>CM055830.1:18636723-18769223 GCA_029582265.1 Zoroaster sp. YZ-2022
CCTTTGAACAGGTGTTCCTTAACATAGCAGTCACTCCATCAGAAGTTCACAAAGGGGTGAGTGTCTATTAAGTGGAAAAATCAATCCCTGTTTTAAAGTAGGGTTTAAATGTCTCAAGGGAAAGTTTTGAAATTGTATTTTTCAGCATGACATATCCTTAAAGATATATCATCAAATTTTGTGGCAATTTTTGATTAACCCTAACATTCCCAAATCCTCCAAAATCCTCTTTGCTAAAGTGAAGGAATTTGAAGGATTGAGGTTACATGCTACATGCTCTTTGCTAAAGTGAAGGATTTTGGAGGATTGAGGTTATTAGGCATACTTGCCTTTCCATGGTACATGTACATCCATGTTTGTTGTAGTGATTGCAAGGTCAGTGCTTGGGTCAGTGGACACTGTTTATTGCTCCATGCATTCAGGGAGGGTCCCTGGCCATGTACATGTATCACAGATTAGAAACACATGTGTGCATACATGTCATGTGCTTGCTTTACTACTGAAGGATTTTGGAGGATTCAGGTTATGTGTAAGCAAATGGACCTAGGGAGTTAGGAAGGATTAGACCCACCTGCTCCTTTTTAAAACCTGTGTTATTTGTGATTTCATTCATCAGATAACTACACATATGGAACTGAGCGAGGACGGTATATTGAGTGCAGTAGCAAGTCTGACGCCGTTCTCTGATTTCAACCAAAGCCCACGTAACATGTATCAGTGCCAGGTAGGTACATAAGGGAGGAGTGCCAAAGTCATGGTACAGCCAAGCCTTTGAGAAGCCCGGCCAGGCCCCGGGCTATCTGGCCTCCTAATCTGTCTTTTGTGAGTCCTAATCCTGTAATAATACAGTACCTGCCAATCAACATAACCTGGGCTTCTGGAGGGCCTAGCCCAGCCAAGTAGACATCATTATAATGGCTGCAGTTGTGAACAAAAGACAGCTGAGGTGTCAGTCAAGTCTGTGTTAACAGTAAGAGCTATTCATTAGTAAAGGGTCTTTTGGGCTCAGCTAGGGCATTATATAGGCCCATAGGCCTGGGCAAAGCCTGGATCTGGTCAGGCTTCTCAAAGGCTTGGCTGTACCATGACTTTGACCCTCCTCCCTAAAGCGAAGGTACAACCAGGGTGGTTGCCAAAGGGGAGGGGGTGTGGAGGTGGGACTTAATATCAATTTTCAGTTGGCAAATTGTGCTTCAGTCAGCAAAATCGAGCCTCAGTCGGCAAATAAACCACCAAAGCAGGCATCAAAGCAGCCATGTAATTTTTGTGTCAGATTTGCTTTATACAACCCCCTACCCCTCAAGATTATGCCTTCGCTACAGCACTGGGTATCGTACGTTCATTTCAACCTTGTACTTTTTACAAAACATTCATCACAATAAGTGCACACATATTTGAGAAAACGACAAAAAATGGTTAATATGCATTTATGTAAATTCAACATAATAATCTTGTTTTCTTTGAGATGGAAGCAATTCAGACGAAATAATTTCTCAGGATGGTTGATATGTGAATGTCTTGAGGCCTTATTTAGCAATTTACCTTCAACGGACTCCTTGCCTTATTAAAGCATAAGTTACTTGAACGATTCTTTATTTTGCACATGTTTTTCACAGATGGGCAAACAGACAATGGGTATGCCAGCTCATACCATTGAGTACCGCAATGACCATAAGATGTACCGTCTGCAAACACCCCAGTCACCGTTAGTCAGACCGCACGCATACGACCGTTACAAATTTGACGACTATCCACTTGGGACAAATGCTGTTGTCGCTGTGATCTCGTACACTGTAAGCTCACTTCATAGTTTAATTACAATTTGTCAGTAAGTTGATTGACCAGACAGAATGGTGGAATAGCTGTTTTGAAAATAGTACCCAGTATTTTGTAAATGTCATCACCACATGGGGCAAAGACTCCCGTAGAAAAACTAGCATTAAAAGTGAAAATTACCCAGTGACATGACCTTTCCAAAAATGACTCTGAAACTTGACCTTTTGTTGTTCCCTCTTATCTGTAGGGTTACGACATGGAAGATGCCATGATACTCAACAAGTCCTCTGTGGAGCGAGGTTTTGCTCATGGTACCATCTACAAGACTGAGGAGGTTGACCTGAGGAAGAAAGGCTCCAGCTCACACCCCAGTCAGGTCACTCTTACTTTCGGTAAGATTGGATCGGTTCACTTTAGATTTTTAAGGATTTTGTGTCATCAGACTGAGAGTTGGTCGATGAAATGCCAAGGGGACACTGGCATGATGAGTGTAGTTCAAATTTGTTAACGGTCTGCTTGGGTCATCTATCCACTATTTAGGTCTGGTACCCGGATACCTGACCGAAACGGTCATTACCTGGTTCCATTTTTCGGTTCCAATTAGCCGTAAACGACTTTTTAAAATTCGGACTTAACATTTGAGCGATGCGAACAGAAATCTGTGACTCTTGAACAATGTAATGTTTACACTTTTACAGACAATTATCTTTAAATTCAAGAGATTGCACTCCAATAAAGAAAAGATCTATTTAAGTATGGTATCCTCTGTATTATAAAAGTCAATTTGTTACCATTTACAGTACATGTATTTGTACACCACCGGACTCAGTATATTTTCAACAAAAATGAAAACGGGTATCCGGGTATCCGAAGTTTCCTGATTTCGGGTATCCGGTTCCAAAAATATCCGAAAACGCACAGCCCTCCCACTATTAAGTTGGTTCATACTGACCCAGACAGTTTGCTCAGCTGAAGAGCTAGTGAGAGGATTGCCAAAGTTAAGCCACGTTGACCACAGTCAGTACTTGGATGGGAGACCGTTGGTGTCCTAACATCATTAGTGTCCATGTCCTTCAGATGGAACTTATAATCTGGAGGGCCTGTGTATTGTGTAATGCAAGTTAAGGAACATAGTACACTTATCGTGAAAGAGAAGGGGGCTTTCTCCCTGGTGTTTGTGGAATGGTAGAAAAATGCTGATGAGTAAATGTTTGGTTTGCATTCATTTCAGTGTGTGAAGTACTAGATTGTCTTCCCAAAACTGGTCACCAGGTAGGACAAAATGTTGTGGCACCAGCGATTATGATTGGATGTTAATATCATTCATTTTGTGATGTCATGATTGTGTACCCTGACTCAATTGCTTTTTCTTCACAGGTTCTGATGTGAATGATAAAAGATGTCAAGGCAAGCTAGACATAGACGGGTTCCCACCGATAGGCACGGTCGTACAGCCAGGAGATCCATTCTACAGGTATTCAGATGCATTGTGGGATTATGAACAATTAATATACGTGTGGCAATTCCAAAATGATGTTGTGCAAAGGGGTACTTAACCCTAACCTTCCCAAATCCTCCAAAATCCTTGTTGCTAAAGTGAAGGATTGAGATTACATGCTCTTTGCTAAAGGGAAGGATTTGGAAGGATTGAGATTACATGCTCTTTACTAAAGTGAAGGATTTTGGAAGATTGAGGTTGGCGGATTGAGGTTATTAGTCATACTTGCCTTTCCATGGTACATATACATCCATGTTTGTTGTAGTGATTGCAAGGTCAGTGGATGCTGTTTATTGCTCCATGCATGCAGGGAGGGTCCCTGGCCATGTACATGCATCACAGATTAGAAATACATGTGTGCATATATATATCATGTGCTTGCTTTACTACTGAAGGATTTTGGAGGATTCAGGT
The DNA here is from genome assembly GCA_029582265.1 of Zoroaster sp. YZ-2022. NCBI lineage: Eukaryota > Metazoa > Echinodermata > Asteroidea > Forcipulatida > Zoroasteridae > Zoroaster > Zoroaster sp. YZ-2022. Next base: position 18,640,412 of record CM055830.1, read on the forward strand.
TATGTGTAAGCAAATGGGCCTTGGGAATTAGAAGGATTCAGGTTATGTGTAAACAAATGGGCCTAGGGAGTTAGGAAGGAGTCAGGTTATGTGTAAGCAAATGGGCCTTGGGAGTTAGAAGGATTCAGGTTATGTGTAAGCAAATGGGCCTAGGGAGTTAGGAAGGATTCAGGTTATGTGTAAGCAAATGGGCCTAGGGAGTTAGGAAGGATTCAGGTTATATTAGGGAGTTAGGGTTAATGAAAGCCAAGTGGACTGCAGCAGTGTTTTGAGTCTATAGAATGTGGGTTCCAAAATCCTAGCCAGGCTGATCATGGGACTTGTGTCTGTGTCTGTAAACCTGAAATTGATTCACTGTAACCAGGAGAGAATGGATATTGGCAAGGGTAGAGGTGATGGTTGTTTGGTTTGCATGATATCCCCAGTAGGTTAAATGGGTTTCAGGAATGATTTAAAGGGACACTATCATCACGATCAGAACAGACTTTCAGGGCATGGAATCAGTGTCCTAGTTTAAGATTTACACAGTGACTGAAAATTACTGGCTCATTTATGCAGCAGCAACGGTATATACGACCTTATCATGTGGGTTATTATTTTCTGGCATTGAGTTAATCAAAAACTTGCAATCCGATTCCACCTGTTGATCGTGACGATATTGTCCCATTTAAACAGTCAGAATCAAGCACTGGTGTTTTCAATCAAATTTGGTAAATACGTGTTTACCGGATGTTTGTCCACGCCTGTTGGTAAGTATCAGAGAGTGACAAAACGGTATATGTGACTTTATCATGTGGGGTATTATTTTCAGTCACTGAGTTAATCTAAAACTAGCACTCCGATTCCATGCCCTGTTGATCGTGATGATACTGTCCCTTTAGTTGTCTCGATGACCAGAGATTTATGGTGATTTGACGCTTCCTAAAACACCTAATGAATACAGACTTATTAAAATTATTATAAATCATTCTAAGCAGCTATTTTTCTGTTCAAAAATTAAATTCTCTCTAATTTTATTTCAAGTTTTCTCGACTTAGAGACCAGGCAGTACAGAGTTGAGCGATACAGTGGCATGGAGACAGGAATCGTTGACAATATCAAATTGACTGGAAATGATGGGGGAAACCTAGAATGCCAGAAGGCTTATATACAACTCAGAATACAGGTGGGTGATATCATTTTGTGAACGTCAATGTGAAGGGTCAATGCAAGGTCATATAGTCTGGTTGGGGAATTTCACAGGAATGTATCATAGTAGCATAGAGGGGCAGGGACCTCCACTTGTCAGTAAGTTTGTGATTTTAATGGTACATTACCTCCAATGGTTTTTTGGGTCAGTACTTTCCAAAACAAAACTTCCCCCACCTCCCATCCCCCCACCCACCCCCATAACTCTGGCTACATCACTGGGTTATTGTAAGGTTTTGAAAATGGTAATCCTCTGCTGCTTCTGACAAATTTTTTAAAACATATTTTATGTTACAAAATGTGATTTTTATGGGCATCTGTCTAAGTTGGCAAATGTTTGATTTTTAGTTCATGTAATCGGCATTTTTTATCGGTTTATATATTCTTGTATTCAATTATTTTTTCATTTTAAATAATCCGATCATTCACCTTTTTATGTTATCATTTATTCATGTAATCATTCCTTCACCTTTTTATTTATTTATTTATTCATAGATTTGCCCATTCATCTTAATACATTCATTCAGATTTTATTTGTAAAGAAATCAGAGGGATCCCATCAGTTTTGTTATTATCTATTCAGTTATTTAATGGATTGTTCTATTCATTTATTTGTTCATTCAATATTCATATATTCCCATCATCATTTCCGCTCATTCAATATTCATTTATTCATGTAATCATTTCAGAGAAATCCCATCATCGGGGACAAGTTTTCAAGTAGGCACGGACAGAAGGGAATCTGCAGCCAGCGTTGGCCGACTGAGAACATGCCGTTTACAGAGAGCGGTATGACACCAGATATCCTCTTCAATCCTCACGGCTTTCCCTCCAGAATGACAATCGGTAGGTCCAAAACTGTTCTTTAGAAGAGTCTTCAGAATTCAATTCAATCTTTATTTCACTTTATCACAACATTATCTTGTTCGTAAGTTGATACGTAATATATGCGTGCACATTATTTTCGCCACTACATGTTCCACAGCTGTGTTACCGTTGTGTGTAATTTAACATAAATTCCTTGATTTTAATGTTCAAAAGCAATTCTTGAGGCAGAAATTGACTTAATAAGATTTTGAGTCTTTACAGATTTTTCTGGATTTTCAGATTTTTACAAATCGCAATGTTGTGATCCTCCAGATTTTAAAGATTTAAGCAATAAAGGAAAGCAAAGCAAACGTTCAGAACTATAGATTTCATCCCAGCGCTGTTCACAACAGCGGCCCCAATACTTCTAGCAAAATTTACGTGGATTTTTCAAAACTGCCCAATCACACCCTGTTACAACACATATATTTTGTGAGAATGTGGTCGAGAATTACATCCTCACTTTTGTATTTAACATTTTCTTGACATTCGGAAGGGATGATGATAGAGAGTATGGCAGGTAAATCCAGCAGTCTTCATGGTCTATGCCATGATGCCACTCCGTTCACTTTCTCTGAAGACGAGCCTGCTGTTGATTACTTTGGAAGGCTTCTCAGGGCAGGTATGATTCCAGACATAACCTCTCTGTTGATCCTCTGTCTTGATTCTCTGTCTTGATTCTCTGTCTTGATTCTCTGTCTTGATTCTCTGTCTTGATTCTCTGTCTTGATTCTCTGTCTTGATCCTCTGTCTTGATCCTCTGTCTTGATCCTCTGTCTTGATCCTCTGTCTTGATCCTCTGTCTTGATCCTCTGTCTTGATCCTCTGTCTTGATCCTCTGTCTTGATCGTCTGTCTTGATCCTCTGTCTTGATCCTCTGTCTTGATCCTCTGTCTTGATCCTCTGTCTTGAGGATCAAAGATTGAATATTCCATCAACCCTCTTTAGCAGTTTCTTTTGGAAAGTTTAAAAAAATCTTGAAATGTCAGCACAAACACCAACAAAACTTATAATAATTAATTGTCATCATTACTATCCTCAATTCATCATTAATTTAATAGACGCATGACTCAAGGCGGCCATCTTGGTGTTCTAACAGACTGGTGCCTTTCATTTTTTTGATTCATAGTTTTGATTCACAGTCAGGGAACTAGACAGTGTGATATCACTCTCATTTGTATTCATGTTTACAGCTGGTTATAACTACTATGGCACAGAGAGAATGTACAGTGGAGCCACGGGTGCTGAGTTGGAAGCTGACATCTTCTTTGGAGTTGTCTACTACCAGAGACTTAGACACATGGTCTCAGACAAGTTTCAGGTATGCCCATGACTCCAACTAAACTAAGAGTAATCGTTGTCATCTAGTGGCTGATTTATTTCAGCCGTTCATTATCACAGATGGGGTGTCATGGCTGAGCGGTCCATCGCATAGGTCTTCGGTTCTGATGGCCGAGTCATCAGATTGTGGGTTCGAATCCTGGCCATGGTTTTTTTGCTCTTGAGCAAGAATCTTTACTGTAATTGCTTCTCTCCACCCGGGAGTATAAATGGGTACCCAGCAATAGCTGGGGAAGTAACCTGTGATAGACTGGTATCCCATCCAGGGGGAATAGAAATATTTTCAGTCTTTTTATGCCAGTGGAACTGGAGATAAACACTGGCTTGAAAAAAATCACAAATATTATACCAATGACTATGTGAGAATGGCCGCTCATTTGAAGGAGTTTTGCTGAGTTCCCTCGATTGACTTTTACTTGTGAAGGGTCAGTTTCATCCATGATCGTTTGTTTGTTTTAGGTGCGCTCCACTGGACCCATCGACATTCTCACCCACCAGCCCATCAAAGGGCGCAAGAGGGCAGGTGGTATCCGTTTTGGTGAGATGGAGAGAGATTCCCTACTCGCTCATGGGACATCCTTCTTACTCCAAGACAGACTTCTCAACTGCTCTGATAAGAGTATGGTAAGTTGAGGTATCATTACTCCCCCACCCTCCCATCCCAATCTTTGGTAAAATTGCATTGCTTTGAGACTACTGTGTTTTCTTTAATCAGGCATGTGATTTCTCAGGATTTGTCATGATTTCAGGATTTCTTTACAAATCTCCTTTTGCCTAAAATTTTTCTTGAAAGAAGAGAAGTAGCCTGTATAGTGTCCAAAAAGTAGCCTGTGTTGTATTTCTTGTTTGTGGAGATGTGAAGAGTCTGTAATCCTCCAAAATTAAACATCCAGGAGGTTCAGGGGGCTTTGTCCTCTAGACCAAAGGGAGACTCAGTCCCGCTACCCGTTTTTGAAGATTTTTTACTTTTGTCAAATCACCTAACTGTCTAAAATAGGCTCACAAACCCATTGGAACCTTTTTATATAGAATGATGGCCTATTAGTATAAAACTTAAAACTTATAATTTTGAAGAACCTTGGAAGCGCATGGAAAAGTCCTAAAATATTTAATATAAGGTTCTTGGAAACCCAAGGAAAATAATGGAAACAAGTGAGGGAAAAGTGTCTTGTTTCTCTGCAGAGTCATATATGCACCCAATGTGGCACCATTCTGGGCATCCATCTTGACAAGCCAGAGGCTGATCAAGACAGCGGCGGTTTCAATAGCGCCCTCTTTGGCTCAACGCAGAAATGGACATGCGGTGCCTGTCGATCGGCTGAGCACATTGATGTGGTCACGGTACCGTATGTGTTCCAGTACCTTGTTGCAGAGCTGTCAGCGATGAATGTTAAAGTCAAGCTGGAAGTCAAATGAATGTACCATTGAGAGGAGAAATATGAATGACTAAAACTATGCAACTTCTGTCTTCCTCCCACATCTGAAACTTAACATTTCTTCATCATCTTCTCATCAAAGGTTTCTTTAACCATGACCCCTAGGGGTTTTCAATAGAAACCCTCCTGAATCCACCAAAATCAATCAGCGTGCACTAAAAAGTCACCCACTTTGAGGGAATTAGTACAGTAACAAATGGAAAGCATCCATGGCTTGGCTATATACACAGTCATGAATCTAACAAAACTAGCTGGTGGAGTTTGATGGATTTGGTACACATGGCATCATCTTCAATTCACTGGGCTATACTGTACATGCACAGTACTGATTTTGATGGACTTGCGGTAGTTAGGGTTAAGCCTTTGGGAAATCATCGGTTTTATTACCAGAAATATATACACTCACGGAATTTAAAAACGCATCAACTTATATTTCTCAATAAATATGTATAACTCATATGCAGTGATAAATTGAAGCCATAATTGTACATAGCACTTTTATTGTGTCAGTATGATGTGAAAATTGCACTCATGCTTGACTGAGAAAGTATTGATTAAAATATCATAAATATCTGCTGTTGAAAAAAATGTGAAATATTGGGATGATGCGTTTTTAAATTCCGTGAGTATATAATAATAATAATAATAATAATAATAATAATTTAATAGTAAATAGAGAATTAGCTGTTGAAAAATAGTAGTTATTGGCCTTACGTTTCGAACCTAGCAGGTTCTTTCTCAAAGGCAAAATGGACAATATACAAACATGCACACATTTATAAACACAAGAGTGAGCAGAAGTTAGCCACACATGATTAACTTTGAGAAAGAACATGCTAGGTTCGATACGTAAGGCCAATAACTAATATTTTCCAATAATAATATAAAAAACTATAAATTATAAATCAGTATTCAGTTGTGGATATGCTTGTATAAAATTTATAAATAATATACAATACACATACTTGTATATTTTTGAAAAGTTTATCTGTTGTTTGCCAAACCCAGGTAGAATATTGTTATATCTGGTTAAAAATTGATGGAAGAAAAAAGTGTGACACTTTTGGTTTCAACAATGGTAGTTAAGTAAGACTAATTGCGGTGACACCATGTGGAATCTCAATTGAGCAGTAATTATTTCTGAAAAGAACTGGAGGTACAACTCGACGTTTCGATCAGTATGCTCTGATCGTCCTCAGGATGGTAGTTAGTGAACTCATAATCAGGATCATATGTCACTTTTTGATGTGGACGAACCCCCATAAAATTAATTTAATTATAGTTGTTGTCAGTGCAACTTATATTTGAAATCAAATGAAAATGAAACTCCTTACTTAGGACTACCTTTGGGTGTCAGTTTCATTATTGTTTGACGAATAATATTCTGTTGGGCATGTTTCTTTCCTGTATCTGAAACATAAGGCCACGTAACAAAAGCATTCATTTGAAGAAAACAAATTATGAAGACATCAAAAGCTCATTTATATAAAACTCCATATGTTACTTGCATTTGTTTATTATTGTCAATAAAATCGTAATGACATTGTAAAACCAGTGTTTTGTGTATTTAAACTATTTTTAGTTTGTATTTGTAGTTTTTTCCCTGTGATAGTGACTACAATGTGACCCGCTCTGAGAAAAGGTGATATAAGTCGCGCTATGTTGAGAAGGTGAAAAATTATTGCAGATTTGATTTTTTTGTTGTTGTCTTGTATTGCATCTTTGATTTCTATTTTTTCAGATTTCATTCACAGAAATGTTTATTTCCATGAATAAAGTGAAAAAAATCCATCATTTTGTGTGCATTTGTGTTTTAGACTGAGTACGTTACGCGGGACAAAAGGCCATGATTTGTCCCTTCGATTACGAAATTCTTCTATACCCACCATGTAAAGTTTGGTATCGTCTGATAGCTTGACATCCACTATTTCCAAATTTGGTTATGCTTTAGGCCATAGGTCAGATGCAAATGAGCTACGAAGAAAAGAAATTGATAAACAAACTACCCCTTGTTGCTACGGGTGTCGCGATCTCGTAACACGTGTGTACAACACGGCCCATACTGGCTACAGCGCATGCGCACTAGTGCCAATTTAGCTGGCAGAGCATGCTTCACTCTTTCGTTGTTTACGTGGCTGTTCGATTTAGAAACTAACGTTACAATCTTTCTCAAAGTATCGTATTTTCCACAATTTTAGTTTTGTATTTTCTTTAGTATATCTTCGTAATAATGTGTTCGAAGGATCGTTGTTTTGCCGATGCATTAAACGAAATTCGTGATGCCAACCTTCACGGTATTGTTGAAGATGAGATCGTTGGATTTGTGAATGGTTATTTCATGGGCGACGATGTCGATGCATGACGACGAGTCCTCTGAATCGAGTGACGGCAGTGACATTGACAGTGTTACTGTTAGTGAAAATGACGAAGAAAATGACCCAATTGACCCCAAACCAACCAATGTTAGTTGTGGACATTGTTCCCTTCGAGGATGAAAGAGAAAGTAATGGTGCCCTCGAGTGTGATGCCGACCGCGTAAAGGCCGGGGATTTCAACTGCAGTTGCCAGCTTTACCGCGGGCGGCCCATGTTCCCAGCGTTTTTGTTTCCTTGATATTCTTTCTTTGAGTAATAGTCTTTGTTACTTAGTTTGGGTTTAGTAAGAATTTCTCAAGTAATTTTTTTAACTCATAAAATTTAGTTTTGGGTATCGGGGGAAAAAATTGAAATTAATTAATTTTTTTAAATAATTTTTTTAATTAATTTATTATTTTAATTAAATTTTAATGTATGCAATAAGAAAAAATATTAATAGAGTACCAGATTCAAACAAAGTTCCATCATAAGCCTACACCATGGTAATTTCCCCCTTTTTTAAATGTACATGTACGTAATGTACTAAGTTGTACACTCTATTCCTTTATTTTACACCAAAACATATTTTAATGATTATGCAAATTAATTAAAGCTAATGATCTGAACGAGTAAAATCTTTAAAAAATTGTAACATCAATGGAAAAATATTAACAAATCACCCACGAAAATTTCAAACAGATGGCATTACAGGAACATGTTCGTTGCTAGGTGGAATTAATGTGAGCTTTTCAGCATCATTTTTCAACGACGCAAAACATTTCAAAGGCCGTTTTCTCTGTTATGTAAATCAGTCATCATGGAAACTATCAATATGCAAATACGCAATTATCTCCATAACGGTAAGGGCTACAGAGCTCTACCATATACCAAATGAAAGCTTATGTTGTGTGCTTTCCAGCCATATATAAAACTCAATTTTAAATTTTTGCGCCATATATCACCTTTTCTCAGAGTTATAGTACATTGTACATTGTACATTGCTCTCGCCCGATTCTATTTCCGATTCTATTTCCGATTCTATGTTTTGCTCAGTTAGATGATGTTGGGTGGCCTGGGGAGGCCGTTAGGACAACCTTTAGAATTGGAATTTGGCATCATCCTTTGAAATTTACATATTTTTTGTATACATTAATTTTCAACTGTGCATAATAACAAAGAAAAACCCTTTACCAAGTTAAGAACACTTTATAATTTTCATGACCCCATGTCATTGTACATTGCTCTCGCCTGATTGCATTTCCCAATAATCACGATGGATTTAGCAAAATGTTTTCCCCCATATTTCGGCCTGCAGCCAATATAATATATTTCTAGAATAACATTTAAATAATAAAACAATAACGTGTCGCTCTCTGATGTCCAAAACCAATTCACCATAATTATAACCAAATACAATAAACGCTGATGTTAACCCCTTGCGTTCAGTTGACGGCTATAGCCGCAGCCGGCGAATTAACTGAATTTCCAGCTGCATTTGCTGGGAATTCGCCTTGAATAGAAATCTTCAAGAAGGCTGGTAGTTTGGTGGACCATATTGTTCTTGAAATGGAGTGTTATATAATAGATTGGGCTTTCGAGAGCATTCTGAATACAGCCTTTTCATGAGATTTCTGAACACCGGCCTTTCAATTATGGTTTGTGGGGACTTCACGTGCGATGAATAGGGTATGCCTGGCTTAGCTTGTCCGCTTATTGTTCGGTCTATACGCGTGGTTGAACAGAGGAGTTGTGCACATGTCCACGCCCAAATTTGACCCAGTGCTCCCTGCCCTCACAAATGTTGGCCGCAACCACCTTCACTCGGTAAAAAAAATACCGTACGCAAGGGGTTTTAAACTCATTTTATGACCAGTGTTTGGGACAGTGTAATAAGTCTGGTACCCATCACTATCGTGCCTTTACTCCCATGATGTTGTACACTGAAGTTTGGGTACATAATACATAATTGATTTATAAAAGACGCACTTTGATTTCATGCGGCCGCTGCGCCTGTAAGCGATTCCGATGGCATTACTATAAACAGAAAAATGACACAATAGGCTATACTACAACGGAATAGGATACACCGTATCAATTTTATGAAACTGTTCACATTGTTTAAATTAAGTAACGAGACTTAAACACTACGTTGCAAGAACATTCTTTTGTCAATGTTTTAAAATAGTGAATATTGGGCATTTGCCATCGAGTCCGAGTCCGAGTCCAAGTCATTGTACATGGTGACTCGAGTTACGAGTCCGAGTCACCAAAAAAGTGACTCGAGTCGGACTCGAGTCCGAGTTACGAGTCATACAAGTCTGCACGAGTAAGCAGGAGGTCGTGTGTTCGAATCCCGCCCAAGTCGCCTGTGTAGTTTTTTCACAGACACTCGGAAAGCACTGAGTATACAGTGCTATACACACGTCACACGTCGGTGTAGGGCAAAATTAAATCAATTATAAACCGTACTATTTAAAACGTTAGTGAATGAACCTAATCAACCGTGCTTACCGAATATAAACGTTGATTCAGTGTTCGCGTGTTCTCTATGTATATAAACACAAGGCTTAGTCTTGCTTATTGTTTGATCTGCCGTCATCGGGCCCTATATATCGGTTTGGACGCATTCTTTCAACATATGGCATCAAAAGTGTCATAACCTCCCGCATCATTGCACCAGTCCTTAAAGAAATTGCCCGTATTTTTCAATATTTCACCGATTATTTTAGAAATTGTTCAAGCTTTTTCAAGCTATCTTTCTCGAGGAAAAGGGAAACAATATTTTGTACATGACATCACAATTGTGAGAAGCCTGGGTTTACAGTACATATGTTCCTTTGATAGGTCTCGTCATAGCCATTTATTACTATGTAGTAAAGCTTATAGAGATTCCTGAATGGACGTACACTCTATGGTCGCATGTGATGTATCATTTACATTGATTTTGGTAAAACCAAATTTTAACAAAGGTTCTCTAAACATGAACAGCTTTTATTTATTTATTTGTTTTATTTGGTTTCCGTAGACGTACCTTGGTTTAACATCGCACCTGGATTGTTAGTAATTTCATGAAAGCATGGAGTTTCCTTGTTGAATTTTGTTGTACAAATAACAAGATTGAATACCGAGAATAGTTAGCGAAGACCGAGAAGGAACCTTCCTCCATGCTTAGGCTAGCCTTGTTCACTGCGTATTATCATGTACACAATGTCTGGTGACTGAAGCAAGCCCGGATAGAGTATCCGAGTACAAAAATAAACATTTCAAATTCCGGCTTCAACACTTTAAAGGGAGAGTAGGCCTATAGTCACAATCACAGAAGACTTACAACAGAGCATGTGATTGGTGTCCTAGTGATGAACACACTGACTGAAAACTACTGGCTCATTTATGCAGCAGCAAATATGACCTTGTCATGTGGGGTATTATTTTCAGTCAATGAGTTAACTTCTAAAAGTAGCAAGGCCGATTCCATGCCCTGTTGATCGTGACGATACGTATTGTCTCTTTAAAGGTGAAAAGTCAGGTAAGAACCTGCCCCACATTCCCTTGATGCATCTTGACTTTGGTGCCAAAAGTGTGGCAGTTTTGGGAGCAAATGTAAATTGACCCTTTATTTTGCATCGCCGTGGCATGCTGTGAATTTCTGTGATTACGTGCGAAATACATCCTCACATTATGGTGGGGAGTGGACATTCAGGTTACTTATAAATGATTAAGTAATGGACAGATGAGGTTACCGAGTAACAATGTCACGCCCCAACTATAGTATCAGTCTTTAATATATCACACTGCAGCCATCTTGGTCATATTCCCTGTATACCCATTGACAATGATATAGTACTAATTCTCATAACATAAAAAGAGACCAGATTATTTTCCCTTCCCGCGGTTTGGTTACATTGATTTGAATGGAAGAAAAAAAATGACGCTAACATGATGAAGGTCTAAGTTGGGACAACAGTAGTGTTGTAGTTTTAACTGCAACACTTTAGTTGGGCCGTAGTTAGGCGAAGAAGTGTGGCTCTGATAAGTAAGTGTCTTTAGTGAGGACGTCTTCCATGAAGTGATTTTAATTCACATAGCGTTACCTGTAAATCTAATCTTTCTACCCAAACCACCACACAAAGATAACGTGATATACAGTAAGTATTCGTAGATTAAACCGAACAACTCGTGACAACAAGGTAGTGCAAACCCTCAATGCTAAAATTTGCATATTCTATGGTTCTTTGACCTTGTAAGTTGTATGTGTAAACCTTCAGCAGTAAATTACCTTCTAAGTTGTATAGCAAGAAAAGTATTACTGCAACCGCTTTTCTTCCTGTTCCTAGAACCATATCCGGTTTGTACGTGCACGCACTGGGGCTTTACCCGTGTCCTTTCTCAATGATTTATCTGACTGTGTGTGTGTATTCAATTGGTTGCAGCAGGAAATACGGAAGGGACTGACATTGTGTTTTGGCTAATGGGGCCTTCATGTACACAATTTCGACGTTTGTATACGCAGGATTCGTAGTGTTCAATACGTGTGGGTCGTGGCACATCTGAAGGTCGTCTGTTCGTGCAGTAAGTTATAGAGTCGACGTGTTTCTGAGTGGCAACAGGTTAACCTCTCTTTAATTGGGAAAGTATCATCATGGCTTGTCTGCTCGCCTGCTGCCGAGGTGCTAGTGATGACGGCACTGATGTTGCAACCCAGGGAATGAAGGAGACTGCGTCCGATGACAACCTAGCAGGTCACACCCACTACAAGATCTTCGTCAAGACGGGCGATCGCAAGGGCGCTGGCACCGACGCCAACATCTACATTATTCTTCACAACACCGACCAGGTCGCCTCCACAGAGATCCGGCTTGACAGGCTCTTCCACGATGACTTCGAACGCGGTAAGACAGACGAGTTTAAAACCAAACTCCCGGCCGACTTCGGGGCGGTGGAACGCATAGAACTGTGGCGAGATTCGCACGGTGCTTTCGACGCGTGGTATCTGGAGAAAATTGACATCTGCGAGACTCCGAAGGTGGGTCCAAAGAAGGGTCCGTATGAGTTTCCCGTGCACAGATGGATTCCGGCGAAGAAGAGGGTATTTTTTAGCCAGTACGACAGCATGTTGCCACAGAATGACCCCCTCAAAGACACACAGCGCAAAGAGGAAATGAAGATAGTTCGTGAGATCTATAAGTTTGAGAGCCAAGCTCCTGAAGCTGGCATCCCTTGTCAGGTAAGCCTAATTGATACAGGAACGTGCTTTAGATTTTTTTTAAATACAAATTAATATTTCGAACCAAAATGATGTTTTATTTATGTTTTGCTCAGGTTGAGGTTAGGTGGCCTGGGGGATGGTTAGGTGCGGAAATTATCAGTTATTTTATAAATCTTTACGGAGCTTATACATGATTGAGTGCAGTAAGTCGGCCTTGCAGAAACACCGAAATTTGAATTTCCTTAATAACGTAAGCTTGGGCGATAACACGATAATATCGAATATCGCGATACCTTTTTTATTCGATTACAATATCGAGAACCTTTTCAAGTTATCGAGATATCGGAATATCGCGATTAAAAAAATATATCGCGATTAAAAAAACACCATTGTGAGTCAAGTCAGAAATTCCGTGGAAATAAAATTAGGACAGTCTTCAACTGTGAAACAAAAGCGAACTACTTCAGAATTACACACGCAATAAAATTGTGATTCATTGTGATAATTATAGAAGGGTACATACCTGTGGTTATTTGCTCTAAAGCAATCATGTATGAATGAAAAACAAATAATCGCAATACTATCGAAAATCGCGACATATGTTTGGCGATATATCGTTGATGAAAAAATGGATATCGTCCAAGCCTAAATATACGCAACTATTCGGAAATTCGTTTTTATATAACACAATATTGGGTCGCTCTCTAACATCTCCAAATTCATTTACGACATGTGTTAGTCTGACAACTACAGTGATAATTATATTACCAGGGGGAAATGTGTAGCATTTTAACAAACCAATAACCAAATGCACTGAACGGAAAGAATGTCGTATCCGACCGCCACTTTTTAAGGTTTAAAAAAAAAAAATTGCAACCACTAACCAGTTAAAAATTATTCCATCGATATTTGGGGGTACAGAAAGCGAAAACTATCTAAAATCCACTTTTATGATAGTTTTCGGACTTGATTTCCCTTCTAAAAAAATCCTCCCCTTCAGAAAATAGAAGGATCCTATTATAGTTGTCACTGCGCATGTACAATGACCGTGTTTGTCACTTATGGGGGAGTTGACAAGATCAGAGTGACATGACTGAGGAAAGACTTGTAGCTTTGCATGGTGAGGAGGATAAGTAAGACTAATTGCGGTGACACCATGTGAAATTCTCAATTGAGTAGTAATTAGTACAACTGGAGTTGTACCTCCAGTTCTTTTCAGAACTAATTACTACTCAATTGAGAATGTCACATGGTGTCACCGAAATTAGTCTGTCTTATGACTGAGGAAGTCATCGTATACCAAAAATGCCTGATTTTTCATGAAATAAATATCCTGAAATAATTTGAAGTATATGTCCATCATCATCCATATTACTCCACCTTACTAGGTAGGTAAGGTTACGTTATTGGTTATATTTAATGAGAAAAAGTGGCGGTCGGATATGACATTCTTCCCCACTAAACACCAATGTTAAACTCTTAGGGAAGAATGTCGACAACCGCCACTTTTGTATCAACATTCTGATAATTATAAATATCACACATTTCCCTTTAAACAATGATGTAGGACAAACTCTTAAAAGGACACTATCGTCACGATCAGAGGAGACTTTCAACGGGGCATTGAATCGGTGTCCAAGTTTAAGATGAACAACACTGACTGAAAATTACTGGCTCAATTTATATGCAGCAGCAACAGTAATAATTATGACCTTATCATGTGGGGTATTATTTTTCAGTCTGAGTTGATTTAAAACTAGCACTCCTATTCCCATGCCCTGTTGATTGTGACAATATTGTCCCTTAAGTTTAAAACCCTACAAATCAATAATGATAACATTTACAACATGTGTTAGTCTGACAGCTACGGTGATATATTACCAGGGGAAAATATGCAGCATTTTGACCCACCCCCACCCCACTTTCAAAATTATTCCACCGCCGTTGGGTGGAAGAAAGTTTTCTCAATTTGAACATGTGTTTGTGGGACTTTTAGAGGGATACGGTACATGTTGTCTGGTTGTTTTGCTTATTATTATAATGAATCACTAACTTAAATAACAACTGTATGGTTAATTTTGTTGATATATTTTATTATTATTTATTTGTCTTTTAAATTCAAAATATAAGTTCCCTTTTGGAGTATTTACCTGCAAGCCCAGCCTATATACATTTTGTACTTTAAAAAAAATCCCCAAAGTTACCAATGTTCACATGTTTATGTGGGTACCTGACGTTGGCCCAGCTGGGGCACGGGGGCGTGTCCCACCATGTAGAATGTCGGGCCCCTCCGTACGGCAAGACCGCCAATGCAATTTTGTAGGAGTGGCATTGCGGACCCCAGCGTCACAAATTCCATATTATATGACCCTCACGTACGGTTGTTCCAGTTATCGACGACACGGGCCTCAGTGTGCAGATGATTCGGCGTAACACGGATGCCGAATTCATATTTATTGACGCACATAAAAGGACACGGTAAACATTGCTAACAGAAACTTAGAAGTACCTTGTTTGCATAAAGATTGCTACTATTGTCTGAAGTGGAACACACTTGTGAAACCCAACTGCAAGCAAGGCAAACATGAAACATTTTAAGTACCTGAAACCCAATTCAAATTACTAAGCTTCATCGGTTTCAAGTATGTGAATTTATATCAAACCAATGCAGGAAAGATGACACGACTGATACCAATTCTGACGGATGTTCATTTTAAAAGTAAACAGGGATACAATTTTTTTAAATGCATCGCACTTGTTACTGACTATTTCATTCATTGCTGTTATCAGGAATTTTCTCTTTCTACCCTTGACGTGATATAAGCGCACTGACTACACAATAGCGTGGATTACTGTGAAAAGATATGGCCAAATGGGATTCTTTGCATTCAACGAACTACCCCTTTTCACAGCGTGGCACACTGTAAAGAAAAGGTGTGCCCTTTTTACAAAGTGCGAGGTGCACTACTGCGCTGAGGGGCCATTAATTCATTAATTACAAATAATTATTTAATTTATTAATAGGAAAATGCATTGAAATATATGAAAACAAACCAAAAGTTTAAGCCATATGCTTAAAATGTTTTGAATAGTTGTCAAACCATTATTTTTTATTGAATACAGCGACGTACAGCTTAGGAAAGCATTGCAATAACGGCAGTTACTTTCTCTTTTATGGAACAAAATTTACTGACTCTCCGGGTGTCTGTTTTCATGAGCAGTAGTTTCCCAATGTTTATACAACATTTCCAGCTAAATGGTTTCGGTTTTAAGTATTGAAGTATTTTTCCTTTAAACAGGTTGTAGAGCTTCCATCTGATGAAAAATTCTCGTTTGACTACGTGGTGAGTATAGTTCATACAGGATTTAATGGGAAATAACGTACACCGACTAATGATAATGTAAGCAAAATGGGTTCGTTCGTTCGTTCGTTCGTTCGTTCGTTCGTTCGTTCGTTCGTTCGTTCGTTCGTTCGTTCGTTCGTTCGTTCGTTCGTTCGTTCGTTCGTTCATCACTATTGAAATACAGTCAGATTGACTAAAATAATAATTTACAGTAGGCTTTCTCTCTTTTAATCGTAAATGCATCGGTATATTTAACAACCAACCCATGGAAATCCGTCTTGCTGTATAGGGCCTATATACACGGTGTCGTTCATAAGAAAATAGTGAATCTGTATTCAGATTTTTTTCTATTTTTATTAAACCTGGGGCCAATTTCGCAGAGCAGAAATATTTGCCGAGGATGTTTTCTTAATACCAGCTAAACTTGTGCATTACTTTGGTTAGCAGTCTGTTTATAATGCTTAACAAAAAACAAATTGTATACATGTAGCTAAATATCGGCTTAGCAGATCTATGAAGTTGGCCTCTGGAAGTTAGGAAACGGTTACAATTCTGACTGGAAGTTCTTTAACCTTTCTTTAAAATTACAACACTTCAGCTTTACACTAAGTTTTCATTTTCATTAAATGTCGACTATTTTGTTAATTATCAACTGTATTCCACACCTTTTTAATTTAATCGAATAATAAATAAATCAAAAAGTTCATAATTATTGTGGAGGTATACTTAATACTTTTCTCAGAAATGTATTGACCATCTTAAGCCGAAATAATATACGCAAGATTGTTTGAATGCGTATATAAATCTATTTTACTGAAGGTATGGTTTGTAACACAACGTAACAGTGACAAATTTAAAGTTTAATTGTTTGATATAATAAGTGTTTCACTACCTCTCAACAGTTCGATCTTGCCAAGCGGAAAGCTAACCTACTCCTGCAGAGCAAACTCTCCAAGACATTCACCGGTAAATGGCACAATCTGGAAGATCTCGCCAACGTCTATCATGGCGTCTTCCAAAAACCAGATGTAAGACATTTTCAATATACCATTTCACACAGCAATTTCGCTAAATTCGCGAAACGGGCTGATATACTGCAGGCCTATTCGTTGTATTTCTTTATTTCTTTGGGAAAACGGTCACGTGATTATTTTATGAAAACATACAAAATGCCTCTTCCACATTTGATCATATGCATCCCTGGACCGAGCCCCATTTGGGGTGTTCACAAATTTGGGCCAAATGTCACCTAATAGTCACTTGTGGTCATTTTATGAAAGCATCACATTCTTTAGCCGATTTCAGCCAAACTTGTTTGGATGCATTCGCAATTTGGGGTTAAAGGTCACATTAAGGTGTGATATTCGTGCTTGGGGAAGCACATTGGCTCCAGTTAT
This sequence comes from Zoroaster sp. YZ-2022, assembly GCA_029582265.1. Lineage (NCBI taxonomy): Eukaryota > Metazoa > Echinodermata > Asteroidea > Forcipulatida > Zoroasteridae > Zoroaster > Zoroaster sp. YZ-2022. The sequence continues at coordinate 18,657,545 of CM055830.1, forward strand.
TATTTGTCTGTTGATCAGTGTTAGTGCTTCACTTCTCATTTTTCTTTGTCAAAAGTGGCAGGCAAAATGGAGGCACGATGTTCAGCTTTAAATATTTGATTGAATCCATTTTGTGTGAGCAACTGTAGCCAAACATTTTTTTGTTTTTATTTTTTGTTTTGTTTCCAAGATCGTTGTAGATCAGTGGGTCATGCACGGTGCTGTACAACTTTAATATTGGCACTAATATAGGCTTACTTGAATGATGTACTTGTGTCGCACAAGGGTGCTTTCCAAGATTTGCACCTCATAATGCAACATAACACTTTTACTTCTAGACGCAGTTTGATTGATATTTTCTTCATTTTGTTGATAACTTCTTCAATTTTATCATGCATAGGGTATGAAGATGTGGAAGTCTGATATTGAGTTTGGTCTGCAGAGACTCATTCGCTGTAATCCAACCCAGATAAGACTCTTCAAAGAGATACCAGAGAAGTATGTAGCAACACCAAATATGATTTATTACACCAAGATACCAATTTGGGTTTGGATAATGCTCAATGCGAGCGTTGTGAGAAAACAAATGTGAAAAGGCATCTACGATTTTGACAGAAAACACGCGTCTGTTATACTTTTTGGAATGTGCATATATTTTGGTGTTATCTCTGAAATAAGCATTTCAATTCAGTCGGAATATTTTTTAAAGATTATTAAGTAAGGACTGTTTGCGGTGACACAACGTAAAAATGTCCTTTTGTTTTACTGTAATATCTTATAAATGTATTTTTGTAGGTTTGGTGTGACGGATGAGATTGTTGGACCATTTCTGGAGGGTCTCACAATCCAAGAAGCAATTGAGAAGAAGAAGCTCTACTACATTGATTACAAGATCTTGGAGAACTTGCCGGTTAAAAGTGGAACCCCGGTAATTTCTAATTATACCGTCTTTTGAAGATGCTTTTATATAGCCCATATTTTCAGAATATTTTAATGGAAATTTTCTAAACATCGATAATTTTCTTACAGAAAAGGAAAAAAAGATAACAATCCTTCGAATTTATTGACATAATAATAGTCAGAAACTTCATCATCATCATGGGTTGTCCTAGCACGGGTGTATGGCATCACCTCGAGCACCATGGATACGTTTCTCCCAACCTTTCTCCTCTCTTTCTCCTCTCTTTCTCCTCTCTTTCTCCTCTCTTTCTCCTCTCTTTCTCCTCTCTTTCTCCTCTCTTTCTCCTCTCTTTCTCCTCTCTTTCTCCTCTCTTTCTCCTCTCTTTCTCCTCTCTTTCTCCTCTCTTTCTCCTCTCTTTCTCGTGTAAAAGAAGCTTATGGTTTAACAGTAATTCATAAATGCCCAAGACAGTTTAGACAAACAAAACGTAATCACGTGGAGGTGTATTAACAGATGGTATAGACTGGCTTATCAAAATCAGAACGTTGGGTATGAGCCAGCTGTTCACCGGCTGTTTTGTGCGACTTGCAATGCAGATTTGAACCAATCAGAGTGACGAAGATTGGCATCACGCCCTTGACTTATGTACTTTGTAAGTGTTTCGTTTGTCCCCAAACGTGAATTTGCCCATTTCTATTTGGCTGTATTTAATAAACATTTATTTATTATAATTTTTTTTTTTTTACATTTTTAAAACGAAATTGATAGGGGAAATTATGAATGGGAATAACCGTTTGATACTTGGTATTTACCACAGGTTAACGACCGGTTTTGTGCATGGTTGAGGCCCACAAGGCAGCATTGTTATTTCAATAAGCTTTGTTGCTATGTTTTATTCATCACTCAACTTTGGTTTTTGTGATTTTTCTGTCGTTATAGGTCGTATCACCCATCGGACTGTTCTTTGTTAACAAGGATAAATATCTTGTTCCAGTAGCCCTGCAGTTGGAACAAATGAAAGCACCAGATAACCCTGTACGTTTGTGTTTGCTCTTGTAATTGTATGGGTGTCTTATTTTTCTTCCATTGATTGATTGCTTCTTTGATCCTTTAGTCGATCTTGTCGCTGCGTTTGGTCGAGACTTGTTTGTTCACTATTTGCATTTGTTCGTTCGTTCTGTACTACACGTTGGCGCCATTCGTTCATTTGATCATATTGTTTGTTTGCTGTTTGTTTGTTTGTTTGTTCATTGTTTCTTTCCTTTTCCGTCTGGTTGTTTCTTTTGCCTTGCTTCTTTGTTGTATGTATCTGTCTTTTATTTCCATTTTAATTTGTCAGTTCCTTCATTTGTTTGTTCATTTGATTGTTTGTATGTTTCAGTGTTAATTTTTTCTTGTTTTGTTTTGCTTTATATTTATTGATTTGTTAAATTATTTGTTTATTCCTTCATTTGGTTGTGACTTAGGTTTTTTATTTGTTTGTTTGACATGAAAGTCTTGGCTGTGCAACAAATTATTATACTGAGTTGCCGCAGTAATTATTTCTTATCTTTAAAATAAGATTACATTTCATAAGAATCTTAGTTAACTTCTTTTGAACATTCTTGTTTTTGCTCTCTGCATTTATAATACTTTGAATGTTGTGATCGCAATATAGGGCGATTCCTTCCAACTCAAGGTTTTGTTACAAACTTTGTCAAATGTCTCTTGTCTTTTAGATCTTTATTCCCAGTGATCCAGAATACACCTGGATCCTCGCCAAGATGTGGTTCAACTTCGCCGATGCCTCATATCACCAGTCCGCGACTCATCTTGGTCTGACTCATCTTCTCATGGAGTCTGTTGCCGTGGCAATGCATGTGGCCCTCTCGCCCTCCCATCCTCTTTACAGATTCATGTCGCCGCACTTTCTGTTTCTCATGGCCATCAATAGGTATACCAAATAACTTGTGTCCAGATGAATAAAATACCCATCTTGAAAAGTCTATACCGTTATAAGCTATACCCATGTTTATATAGGCCTATATGTATGTTTATTATTTTTTATTTATTAACCGTCCTACTATTGCAGTACGTAGCCACGGGGGAGGGGGGGGGGGGGCAGGCACGTCCCCCCCCCACAAATTTCCAGTGCCCCCCCAGGTGCCCCCCACGAAAAATCCCAATAGTGCCCCCCCCCAAAAAACAAAAAAAGTGAAAAACCCATTCCCCCTGGGCCCCCCCACTGAAAAAGTCCTGTATACGCCGCTGCTTTAGTAGGAAGTTGCTACAGAGGTCAAAACCAGTCAACTGCTTGTTTTGACTGTTGACCCAAATGTGCACACAGGGGCATTTCTGACAGTTTTTTACGATCATTTTGACCACCCTGGACAATACCAGACAATGCTTTTACCAGTCAAAAACAGTCAACTCATTTTGACCTGTAAATGTACTTACTACACGTAAGGTTTGACAGTGTTTGACTTTTAAGTGCATTAGATATACCTTGGCAAGTATATCAACATTTTGACTGATTTTGACCCTTGTAGTAGTATGATGATTAATTAAAACAAAGAAATATATGATTTTTTTTTAAATTTATTTGTTATTTTTATTTATTTTGGGGGAGGGATCTAATGGGTTGTCACTGACTTAAAATCTTTGTACTGTTGATTTTAACAGATACTTTTTGTAGAAACTAGGGTGTTGGTACCAGAATAATGACTTTTCTCATAAATGGGAACCTACGAGAGCAGAGATGTTAACTGTAGTTGGTAAGCTCATGAGTGCATGACAACATGCAGATTCTGTATACTTCCCAGGGAGTTTGAAGTTGATCAAGGAATGATTCAAACTAGCCTGATATACTCGGGATAATAATAATTTAAACGCCTTGAGCATCACATCGGGACGAAGTTGACAATATAATCAGACTCCGTTTTGATCATTCTTTTATTTCTCTACACAGCCGTGGCCTCAACCTCCTTATCTCAGTCGACGGTTGGGTGGACAAAACCATGAACATCGGACGTAATGGTATGTTCGAGCTGATCGGTCGTGCCGTCAAGGGCTGGCGTCTTGACACCCAAGGTACACTTCCTAAGGACCTGGAGGAACGCGGAGTAGCTGACCGGGAAGCACTACCCAATTATCACTACCGTGATGATGCCGTTCTCATCTATGAAGCTATGGAGAAATATGTCAGATGTGTTGTGGAGGCACATTATGGTAATAACTTCTTATAAACTAAAACAACAAATTAAGGGTTGAATCAACCTTACAATAGCTCAGTAAGTTTGCATAAAGTAAGGTTGATTTAATCATAGAAAATGTTTAATTTAACATTTAAGAAAGTACATTTTAATTTCATTATTGTCGTGCTCTTTAGTTTTGGAGAACAAAATAAATAAATGAGTGCAAGTCAAAATAGTACACTTTTGAGACGCAAGTTGGCATTACCGGTTCTTTTTCATTGTTCTCAATATCATGGGCATGCTTAGAATTATACGTAAATGATGGGTAAATGGCCGGTAAATCTGCTGCCACCAGCGTGTCAACAAAACAACCCAACCGGAAACAGCTTCGTTTGGAACTAATTTACCAAAAACATCAGGAAATCGAGTAACCACATATGGAATTTGCAGCACTACATGGTGTTTAGAATTTAAATGCACGCAAAATAAACGCGTTTAGGAATGCGTTTAAATGCTAAACGGCCATCCTCTGTACATGTCACAAAGCTAAACGGCCATCCTCTGTACATGTCACAAAGCTGAACGGCCATCCTCTGTACATGTCACAAAGCTGAACGGCCATCCTCTGTACATGTCACAAAGCTGAACGGCCATCCTCTGTACATGTCACAAAGCTGAACGGCCATCCTCTGTACATGTCACAAAGCTGAACGGCCATCCTCTGTACATGTCACAAAGCTAAACGGCCATCCTCTGTACATGTCACAAAGCTAAACGGCCATCCTCTGTACATGTCACAAAGCTAAACGGCCATCCTCTGTACATGTCACAAAGCTGAACGTGCTTAGCTTTTTGACACCTGTTCATATGGTTCTTAGCAGTCAAACGCACATCACAGAAAAGCATAATCTAAACATGTTTTAGGCTAAACATGTGAAAAAAGTGAGTACAAGCTAAGTGTTTAGAAATGTGTGTTTAACTTCTAAACACCATTTTTACAGTATAGGGGGTGGGGGTATGGGGTCAATATAATACACAAGGCCTAGACTATGGGGTATTTGACTGGATTTGATAAAAACAACTATTATACTAGTTTAACAAATAGTTGAATAATTTGTGATGTATCAACAGATACCCCAGAAAAGATAACTGAAGATTATGAGCTTCAAGAATGGGGACGTCTGTTGGCCACTCCCAAGGATGAAGGAGGGATGGAGGTACAGGTATGTATCACAAGGAGGCAATCAAGGATCCAGTAGGGATGGGATTGTGCCTTCACCTCCTTTTTGTTGGCAGTGTGTCCCTCCCTTTTTACCCGTGTGCTCCCCGTCCACTTTTTGAAACCTTGGATCATTGGTGCTTGAGCAAGAGACTACCCCATAACTATACAGCTATTGTATGAGTACCGTTATCTTGGTGCAGCCATATCTTGGTGCTTGAGCAAGAGACTACCCCATAATTATACAGCTATTGTATGAGTACCGTTATCATGATGATGCCATCTTGGTTTTCTTCTATATAAATCCATCTGACCAAACATGGGGCCAATTTCATAGAGCTGCTAAGCAGAGGATTTTGCTAAGCAAATATTGTCGCTAAGCATTATTGTCGCTAAGCATTATTGTCGCTAAGCATTATATACTACGTGCGCTATATAAATCCACTTATTATTATTATTATTATTATTATTATTATTATTATTATTATTATTATTATTATTATTATTATTATTATTATTATTATTATTATTATTATTATTATTATTATTATTATTATTATTATTATTATTATTATTATTATTATTATTATTATTATTATTATTATTATTATTATTATTATTATTATTATTATTATTATTATTATTATTATTATTATTATTATTATTATTATTATTATTATTATTATTATTATTATTATTATTATTATTATTATTATTATTATTATTATTATTATTATTATTATTATTATTATTATTATTATTATTATTATTATTATTATTATTATTATTATTATTATTATTATTATTATTATTATTATTATTATTATTATTATTATTATTATTATTATTATTATTATTATTATTATTATTATTATTATTATTATTATTATTATTACTCAAAAATAGGGAACACCGGATTTTTAACATCAAATAGGTTTGAAATGTTCCATGAACCGGGATTTTCATTTGCAACCCCCTCTCTCTTTCAGTAGTCATGCCATGAAATGTGTAATCACTACATGTATCCTTTATCATCTGTTTCATTGTGCAGTTGTTTCTCATCAATTCTGTGAAACATTGTGTTTATCTGAAATAAAATCTTGCTTTAACTGAGATTATTCCGGTGCTCCCTAAATTGTTTTGAGTAGTATAAATGTGAGGTCTATAATGTGAGGTGTATTTCGCAAGAGCAGAGCTCAACGGTCCCCTCTGTGGGTTTGTGGGTGTGACCACATTGTACAGCTGTTCCTTTCTATGTCTACCTCGTTTCTTTGACTGCCATGCCGTTATTTTTAAGTGGATGCCTTATCGTGCATTATACGGATCACAGATAATTAACAAGGAGAAAAGAAAGAGGAATTGGACGGTGTAAAAGTGCATCTTGGGTGCCCTTACCGGGTTGAAAAGTGTAGAATCTTATAATTTAAGCACAGCTTGGATAATATCAGGTCATATTTCCCCTTTTGAAAATTAAAAACTATTTTCAAATGTTAAGCCAAAGTGTGCCCCTTTTTGATTATTTGCCCCGGAAGTTTTGACCATCTCTGGTCCGCGACTGAACTATCCCGAATACTTGTACTACCCCGAATACTTGTACTACCCCGAATACTTGTACTACCCCGAATACTTGTACTACCCCGAATACTTGTACTACCCCGAATACTTGTACTACCCCGAATACTTGTACTACCAACAGATGTTGACATACGTTCCCGTTAAAAAAGTATTACTAAGTTTGATTGAAAACATCAATGTGTGATAATGACTGTTTAAAGGACCACAGAAATAGACGTAAATGCCATGGAGATACTAAAATGTGGTATTTTTAATGATAACAAATAAATAGTTCATTGATTTTAGCGAGCTACTTATAAATTGAAGCTTTTTCGAAGAGGATGTCGGCGCCGATTAACACGCCCCTAAAAGGATCCATTTGCACTGCATCCTGAATGTCTCTGTGTGACGTCACGTAAAGAAGAAGGCTTGCTTCCGAGGACGCCAGCCACATACATATACAACAGCGAACGCGTTCAATCACATGCCTGCGTTTATATTGCCCACGCTGGAAAATAAAATAGAAATGGCTGAATCGTCGTCAGATGAAATTGTGATACTTTACTTACGTAAGAAGTAACTAATAAAATATATAATGTGTAATTTTCGTTAACCAAACTGCTATCTTTTTGAAGAAATCGATCATTTAGTGACCTAAACTCGATTGAAAAAAAATCGAAAATATCAAAATACGAAGGTCGCAAAAAAGCACTGTTGGTGTTCATTGCCGCCGACCGGAAAATCTAGTCACAGATTTCATCATCGAATTCATCTAAAAGTTGTAAACATTTATGTTATTTTAATTTAACGTTATAGTGTATTTTTTCATGTATGATTTGTGAATTACACCGTATATTTATTGTTAACGATGTCCAAAACCCAACATGGCGGCGCACGCAGTACACACATGTAGATCGGACATATCGGATCTGACTTAACGTTAGTTACTTGTCTGTTCTCATGTTTTAACGAAGCATCGCTTCGTCGCTTTGTCGCTTTGGCTTGTCGTGTGAAGGATTCACAGGCTTCTTTATTTTCGTTGAAATCGAAGTTTTCTTGAGTCTGGGTGCTTTTGACATCCCAAATTCCCCACGAAGGCTCGTTTCGAAGTCTTCGGCGGTAATGATCGCTACATATCACGCAGGTTGGAGACGGCCCGAACCATTTTGCCCTCGTCAACCGCACTTTTGTGGCCCAAATTTTTCATAGTGCCTCGTCTTTAGGGAACCTGTGGAGGCTTACACCTTCGCTCGGAGTATTACTACAGCCTGCTATGACACATCTTGTAGGCATGATGTATATTTTCAAGGAAATTTAGGATGAAAATATGTATACACATATATTGGAGTTTTGACATAAGCGTATCGGACACGTACACACACAAACAGCTGTGCATTGCTAGGAAATCACTCAATGAAGTGGGGGCTTGTGAAGTGGCATAAAAGTCTCCAAAATAACAGAACAAACTTCAATTATGAAAAAAACTAACACATATCTTGTTTTATTATGCAAAACACATTTATTAAGAGCCATAATGGTTTTTATTTCTGTGATCTTTAAAGGAGCAATATCACAAGGCATGAAATTGGAGTGCTAGTTTTAGATTAACTCAGTGACTGAAAATAATACCCCACATGATAAGGTCATATTACCGTTGCTGCTGCATAAATGATCCAGTAATTTTTAGTCATCTTAAACTAGGACATCGATTTCCATGCCCTGTTGAAAGACTGCTCGGATCGTGATGATAATGTACCATTGTAGTTTGTTATGAATGAAATTGTTTCTGTATAACAGGGAGTTCCAGCGGATGGAAAGTTTGCCAATGCTGAGGATATCATCAGTATGATTCTCCCAGTCATGTTCACGTGCAGTGTGTCCCACGGCGTGGCCAACTTCTCCCAGTATGACGACTACGCCTTCCCGCCCCACTACCCCGCTGGGATGCGGGTAGACCCACCAAAAGATAAGGTACGGTCGTTGTTGTTGATTAACATGGAGTAGTGAACCGTAAGGGGGATTTGGAAGCCAAAAGGCCCAACAGTCGTTAACATGGAGGGGCAGCCCTTGAAAGGCCAGGCGAAATATATTTGGGACATCCAATTTTGTGTATCAAGTAGTGGTGTTGAAGTCCCATCTCGCAGTTTGTATCACGTTGTAGTGCCAGTGGCAACGTCAGGATTTGGTGAGGGATAGGGGTGGGGCACTAAGGGAAGGAAAACATTTTGTGGCACAAACATATTCAATAGGTTGGCAACTAGATGGCACAGCCCCTACTTGGGGGACAGGTTTTTTTTTATCTTAGGGGAGTTTGTAGGGGGAGGGGTTATCCCTGGCCCCTTTACCTACGCCACGTTTTAGTACAAGATGGTCCTCGGTGATGGGTGTATATTAGGGGGACCCTTCAGAAGACCCGATATAATGGCCTTCAAGGAGGGGTCCAGTGCCTTTGTTGTGGACTTTTTAATATGGCCCAGGTCTGAAGTCAAGCTGTGCCATATTTGCCCTTTACAGGTTCCAGGTTGTTCATGCAAGGGGAGACATCAAGTCGGAAATAAAATGAAAATGTGTTAACGTTGTGGGGATGCGTTCATTGATCTCAATTTAATTGATCTTGAGATGCAATCAAAATCATATTTTTTAAAATTTCTGATTACTTTTTTTGCAGTCCCCACGTACTGAGCAAGACATCCTTGATAATCTCCCAGACAAAGCGACGACAGTTGACGTCATGACAGTCACTAGGCTTCTCAGTGAGAAGGCAACCAACAGTCTGGCTGACTTTGAGATTCAGTATGCCTTCTGTCCCGTCTCCGTAGCAGCCCTTGAAGCCTTCAGGAAGGACCTGAAGCGTATTGGGAGTATTATCGATGAGCGTAACAAAAGTCGTGAGTTCCAATATGACTACTGTCACCCTAGAGAAGTCCCAAACGCCATTAGTATTTAGATGGCAAAATGTTCTCTTTTGTTAATATCAGTAAAACAAGCACATTATCATCTTAAATTTACTAAAACTAAAGTGATGATACAACCATACAAGAGTTTACATTGACAACTCTTTATTTAGTAAAAAATTAACTGAAAGATAAAGTTGATTTAACATGTACAACTTTCATTTTTAAGAGCGCGCATTTTTAAGAGCGAGCATTTTTAAGAGTGCGCATTTTTAAGAGTGCGCACACGTCAATATCTTGTGTATTGGCAAGTCTTTTATTGTGTGAAAATTCATGAACATTTTCAAATGTGAAAAGGCATGTTTTACGATGTTACACACTCGGCGTTAACTACTTCAGACTCATGTTGTAAGATTGGGTCACGATTACAGTATTTCATCGGTGTTTTAGCACTGATCTTAATATTATTGGCAATGTCAGACTTGTTTACATTTGGACTGTACTAAGGATTTCATAATTATAATAGATAACAACATATGTTTATAGGTGAAGTTCCGCAAAAGAAGGGGCGGAAGTGCTTGGGTAAACTGACAAAAGACCTTGACTGAGAGGAGGGTGTCAGAATTAGCAGAAAACACTTGACAATATCACCAGACTTTCTACAGGGTATGGAATTGGTGTCCCAGTTTTAGAAGAACTAATTGACATGAAATAATATACCACGAGTGTGGGCTGGCCCAGATAACAGAGCTCAATAAAATGATATTACCGTTGCTGCTACATAAATAATGAATAATGAGCCAGTGACTGCATGATATGTATGCATCAGTCACCATATGGTGATCATATCGCTCCTTGTTGTCTAGGCCAGCTTGCGCTCGTGGGGTATTATTCTCAGTCATCGAGTTCATCTAAAACTAGGATATCGATTCCATGCCCTGTGGAATGTCTGCTCTGATCGTGACGATATTGTCCCTTTAAACTAAAACTCATTATTATTACATGATTACTAAGCATTTTATGATTTGATTTTGCTTATTGTAATTCTTGCATGTATTACAGTAGGCCTATATACTGCTTAAATAAGCGTATACTAATTTGGTAATTACCCGAATACAAAAATACTTAATCATGACCTTAATTGCTTTCTCAAAAAGTTTACAACAATATATTTTTTTATCATTTTCTCTATAAACGCGAGCACCTAATTACGAACAAACTTTCACAGATTATATTTTTGTATTACTTCTTTGTATTATTTCTAGAAAACTACAAAGGGGTTGACATGAACGTACGTTTAAGCTTAGCTCAACGTATAACAATTTAAACGGTTCCTTTATTTTGTCAAAAGTATATATTTGGTATTTTGGTTTGTTCAATTATTTTCGTAAAATATTATTTTATGTACTGTTAAATATGTATTTGGTTCTCTTAGCAGCTTTGCATTTAATGCACGCAATTATTTCAAATGCACATTAAGCCTATAGATGCTGTCAGGGATATTTGCACTAACATTAGGGGGAAATAAGGTGTAGGTGTGGAATAACAGTTTATTCATCATAACAAATATAAAACACTACAGGTGTGTCAAAAGATTTTTTTTTGGGGGGGGTGGAGGTTATTTCTGCAAAATTTGTTATTAAAGATGTAGGTTAGGCCTATTCTGCGTGAATCTTAAAGTTAACGTTTCTATGTGTCTATTTATTTTGTTCTTTTACAATGTTTAAAAATAGCGGCGAAGCTGAACATCGTACCTCCATTTTGCCTGCCATTTTTTGTATATGTTCGAACTCATTCAACAGCCTTGATTCTTCTGTAATTGAGTTTGTGTTAATTCATTTTTTCCATTAGAATCCCGGTGGAAATTTCTCATGAAAGAATTGTTGATTTGTGGGCGATTTAAAGCCAACCAGGAACGGAGGGAGGGGGAGGGGAGGGTTAGTGGAACCTTATTAAAAACTATTATGTATATATGGGGCCTCATGTGCAACTAGACTACAAAACCAAACTTGTTGGCTTCTATGAAAAGTACAAATGCAGTGATGGTAATATCATCATGATGGATGATGTACAGGGTGTCCCCATATAAAGTATACCGAGATAAAAATTACTGTAATGGCAAAACTACTTTATATATGGGAAAGAGAAATATATCTCTAGAAAGGGCAGAATGTCCTCTTTGCAATGGTATACAGCTTATGATGTTATTGACACAGATGAGTGAACAAATTAGACAGATGTTAAGGGTACTGAAAGCAGGACTGTGACAAGTTTGCATATTTGAATAACAAAGGTCCAAAAAACATTTTTAAAAACCTGCACATTAAACTTTTGAGGTAAGTAGCGAAAACAAAGCAGATTACATTGTTTTAGGTACATTCCTTGTTTTCAAGAATGTGTTGAAACAGCACCGGCATTTGGTATTCTGCACACTTGCATGGTTGAGCTATGTTATTCAAATATGCAAACTTGTCACAGTCCTGCTTTCAGTACCCTTAACATCTGTCTAGTTTGTTCACTCATCTGTGTCAATAACATCACAAGCTTTATACCATTGCAAAGAGGACATTCTGCCCTTTCTAGAGATATATTTCTCTTTCCCATATATAAAGTAGTTTTGCCATTACAGTAATTTTTATCTCGGTATACTTTTTATGGGGACACCCTGTATAAATGTTCTAAATAGTACATATTCACCCATTGCTAGATCGAATACATAAGCCCACATAAGCACATTGTTGGAGGCTAGGTCCTGACTGTAGTGTTATTTAATAATAATAAAAAATAATACTCACCCGGAACATGGACCCTTACTCCGATTATTAACCCTTTTATTTCCAGCCACTTATGTGAGAGAGTACACTTCTTTACCACAGCAATTAGGAGCCCAATGTCACTTAGCACCAGTAGGTTTTCACAATTTCATTGAAGTGCACCCTCACTCTGCAGTGAGAGTTTTTTACATGTGTAGTCATGTACATTCCAAATGGCTCAGATATATTTGTATGTAAAAATGATGGTAAAAATGAGTATACAAAGGGAGGAAAATATTGTGCATCTATTTTGTAAGTGTAAAAGCAAAACAATGAAATAATTAGATCAGTATTTACACTGAAGAAATGTAATACAAATAGGTGATATTTCAGAGAATTTGTAATAAATACATGCAAATACGGCACATGTATCAGATTTCTTTTCCATGTGAAAAACAATAACTTGGATGAGATTTTTTTGGATTTTTTTTTGTTTGCTTCTTGGAAATGAACCATTTACTTGTATCCAGTGTACATACATCACAATCCATGCTAACACATCACCCCCACCCCCCCACCCCAATTCAATGTTGGTTTGGACTAATCTGCGGTGCGTCCGACCTTTCCAAACATTGAATTGGGGGGGGGGGGGTCGTGTACATTGTTTACAGATCATCTTTGTTTGTTTTCGCCTGCCTAATTTGCGGTTACTGCAAACAATGCAGTGCGGTTGCCCTGTCAACTTCAATAGGATTATGGTATCTCAACTGACTTGTTACGTTCCCAACCCAATAGCAAGCCCTGTACAATCCCTAGGCTATACGAAAATCAAGGTTACTGACATTTTTGTTCCCTGCTATGCTGGTGAATATTACTCTGCTATTGACAATACAGATATTCAGCATAATGGGAAAAAAAACCTCTTTTACACCATTTCAAGCATCTATAATTATGTGTATGATTGTAGTACTGAAATCATTGGTCTGCAAGATCAGTTCCACCCATATTTTTGTTGTAATCTTCAATACAATTGGGCTTCATAACATCACGAAATCCACTTGTGCTCTTATTACACCGAATTTGCTTTTTGGACAAATCACTGTTGCCTAACGGTACACAATTGCCCACCTTTCACACAAAAATGGGTCATCTCCTTTCTTCATTTTATGGTTTTTTGGGGTTTGCGGCCTGGGGTATTCCCTGTGTAGTGTAACGAACAGTTCCACAACGTCCAAATCCTAGTTTAGACAGTTTAGCTAAAAAGAGCTGGGCTAGTATAGTAATTATCACAATATATTACGTGTCCCTTATTCTCAAGTCCATGGACCAGATCAATGATGACTTTTCCTGCAACTGTCGGGTTTGGTGGACGGGCAGTCTGAAGACTTGGAATCTATGCGCCTTGAGCACCACTTAGTTGGTGGATACGTGCGCTATATAAGTCCACATATTATTATTATTATTACACGTACGTCTGCATCATAAACAGTTTGGGTGTCGTCAGCTCCTGTGTACAGTTTCCAAGCACACGTGTATCCTGTTTTGGACTCGTTCAGGGAGAATGCTTTAGTACCCCGTTTAATACTCTCGTCTGGAGACAGATTCTGCGCAGGGTTATACAGGTTGAGAAACTTCGGGGGAAGTTCGGTACGAAGACTTCTATCAAGGGCCGAACTTTGGAAAGTTTGTCCCATTTAACAAAGGCTCTACGAGGAATTTGGTTATTGAAGACGTGGAGGAACCGAAGAATTGAACTGAACCGACTACGGGACATGATCGACGGATAGAATGGGATGTGAAGAATTTCAGACGTCGACCGGTACATGTTGTATTGAGAGGATTTGTTTATATGCCCATAGCAATGAGAAGTGCCACAAATGCCATCATATCGGGAATGTTGGTTGGGTGCCAGGAGAACCGTTGATCAGGATTTGAGTCTATTGTTTGCTGCGCATAGCGATTAGTCTCGTCGACGAGCATATCCCACACAAGTTGACAAAAATACAGCTTGAAGATCTCCACTGTCGACAGTGTGGCAAAGTCGCCGGTGGGGCCAGGATTTCCAGTGAACTGCACAGTCCCACGCTCGTAATGGTCTCGTCGTTCCCAACTGGATCGGAAATCTAACTTTCCTGTCGTCCTCTTTGATCTCGGCCGGCTGCCACTTTGGTAGGTAGGCTGCAACAGAAAAACAAGGCAAAGGAGGATTAATCTCGGTCCTACATTTGTAAATGCAATATCTCACTGCTACTTTGCTGCATGTGCACAGGCCATAGGGGGTATGCGCAAAATGAATATTGCGCTGAGAAAAGAAAGATGGCGGCATCCACTCTCCGAAAGTCGTTGCCGATAAAGTTTCGTTTTAATGTGGGATTGTGAATGTGAATTCCCCAAATTCTTGCATAATACGACTTATGAGGGCCTTTCGAATACGAGGCTATTCTTTTGGAAGCTTAAGAGTGCATTTTCAGCTGGATGTTAAAATTTCTATGCTATATCTGTACATCAACTTGCTGTTTCAATTAATACAAATAACCCCAACAAACTACTACAAATTGTACATTTTCACTCGAGCACTTTGGTCATTGCATTTGCATCATGCCTGACTTTTTGCCCCAGTCGAGGGGGTGCGGATTTGGTCACTCCTATTCAAGGGATCCATTTTCTAAATTTACATTCCTCAACTCCAACAGTTGTAACCCCTTGAGCATATAAGAAAAAAATGCGTCCAGTATGTACGCTATAGGAAATATCGTTGAATTACATTAGTAAGACTAATTGCGGTGACACCATGTGAAATTCTCAATTGAGTAGTAATTAGTTCTGAAAAGAACTAATTAGTTTGCATTGGGCCAGGAAGAGTAACTGTTATTCACTTTTTACTGTGCTTTACTTCTTGAAATGCCGCTGGAATTTCTTCTATGCTGTCGTCGGAAGAAATGCCTTTATCGTTATCCGTTACATCGTCATCCGATTCTGAGCCACTGTCTGCCAAAATCTCAGCAAAAATGCCATCATTTATGTCCTTTTCCATCATGATTGCAACTAAAAAACAGACCCTTGTGGCAAGGCGAGTGGACGCTAGCGAAGTGGGGAAACCGCAAAGTGACGCACACTTTTTTAAGTTTTAAAAACTTAATTCCTGTCAATAGAGGACGCCAAACAAAAGAACGCTCAAGCATTTTCAGGTGGTGATTTAAGTCACCTTGGGCGTCAAGCACATGAAGATTCCCGGCACCTTTTGGAGCCCGCGGGATCGAAAGGGTTAAGGATCCATGCGCAGAAGGAAATCCATTACAGATAAACAGTTCCATGAACACATTTTCTTTCTTGTAACATGTTTAGTGCCGTGATTAGTTAAAATAAGAATTTTTTTAGGGAGGATTGCTGAAGAATATGACCACTGCATGTGTGCCTACTGCTGGCCAAGTGGTTACTTCGCGCCAAAATTCCAACGACTGACCACTGCGACGTCGACCCTGGGCTGAACCATATCAATCAATTTGCCATCTTACGTATAGACCTTTATGGACTTGTTTGAATAATAATACTCAAGATCAGCATTAGAAATACGCGGAAAGGTTGCATACACACGGAAAGGATGCGGAAATTGATGGGCCTGCTGCTTTGTATTTACGATCGTATTATTTATTTGGGAAAAAACTTTGACCCCTCTGTAGCTTACACATAACCTGTGTGTGTCAAATCATGGGTATGCGCGTTCCATAGCCTACGGATCATCAAATGGCCCAACCGTACAATACAAGTGTTCTATAAAAGTACACACAACTAGTAAAAATATGTTAGTAATTTATTTTCACCAATTTGTGTATTACGCAACTATAACTAGGCACTTTTTACGCCTATCTATTAAGAGTAGTTCACTATTTTGCACCACAGTCGTCGTTGAGGGCGGCGTAGGATTCTACGCTCAAATCTATCCAACCCATATCTAAACCTCGTAGATACCGAAGCCTGCCGGAAACAAGGCAGTGGTGCAAATAGTTCACTATTGGCCTTGTTTAGGGTGACTGACAGTAAATAAATAAAACCAAATTAACATGAAACATTTCTCAAAAAATTGTGAGAAACATGGTTTTTACATTAAATATGTACCAAATGAATTTGTGGTGGGTCCCAGGTCCCGTCATAAACCAATATTTTGGCTGTTAAATCAAACTTCTGACAACTATTTTGTGGAATATCTCATCTCGAAGTATAAACCTATTTGTATTCCTTTATACTAGGCTGAAATTATCAATGTTCCCATGAAAACAAATGGAAAATGGCATAACAGACAAGTGAATTTAATTTAACGAACATTTTGGAAAGCTACGTTTTTGTCGTTCATTGTTTTCCTTCTTGTTACCAGAGTGTTCCCAAAATAGATGCATGGATCCATATGCACACATGTACAAGTATACTGTATGTATGTGAACGGCACATACACTGCAGTGGTCATCGTCGCCTGCAGGGCGACGCATCTTGATCCTTCTGTACTTGTCAAAATTCAAAGCGGACTTCATTATGCTAATATAATTTTAAAAACCAAATTTAACAACGAAAGACGTATTCTTATTAGTTATCTTTGGCACAGCAACTGCTCGCTGCGATGTCATGCACAACATGTGTGTGCATGCATTGTACGTTAACGTCAAATACGTCATTATTGAGCTTAAAGCTAGAGACCTGTGATTGACCATCCTTTAAACTAAACCACCCACAAACCAATAATTCTTGCATGATAAATTTTCACCAGGTTTCAAATAGGAATATAAAGATATATTATACACAAACTCTCAATTAACCGAAGATCCTAGGATGCTGATTGAGTTCGAACATGTACGAGGTCGCAATGCACAACGGTACTGGTAATGGGCCTGCAGTCAAAATGGGCCGGACATAATGTACCGCGGACATAATGGGCCGGACATAATGTGCCTGCGGACATAATGAGTCGGACATAATGGGCCCAAATCAGATCGCGGATATTATGGTGCTTGCGGACATTATGGTCCAGAACACGTACACGTTAGTGGACTGTGTGCGTATTCAGTTGGTTGCAGCTGGGAATATAGGGACCAATATTGTGTTTTGGCTACATGTACGCAATTTCGACGTTTGTATACACAGGATTCGTAGTGTTCAGTACGTGTGGGTCGTGGCACTTCTGAAGGTCTGTTCATGCAACAAGTTATGGTGCCCTCACACCATAGCGATCACCAGTTGCGTATGGTTGCGAATAAAAAATAGTGGTCATAAGTTCCGAACGCAACTCACACGCAACTAATAGGTTTTATAGGTTTGACGTACGCAACAAGCACGCAGGTGATCGCAGACACACGCAGAGTAAGTTCAGAAATTTTGAACATGTTCAATAATTCTCTGCGAATGCCTGCGATCAATTTATACGCAACAGGGACGCTACGCACGAAACACGATCGCAACACGATCGCAACAGGTACGCAACTCATAAGTTATGAACGCAGGTGATCGCAGGTCCAAATTTGAGGTATCTGGCCAGGTTTTGGTAGCGTACATGTTGCGAATGTGTTGCGTACCTGTTGCGATCATGTTGCGATCGTGTTGCGTGCCTGTTGCAATCCTGTTGCGTGTGTAGCGTACCCCCAACCTATTGTGCGTATTCCCAGCGTATCCCCAACCTATGCCCTGCGTATCCAACCTATTAGTTGCGTGTGAGTTGCGTGTTAGTTGCGTACTACATGCGTGTTGAGAAATTGTATAAATAGTGGGCCTTTTCTAGATCGGTGTCAGTTGTTGGTGGACCTCCGAGGTGACAACATGGAGCTACCTCTTGCTGTTATTGGACATCAGTTTAATCTGGTCAATTTAGCACTCCAACACATACAGAATAGGTTTTTATCACGTGACCGATATTCGCAACTAGCACGCAACTAGCAAGCAGGTCCAACGCAACTTGTAAGTTTTGAACGCAACTCAAACGCAACTCGTAAGTTCTGCACGCAACTCACACGCAACTCGCACGCAACTCGTACGCAGGTGATCGCAGATATTGGGGGATCATAAGTTCAGTTCGCAACCCACACGCAACCCACACGCAACCCACACGCAACCCACACGCAACTCACACGCAACCCATAGGTTGAATAGGTTAGAAATTGACAAAATTGTTGATTTGGGTTGCGTTTGGTGCGTATAAAAATATTTTTTACACGCAACTCATAGGTTTCAGCATACGCTATGGTGTGAGGGCACCATTAGTTTCTGCTGAGTGACAACAGGTTAGTATAGCCTCTATTTAATTGGGAAAGTCTCATCATGGCTTGTCTTCTCGCCTGCTGCCATGGTGCTAGTGATGACGGCACTGATGGTGCAACCCAGGGAATGAAGGAGACTGCGTCCAATGACAACCTAACAGGTCACACCCACTACAAGATCTTCGTCAAGACGGGCGATCGCAAGGGCGCTGGCACCGACGCCAACATCTACATCATTCTTCACAACACCGACCAGGTCGCTTCCAAAGAGATCCGGCTTGACAGGCTCTTCCACGATGACTTCGAACGCGGTAAGACAGACGAGTTTAAAACCAAACTCCCAGCCGACTTCGGAGCGGTGGAACGCATAGAACTGTGGCGAGATTCGCACGGTGCTTTCGACGCGTGGTATCTGGAGAAAATTGACATCTACGAGACTCCAAAGGTGGGTCCAAAGAAGGGTCCGTATGAGTTTCCCGTACACAGATGGATTCCGACGAAGAAGAGGGTATTTTATAGCCAGTACGACAGCGTGTTGCCACAGAATGACCCCCTCAAAGACACACAACGCAAAGAGGAAATGAAGATAGTTCGTGAGATCTATAAGTTTAAGAGCCAAGCTCCTGAAGCTGGCATCCCTTGTCAGGTAAGCCTTGATGATACAGGAACGTGCTTTAGACCTTTTTGGGTAGAATGTCAAACCCAACCGCCACTTTTTCTCACTCATTATAACCAATAATGTAATCTTACCTGCTCAGTAAGGTGGAGAACACATAGATGATGATGGATATATACTTCAAATTATTCCAGAATATTTGTTTAATGAAAAATCAGGCATTTGGGGGTATAGGATGACTTCCTCAGTCATGGCATTCTGATATTGTCACCTTCCCCATTAGTGGCCAACACGGTCATTGTACATGCGTAGTGGCAAATATAATAGAATTCTTCTATTTTCTGAAGGGGAGGGTTTTTAGCTGGGAAATAAAGTCCGAAAACCATCATAAAAGTGGATTTTGAAGTTAGTTTTCGCTTTCTGTACTCCAAAAATCAATAGAATCATTTTTAAATGGTCAGTGGTTGCAAAAAATTCCAAAAACCCTTAAAAAGTGGCGATTGGATACGACGTTCTTTCCAATTATATTACCAGGGGAAAATACGCAGCATTTTAAAAACCAATTCACCATAACCAAATGCACTAAACACAAATGTTAAACTCTTAAGTTTAAAAGCCCTACTGACGGAAAAGCGTCAGGTGACAGCAAATTTCAACTTTTGAGAGTAGGCTATTTTTATTATAATTTTGTTTTATTCCCCCCCCCCTTTAGTTCTAGCCTGCACTTTAAGTGGCATTTAAGAGCCTTGTGTTTTGGCAACCTTTCATAACAAAATTAAAACAAAATAAAAAATCAATTATGAGGACATTTACGTGGAAAAAATGTGCAGCATTTTAATAAAAGATCAGTTTGGTTTCCCCTGCGACCCTATTTTGGTAAAATGATGTATCTCCAAAAAGGCCATTTCGAGAAAAATGGGTTTAAAGTTTGAACAACTGCCATTTTATTTTGGAATATGGTATCGTGAATTTATCTGGTTTTTTTTAAACTTATTTAATCACTGAAAAAAAGTTTTGATTAATTTGCTAGTGTGGTGTATGTCAAGGATACACCACTTTACCTTATTTCCAGCTTTCCCAATAAATGTAAGTATGACATACACCATTTTTGTAAATTACAGTCACAAACTTTATATTTTTAAGGCTAACATACAGAGTGTATCTTCCAAACGATTCATTTCCTGATGTTGAGAGTTTCAGAATCATAAATAGCGCCCGTACTTTAGTGGGAATGGCTTTTATCTCAAAATCTCAAAAAAATTACTTACATCATTTTACCAAAAATAGGGCCGCCCGTCCCTCACTTTCAAAATCATTCCACCACAATTTTTGTAATCATTTATAATTGTTTTACGACCAATCTTACCACATTTTCCATTCCATATAAAATGATAAACAAGTGTATTGACCTCATTTATAAAATTCTGTGGTGGGTTAGGTAAGACAAATAAAAGAAAGGTTAACTGATGAGATAAAACTACAGTAATTTTAACTAGTGTAAATTTAACACAACATCCAACATGGTTCATGTATCTGACGATTTAAAATATTTTATTTTAGCAGTTGTTATTTGTTAGTTGCCACCCAACATTTCTTCTCAGAACCAATTCATTTACAACTCATCGGAGATATTCACATAGTGCTACCGTAAACTGTCATATTATTGTACTTCCACCAGTGGCGTAGCTAAAGGGGGCGGGGGAGACTGACAATCTGCCCAGAGTTTTGAGGAGAAAATACCATCATATTAAGCAAGGAGAAAAAATATATATATTACTTAAGAAATGCTGATTATTCCGACATCCCATAATTCCGACTGTCAATTTATCCGACAGAATTAAAGAATATATGGTCCATAAAAAGATTTCGAGAAAAATGTCAATATATTGAATATGTCAATATATTGAATATGTTAATATATTGAATATGTCAATGTATTTAATATGTCAATATATTGAATATGTCAATATATTGAATATGTCAATATATTGAATATGTCAATATATTGAATATGTTAATATATTGAATATGTCAATGTATTTAATATGTCAATATATTGAATATGTCAATATATTGAATATGTTAATATATTGAATATGTCAATGTATTTAATATGTCAATATATTGAATATGTCAATATATTGAATATGTTAATATATTGAATATGTCAATGTATTTAATATGTCAATATATTGAATATGTCAATATATTGAATATGTCAATATATTGAATATGTCAATGTATTGAATATGTCAATATATTGAAGAAATAATATTAAGTATATTAAATGACTGCCGTATTGCTTTTAGGATGAATGCCTTTCATGCGATTAATTCCGGCAATGGTGTCTATATCCGTGATTATAAAATTTGCAAATTTACGATTGTAAGACCAAGGCTTAATTTTGCATTTTAAGGCTTGATGGATTAGTTTGGGGGAATTTAAACGTATGGTTCCATATCAACTTCAACGTATCTTTGTGTTTGATGATAAACAAATTCAGATAGGCCCTATATAGAATATTTAATGATTATACAATTTTACGATTGTAAGACCAAGGCTTAATTTTGCATTTTAAGGCTTGATGGATTAGTTTGGGGGAATTTAAACGTATGGTTCCATATCAACTTCAACGTATCTTTGTGTTTGATGATAAACAAATTCAGATAGGCCCTATATAGAATATTTAATGATTATACAATTTTACGATTGTAAGACCAAGGCTTAATTTTGCATTTTAAGGCTTGATGGATTAGTTTGGCGAATTTAAACGTATGGTTCCATATGAGATTCAATGTATCTTTGTGTTTGATGATAAACAAGATCAGATTAGATTGTTTTATCAGGGAGACGGCTGGATTTTTGAAAAAAAATCGGAAATTTCGGCTTTTGGGAGAAAATAACATAATAAGCAAGGAGAAGAAAAACATATTACTTAATGGATTACTGATTATTCCGAAATCCCATAATTCCGACTGCCAATTTATCCGCCAGGCGACCCCCTGGCCCGCTTTTGACATAAATTTCCGAAATAAAGAATGATTTCATGCTAAGGAAAATACATTGAAAATATATGAAAACAAGCCATAGGGCCTATGCTTAAAATATTTTGAATAGTTGTCAAACCATTATTTTATTGAATACAGCGACGCACAGTTTAGGAAAGCATTGCAATAACGGCAGTTACTTTCTCTCTAATCGAACAAAATTTACTGACTCTCCAAGTGTCTGTTTTCATGAGCATTAGTTTCCCAAACAAATGTTTATACAACATTTTCAGCTAAATGTTTTTCCCGTTAAACAGGTTGTTGAGCTTCCACCTGATGAACAATTCTCGTTTGACTATATGGTGAGTATAGTTCATACACGATTTAAGGGGAAATAATGTACACCGACCAATGGTAATGTTAGCAAAACGGCTTCTACCAGTATTCATTCATTCATTCATTCATTCATTCTCCAGTATTGATATACAGTCACATTGACTACAATAATAATTTATAGTATGCTTTCTCTCAGTTTTAGGCCAAAAAATGTCCAGTTTCAGTCAAAATTGCTGGATCAATTGGAATTCTGTCGTACTGTGTTTAAAACGATTTTCTTTCACCCCCTGTGTGATAAAGTCATTTAAAACACAGCACACGACAGAATTTGTGAGGCCTTTCTTAGCCACCATACTTTGTATTATGGGAAATGTGCTCCCCGCCGTATACATGTATCACCTATTTCCCTGTTGGCAAAAAACAAACAAACAAACACCCCAACACCCCAACAAACACCCCAACAAACAAAAACAAAAAACAAACAAAAAAACGCGTCACCGCACCGATTTTGAAGCTGACCGATGACCTGAATCCGGTGACTTATTTGTTTTTGGCCTAAGTGATTCTTTTCATTAAATGTAGACTTTTTTGTTAATTATCAACTATGTTCCATACCTTTTAATTTAATCAAATAACAAATAAATTTTCAAAATGTTACTGTGATAATTATTGTGGAGGTATACTTATGTTTAAAGCTGTGCACTTACATACTTTTCTCAGAAATGTGTTGACCATCATAAGCCGAAATAATAATAGTTTGAATGCATATATAAATCTATTTTACTAAAGGTACATTCTTAAAACTAAAGTGTTGAATCAACCAGTTCGGTGAGAACGCTTTATAAAGTTAAATTCAACTCAAAGAAAGTGTTGAATTAACGCGGAGTCAAGTTAAGTATAACTTTATTAATGTTAATTCAACACTTATAAAAGTTGAATCCAACTTTATAAAGAGTTGTCACTGACCGAACTCTTTAAAATGTTGATTCAACACTTTAGTTTTAAGAGTGTATTGTAACACACAGAAACAAATGTAAAGTTGAATTGTTTATAATTATACTTTTTCCTACCTCTCAACAGTTTGATCTTGCCAAACGGAAAGCTAACGTATTCCTTCAGAGCAAACTCTCCAAGACATTCACCGGTAAATGGCACAATCTGGAAGATCTTGCCAATGTCTACCGTGGCGTCTTCAAAAAACCAGATGTAAGACATTTTCAAGATACCATTTCACACAGCAATTTCGCTAAATCTTTATATCAGGCGTGCGAAACAGGCTGATATGCTGCAGGCCTCTTCTTCTTTCTTTGGGAAAATGGTCACGTAATTATTTTATGAAGCATACAAAATGCCTCTACTCCCACATGTGGTCATATGCATCCCTGGACCGAGCCCCATTTGGGGTGTTGATAGATTTGGGCCAAATGTCACCTAATTGTCAACTTGTTCGGAAGCATTCGCAATTTAGGGTCAAAGGTCACATTAAGGTCAGTAGAGATCATTTCAGAAAAGCCATTTAAAAGACTAAACGGCTGATATTCGTGCTTGGGGAAGAACATTGGCTCCAGTTGTTATTCATTATTGCCGTCTATTGATCATAGTTAGTGGTCCACCTCTCATTTTTCTTTTCTTAAAAGAAGGAAGGCAAAATGAAGTCACGATGTTCAACTTTAAACATTTGATTGAATCCATCTTGTGTGAGCAACTGTAGCCAAAAAGTTGGGCTTTTGCCATTCTTTTTATTTATTTTATTTTATTTTTTATTTATTATTATTATTTGTTTTGGTTTACAAGATCGGTGTAAATCTGTTAAATATTAAGTAGATCGGTGGGTAATGCACGGTGCTGTACAATTATAATGTTGGCACTGATATAACTTGAGTGATGTACTTGTGTCGCACAAGGGTGCTTTCCAAGATTTACACCTCATAATGCAACATAACACCTTTACTTCTAGACGCAGTTTGATTGATATTTTCTTCATTTTGTTGATAACTTCTTCAATTTTATCATGCGTAGGGTATGAAGATGTGGAAGTCTGATATTGAGTTTGGTCTGCAGAGACTCATTCGCTGTAATCCAACCCAGATAAGACTCTTCAAAGAGATACCAAAGAAGTATGTAGCAACACCAAATATGATTTATTACACCAAGATACCACTTTAGGCTTTGGGTATGCTAAGTATTAATTTTTTTAAAGAGCGGTTCACCATTGGTAATGTGGGTAAACCTGCTTTTATGAGAATACTATATTCTTTCATTGAATCAAGATAATTAGGAATCTTGATGTTGTTCTATTGTCTAATTATTCATTGACCAAGTCACCCTTTTTTGTACATTAAACAATAACCATGTGAATGTATACAGCTCAATGCGAGCGTTGTGAGAAAAACTGTGAAAAGGCATCTACAATTTTGACAGAAAACACACGTCTGTTATACTTTTTTTTAATGTGCATATTTTTTGGTGTTGTCTCTGAAATATTTTTTAAATATATTTTTTAATATACGGAATATTTTTTAAAGATTATTAAGTACAACTTTCCAAATTGACATATTGATATCTGGTGATATCAACCCAAATCCAGGTCCTTGTAAAGCTGAAAGCAAGCATGAAAATAAGCATAATCTCCAGGATCAACCATCCAAGTTAGTGTATTATACACCTGAACAGCTTCTAAAATTGAACCCTTTGAATTGCAATCCCTCTGTAGTTTTACCAAGATTACCTACAGATGTGTGGGAAAACATTGTTTCACTTGGTTTAAACCGTTATCAACTAAAACGTCGTGGTAAAAGAGGTGGTGGCCGCCCTAAATGCCAGAACACTAAGAATCCCCCATCTCATAAATCTGATGTGTCAGCTTGCTTACCAAAAATCAAGCTTTTGCCTTTTAAATGCTCAGTCTGTATATGCAACAAGTCAGATTTATTGGCAGATTTTATCATTGAGAATGATTTTGATATTGTTGCATTGACTGAGACCTGGCTTTCTGGATCGGACAAAGATAATAAAATTCTCGGTAGCCTTGTTCCTTCTGGATTTGAAATAACTCATGTGCCTCGCCCAAATAGAGTTGGTGGTGGAGTTGGTATTGTTCACAAAGCAGCCATATCTTGTGAGCAGTCGAACCCTTTTTCAGCGATATCTTTTGAAAGAATATGCTGTAATCTCACATTTCCTGGAACTGCAAACCCTCTGAAATTGGTTGTAATATATCGTCCACCTCCCAGCAAGAAGAATAGGACAACCCCAAAGATATTCTTTGATGAGTTTTCGGATTATTTAGCGATTCTATCCATACAGTCTGGAAACATGCTCATTGTTGGAGACTTCAACTTTCATTTAGAAAAATCATCTGATAGTGAGACAAAATGCTTCATGGACATTCTTGATTCAACATGCCTTACACAATTTGTTCAGTCCCCGACTCACGCGAATGGACACATTCTTGATTTAGTCATCAGTCGCTCATCGGACGCTCTTGTAGAGTCAGTATCTGTTGAGGATATGCTTACAAACCACTCTGCAATACACTGTAATCTAAATCTTCAGAAACCAAAATACCCAAGACGTGAAATTTCATTTCGTAAGCTGAAGTCAATTGATCACAACAATTTTGCCACAGAACTCTCCATATCTGATTTGATACTAAACCCAGAACGTGATCTTGATAAACTTGTCAATCAATACAACACAGTGCTTTCCGATCTGCTGGAGAAACATGCGCCACTTCGTAAACGTAGTATCACAGACAGGCCGCGTACCCCATGGTACAATGATGACATCAAAGAGGCAAAGAAATGCCGAAAACGGCTCGAGAGACGTTGGCGGAGAACAAGGCTGTTATCTGATAGGAAATTATTCCAAGCGCAACGGCTCTGTGTCACACAACTTATAGAAAAGGCAAAATCTTCCTTCTACAAGAACAAAATTAACGCCTGTGATGATCAAAAAGCACTTTTTCAAGTTGTTGAAGAACTTTTGCAAAATAAAGGCTCACCCAAATTACCACGGCACAATGATGTTGGAAAGTTAACTGAAAGATTCTGCAGTTTCTTCTCATCCAAGATATCCAAGATTCGTGAACAACTGGACACTAATACAGTCACTCAAAATGTTAATATTGAGAGGACACAAAGTAAGAAAGAGATCTCATTTTTGGAGAAATTTACACCAGTTTCGGAGCAAGAAGTTGGAGAATTTATTACATCTTCGCCGAGTAAATCATATGATCTCGACCCGCTGCCAACCTCCATTTTGAAAAATCATTTGGATATTATTCTTCCAACTATCACAAATATTGTAAACCTGTCACTAGAAATTGCCACTTTCCCACACATGATGAAACAGGCTCTTGTTAGACCTTTGCTGAAAAAGGCATGTCTCGACCAGGAGGACTTGAAAAATTATAGACCTGTGTCAAATTTACCATTTAGGCCTATTTCAAAAATTATTGAAAAAGCAGTTGCCTCACAGATATCTGATCACATGTTTAAGCACAATCTTTTCAATCATCTTCAATCAGCCTACAGGAAATACCATGGTACGGAGACGGCATTAATCCGTGTCCAAAATGACATTCTTCGTGATCTTGACGACAAAAAATCTGTATTTCTTGTACTGCTTGATTTATCAGCAGCCTTTGATACGGTTGATCATGAGATATTACTTTCCCGTCTTGAAGCTGCTGCTGGCATTACGTCATCTACACTGAACTGGATTCGGTCATATTTACACAACAGGACTCAATCTGTCTGCATAAATGGTACATTATCTTCGGATATTCCACTTTTGTATGGTGTACCACAAGGATCTGTACTCGGACCCCTATTCTTCATAATATATACTGGCCCCATCACCAACATAGCTCACAGATACAATTTGCAAGTCCATCTTTATGCTGATGACACTCAACTGTATTTGTCATTTAACCCAAAACTGCCTGGAGATGAGCATTCCGCAGTAGACCGAATAGAGAAGTGTGTTATTGAGATTAAGCATTGGATGAAGTCTAACAAATTAAAACTTAATGATGATAAAACTGAGCTTATTGATCATATCATCCAAAATCAAAGGAAACACATTATATCAAAGTCTGTTAAAGTCGGTGAGAGCGTTATCTTGGCTAATTCCAAAGCTCGCAATCTTGGTATTGTTTTTGATGACGAAATGTCCATGAAATCACATGTTAATAAAATTTGTCAAACTGGTTATTTTCACCTCCGGAATATTAAGAGTATACGCAAACTTCTGTCAAAAGAGAGTACTGAGAAATTGATTCATGCTTTCATATCATCTCGTTTGGATTGTGGTAATGCTTTGCTCTATGGAATACCTAAAAACCTCATTCACAGACTTCAATTAATCCAAAATGCTGCAGCAAGGACCATATTCATGATTCATAAGTCAGATCACATAACATCCTCACTGAAGCGATTACACTGGCTCCCAGTTCAACAACGGATAGTTTTCAAGATATGTCTTCTTACATGGAAAGCTCTACATGACAACTCACCTTCATATATTCAAGATCTTCTTATCATTCACAACTCTAATCACAGTGCACTACGCTCAGCAAACCAAAACTTCCTTACTGTACCACATGGTACCACATGGCTTTTTCTGTTGCAGCCCCTTCCCTTTGGAATATGCTTCCACAAAGTTTAAGACTGTGTGACAATTTTAATTCTTTCAAAAAACTTTTGAAAACTCACCTTTTTGTACAAGCTTATAATGAATGTTAATTTTGTGCATTTTGTTTCATGTATTTATCTTTGTTTATCTAATGTTCCATATCTTTGTGTCTTTTTCATTATCACCAGTGCCTCGGATTAGGTTTCTAGATAGATGGCGCTTTATAAGTTTCATTATTATTTTATTATTATTATTGTTTGCGGTGACACAAAGTAAAACATTTCCTTTTGGTTTACTGTTATATCTAAATGTATTTTTGACAATTTTGTAGGTTTGGTGTGACGGATGAGATTGTTGGACCATTTCTGGAGGGTCTCACAATCCAAGAAGCAATTGAGAAGAAGAAGCTCTACTACATTGATTACAAGATCTTGGAGAACTTGCCAGTTAAACGTGGAGCACCGGTAATTTCTAATTGTACCATCTTTTGAAGATACTTTTATATAGCCCATATTTTAACGGCAATTTTCTGAACAATAATTTTCCTATACATTAGTGAAACGAGCCCAGTCTAATGTCACGGTCGCCAACCCCCGATTTGAGGGTTCGAGGTGTGATATCCTTGCAGTCCTCCCAGCTTGGGGGTATCCACAAGTTAACAAGATAAACTTCTCTTTTCATACCTTTGTAATTGATCGGGTCACTGAGTGGTCAACTTCCGGCCGTGTATACAAGAGTTACGCGCAGGTGCGATTACGGTTGTGCGTGACAACGTAAAAGTGTGTGTTAAGTTTTATTTATGTTATAAAAAAAATATTTTACATTTGTTTAGTAGAATTTTACTATGAAAGTGTATAAAAGACATGATTTAATGTCAAGTCCCCCACGAGGCGCTGTGTCTCATTCAACGTCAAATTCAAGATGGAGAACACGAAGGTGAATAATGTCACAGCAGTGGGAGTATCGTCAAAATTTTACTGATTGAGCAGTGGCGTAACTACGGTCCAATTTTCAGGGGAACTAGGGGTGCACCACTTTTTCTATGGGGCATGTCAATACTTGAATCCTGCATTCTCAAATAGGGACCTATTTTTTCAAAATTCTGAATTGGGGGCACCCGGGGGGCACGGACCTTGGCTGGGGGGCACGTTCCCCCGTTCCCCCTATATTTACGCCACTGTGATTGAGGCGGTTGAAGGTAAACAATTGTTGAGTAAACAAGCCTGAATCGTTTGTGGGATGAAATATCAGCGTATACTCGTTCAGACACAGTCATGTACCATACGTTATGCATTATGCGCCCAGCAGCGACTGCTTCATACAAGTCATTGTGCAAGTATGTGCATGCATGTGTCGTGACCATTATGCGCTGTCAATCGGATACATAGTTTCGCCTTTCTCTCGGAACAACTAAGGCTTATGGTATTCTATAATGGACACCTACGCGGCGCCTTTTTTTTGGGGGGGGCAGCGATTTTTTGTTTTTGGACGGCGACTTTTTGTTTAAAAAAAAAAAAAAAAGTCGCCGTCCAAAAACAAAAAGTCGCCGTCCAAAAACAAAAAATCGCCGCCCAAAAACAAAAAGTCGCCGCGTAAAAAAAAAGTCGCCGTCCAAAAACAAAAAGTCGCCGCCCAAAAACAAAAAGTCGCCGCGTAAAAAAAAAAGTCGCCGTCCAAAAACAAAAAGTTGCCGTCCAAAAACAAAAAGTCGCCGCGTAAAAAAAAGTCGCCGTCCAAAAACAAAAAGTCGCCGCGTAAAAAAAAAGTCGCCGTCCAAAAACAAAAAGTCGCCGCGTAAAAAAAAAAGTCGCCGTCCAAAAACAAAAAGTCGCCGTCCAATAACAAAAAGTCGCCGTCCAAAAACAAAAAGTCGCCGCGTAGGTGTCCATTATAGAACACCATAAAGGCTTAACCTGAACTATACAGGGTGTCCCCATAAAAAGTATACCGAGATAAAAATTACTGTAATGGCAAAACTACTTTATATATGGGAAAGAGAAATATATCTCTAGAAAGGGCAGAACGTCCTCTATGCAATGGTATACAGCTTGTGATGTTATTGACACAGATGAGTGAACAAATTAGACAGATGTTAAGGGTACTGAAAGCAGGACTGTGACAAGTTTGCATATTTGAATAACAAAGGTCCAAAAGCATTTAAAAACCTGCACATTAAACTTTTGAGGTAAGTAGCAAAAACAAAGCAGATTACATTGTTTTAGGTACATTCCTTGTTTTCAAGAATGTGTTGAAAAAACAAAGGCATTTGGTATTCTGCACACTTGCATGGTTGAGATTTGTTGTTCAAATATGCAAACTTGTCACAGTCCTGCTTTCAGTACCCTTAACATCTGTCTAATTTGTTCACTCATCTGTGTCAATAACATCACAAGCTGTATACCATTGCATAGAGGGCATTCTACCCTTTCTAGAGATATATTTCTCTTTCCCATATATAAAGTAGTTTTGCCATTACAGTAATTTTGATCTCGGTATACTTTTTATGGGGACACCCTGTATAAGGAGAACACCAATACAATTATTTAAAAACTCAACATTTGTTTAACCTTCAAATACCTCAACCAGGAATCCTTACATTTGTAACTGGGCCAGGTACAAAACAGAACTCCCATAGACATATTATCAAACAATAATGTAAGAAAAACAAAATACCCATTAAAAGTAATACTTTATACAATAGAGGTAAACCATTTAGTCTTATACCTCACAAGTATGTAAAATTTTACCTAACCAACATTTACCTACAAGTAAGGTAAATAAAATTACCTAATATCGCAGTAAAACGTTATACAACTGTTAGGTAACATTTTACCCAACGTCTGTTTGGTCAAGTTTTACTTAATTATTAGGAGGTTCACCGGGAACATCTAAAACAGGGTAAGATTTTACACAGCTTGTGTAATTTCTTCTCTGGTTTGTAGTAATGTGACGAATCGCTTACAGGCGTGGCGGCCGCATGAAAACAAAGTGTGTCTTCCAGAAATTGATTACAGTGAATCATGTACCCAAGCTTCAGCGTACAACATTGTGGGAATAAAAGCACGATAGTGATGGGTACCAGACTTATTACATTGTCCCAAACAAACACTGGTCTCTTAATTTTCATGGTGTTTGGTGTCAATTCTAGAGAAATGGAATGAACATTTTTGAAAATTTTGCATTCAGGAGACTCTGTGTAGGTATTTGTGAGCTGGGTAAAACATGTTTTGTAAAATCTTACACAATTTAGGTAAAATTTCGGGAAAATAAAGAACACAATTGCTGTGTAAGTTAAAAATTACGTAATTTAAATGTATTAAATTGTATTTACATAATTTATGTAACTAATTCAAGTCTTTACCTTGCCCGTGTAACTTTTACCACAAGGAACCTAAGCATTGCCGTGCGTTGTGTAAAAATTCACTTTTAATTGTGTAAAGCCCACCATGTGATCATGCATTGTGTGTGCGCGACGTGTGTGCAAAAGCAGTGTGTGCCTGTCAAGTCGACAATCGCCTCACAACATGGAGTAAATGAGAGAGAACCTCGTGAAGTGGGGATTTGAAGAGATGTTTTCATTTTATTGTTGATAAATAAAAGAAACGTTTTGAAACTGTAAAAGTATAGTGGGGTGCCTTGTTTCATTTACATTATTTTTAATGAATTATGCAGACCAAACAATGTAGTAAAAGTTTACAAGGTCAAATAGTAAAAGAGTCTAGTATTCTTACACAAAAGTAAGTATTTTTTACCAATACATTCAGTAACAATTTACTTAATTTATGTTTACCTATTTAAGAGGTAAATCTTTTTACTGATTTTTGAAGTAAAGTTTGCAAAATGTTTATGAAAAACTTTACCCAACACGCATTTTGTAAAACTTTACCAAACAATTAGGAGGTTCGTATACAACATTGCAAAATAGTAAAATTTTTACACAACTTGTGTATTTTTTTCTGTGTGTATTTCAGCGTATAAAGCTTGATTTTTATGGAGTTCATGGAAACAATTTCTAGTGGCAGATGTGATAGTAATATCTCTCCCATATGTTCCTGTAGACGAAGCCAAATCAATATTTAGGTTTTGTTGTTGAAAATACAGTCTAGACGAAATTATGTGGGAGTGAGGATGGGAGATAAATATGCAAATTCCCTCCAAATAAAAGATTAGGGCTGACATATGTCAGGTTGTCGATATTATCTTTTGTTAAAATGCTGCTCATTAATGTTTTTAGTAATATATCGCCGTAGCTATCAGACTAACACATGTCGTAAATATTTATTTTTATGGCTTTTTCAAAAGAGTTGTGTTTATGCAGGCGTCAATTTGAAGCCTGGACCCACCCTCCTCACGTCATCACCTTTCTTCACCTGAGCCAATTATGTATAAGGTCAGGATTTCACCACCACTTCACTCTATCAGCAAATGTGTTAGTCCAGGCTTCACCCTTTGAATTATTTCCATAGGTGAAGCTTCACTTTTTCAGTTTTCGCCAGGTCTGACGCTTCACCACTGTTTCACCATATTGGCCAGTTGCTAACGTTCGCCAACGTTGGCGGCGCACTTGAGATCGGTCAACCTCGTCCCCATGGTTTACTTTATTTCCAACATGTTTACGGTCAACCTCGTACTGCTCGACACACCCTGGGGACGAGGTTGGAGATCGGTGGC
The DNA here is from genome assembly GCA_029582265.1 of Zoroaster sp. YZ-2022. NCBI lineage: Eukaryota > Metazoa > Echinodermata > Asteroidea > Forcipulatida > Zoroasteridae > Zoroaster > Zoroaster sp. YZ-2022. Next base: position 18,690,504 of record CM055830.1, read on the forward strand.
AAACGTGCGCAAACTTGGCAACGTTTGCGCAAGTGGAACGCACCCCAGGATACAGTTTGCAAGGTGGTGCGGGGCGCGCGATGTTTTAGATTGTGTGTATTTGTGTGGGCAAACTTCAGTTCAAAAATTGCGCGCACGCAAATTCCAAGTTGGCTTGCGCGAATTTCAAAAAAGGCCATCTTCAAAGATTGCATCACAACAGTTGTTTGAAACGCCACGACTTCGACATATTTTCGACACGACCGATGTAGTGGATTCGATGTCACATCACCAAACACAAATAAGGCTCGTCAACGCTTCACCCTTTCATCAACTTTTATAGGTAACGCTTCACCCAATTATTAAAAAAGAACGTTACGGCTTCACTATAACAACAAATTATTGACCTCAGGCTTCGGCGTCGAAGCGGCGTCGATATTTTGCGACCTCTGAGGAGGGTGGGTCCAGGCTTCAAATTGACGCCTGCATTAATGCATTTGATTACGCCTATGGTGAATTGGTTTGGGGACATTATATAGCTATAATGTTATTCTAGCAATATATTATATTGGCTGCAGGCCGAAATATGGGGGAAAAAACATTTTGCTAAATCCATCGTGATTATTGGGAAATGGAATCAGGCGAGAGCAATGTACAATGTACAACGGCGTGGGGTCATGAGAATTATAAAGTGTTCTTAACTTGGTCAGGCGTTTTCTTATTATTACACACTGTAAAAAAATTATGTATGCAACAAATACGTAAATTTCAAAGGATGATGCCAAATTCCAATTTATCTTATCTGACCCCTAACCTGTCACCCATTAGGCCTCCTGCCCCACCCAACAGAGAAAATCATCCCCTGACACACATAGGCCTACACAATAAGAAATTAAAAATATATATATTTTCTATTTTGTGTGTAAACATTTTGAAGGTTCATTTAGGCCTACTGTTTTACGAAGATAATGAGGGAACGTTTATGAACTTAAAACTGTGGGTCCACGTCTTTGTTCTGTACCATCGCTTACCGCAGGGTCTTTAATAGCATCATGGCGATAGCATTTAAAACTAGCCCGCCTTCCAGTTGATCCTGGCCGATTTCCGCACCTTTAAATATAGCCAGAATCTGGTTGTGTAAGCTTATGACTGGACCCTTCCAACCCCATTTTCCCATCCCTTTTCTTCAAAATAAAATAACGCAGTTTCTATTTTCTGGGGCATAATTCCTTCAGAAGAAATTCTCACCATTAAAATAACTTACAAAAATAAAGTGCCCTGAACTAGTTTACAATATATAAAAGAAACACCTCATATTGTTTACCACCTGCCACTTTCAGCTCCCTCTCAACTTTAAAACTATTCATTGTACAATCATAATGAGAATCATTACAGGCCTGTTAAACTTTGTGAGTGCATACTAGTAATCATGTTCGGCCATCTTATGTCAGTTAATCCCTGAATGCAAGAGCTTTTGTTTGAGTGGACGCTCATTCAGAGAAACCAGACTATTTTTGTGTACCTCGCTTTCAAATGCTAATGAAATAATGATCCGTTTCTTTATTCCTTTGCTGTGGAACTATCGGACAATTGGTGCATGAAACATAAGCCATAGTGTGGCTGTGAGAATTACAGTCATTTTCCAGTAATTTGTCAGTTATCTTGTGAATAAGGCGAATGGCCTGCATGATATGTGAAGGAACGTGCTCATGTGAACCCTCATTCGTTTACACTGCACTTCCGGCTCCAACTGCGTACACCATAGAGCAAGGACCAGACATGGTCATACTTCCAAAAGGATTGCATACAATTTACACCATCCGTTCTGTACATGTACAGGTGGGTGCTAGTGTGGACGGGGGTTGGGGTTGACTCACACCTTCAAGGACTGTTTGCATTGCTCCATGGTTTAATGCACACAATGACTGACATAATTATGAACTGGACTCTTCTGTGGTCAGCCAATAATGTTAGCCAGTGAAAATGATACCAGGTTTATCTAGCAGAAGATCAGCTGTTTTTGCAACTGATAGCAGTAAAGGTGCTAATAACATCCAGTGTGACATTAGACTGGGCTCGTTTCCCTAATGGGAAAGGGAAAAAAAGAAAAAAATGTTGATAAATTAAATGTTTTACATAATAATACTCAGAAAATTATCATCATCATGATGAGCTTCATCATCAGCTTCATCATCAGCTTCATCATCAGCTTCATCATCAGCTTCATCATCATCAGCTTCATCAAAATCATCATCAGCTTCAGCTTCATCAGCTTCATCATTAGCTTCATCATCAGCTGCATCATCATCAGCTTCATCATCAGCTTCATCATCATCAGCTTCATCATCAGCTTCATCATAAGCTTCATCATCAGCTTCATCATCAGCTTCATCATCATCAGCTTCATCATCAGCTTCATCATCATCAGCTTCATCATCAGCTTCATCATCATCAGCTTCATCATCAGCTTCATCATCAGCTTCATCATCAACATCATCATCAGCTTCATCATCAGCTTCATCATCAGCTTCATCATCAGCTTCATCATCAGCTGCATCATCAGCTTCATCATCAGCTTCATCATCAGCTTCATCATCAGCTTCATCATCAGCTTCATCATCAGCATCATCATCAGCTTCATCATCAGCTTCATCATCATCAGCTTCATCATCATCAGCTTCATCATCATCAGCTTCATCATCAGCTTCATCATCATCAGCTTCATCATCATCAGCTTCATCATCATCAGCTTCATCATCATCAGCTTCATCATCATCACCTTCATCATCAGCTTCATCATCATCAGCTTCATCATCATCAGCTTCATCATCAGCTTCATCATCATCAGCTTCATCATCAGCTTCATCATCAGCTTCATCATCATCTTCATCATCATCAGCTTCATCATCAGCTTCATCATCATCAGCTGCATCATCATCAGCTTCATCATCATCAGCTTCATCAGCTTCATCATCATCAGCTTCATCATCATCAGCTTCATCAGCTTCATCATCATCAGCTTCATCATCATCAGCTTCATCATCATCAGCTTCATCATCATCAGCTTCATCAGCTTCAGCTTCATCAGCTTCATCATCATCAGCTTCATCAGCTTCATCATCATCATCAGCTTCATCATCAGCTTCATCATCAGCTTCATCATCAGCTGCATCATCATCAGCTTCATCATCATCAGCTTCATCATCATCAGCTTCATCATCAGCTTCATCATCATCAGCTTCATCATCGTCAGCTTCATCATCATCAGCTTCATCAGCTTCATCATCATCAGCTTCATCATCAGCTTCATCATCAGCTTCATCATCAGCTTCATCATCATCAGCTTCATCATCAGCTTCATCATCATCAGCTTCGTCAGCTTCATCATCATCAGCTTCATCATCAGCTTCATCATCAGCTGCATCATCATCAGCTTCATCATCATCAGCTTCATCATCATCAGCTTCATCATCAGCTGCATCATCATCATCAGCTTCATCATCAGCTTCATCATCATCAGCTTCATCATCAGTTTCATCATCAGCATCATCATCAGTTTCATCATCATCAGCTTCATCATCATCAGCTTCATCAGCTTCATCATCATCAGCTGCATCATCATCAGCTTCATCATCATCAGCTTCATCATCAGCTTCATCATCATCAGCTTCATCATCAGCTTCATCATCATCAGCTTTATCATCATCAGCTTCATCATCAGCTTCATCATCATCAGCTTCATCATCAGCTTCATCATCAGCTTCATCATCATCAGCTTCATCATCAGCTTCATCATCATCAGCTGCATCATCATCAGCTTCATCATCATCAGCTTCATCAGCTTCAGCTTCATCAGCTTCATCATCATCAGCTTCATCATCATCAGCTTCATTATCATCAGCTTCATCAGCTTCATCATCATCAGCTTCATCATCAGCTTCATCATCAGCTTGATCATCAGCTTGATCATCAGCTTCATCATCATCAGCTTCATCAGCTTCATCAGCTTCATCATCAGCTTCATCATCAGCTTCTTCATCAGCTGCATCATCATCAGCTTCATCATCATCATCATCATCATCATCAGCTTCATCAGCTTCATCATCATCAGCTTCATCATCAGCTTCATCATCAGCTTCTTCATCAGCTGCATCATCATCAGCTTCATCATCATCAGCTTCATCATCATCAGCTTCATCAGCTTCATCATCATCAGCTTCATCATCAGCTTCATCATCTTCTTCTTCTTTCCGGACGTGTTTTCGACCGAGCTCCGCTGTAAGTACATATATCTTAGCTCATAGACCTCGTATGGGCCTAGTTTTACCGCTAGGTTCCTCTAACTGGGTCATAGATTACACTAGACCGATCCCACTTTGTCAGGTTTTACCATTTTTGTGAATTTCCAGGTTTTATTTGGTAATTTTTTGTTTTAGTATATGCTGGACTGGCCATTATGGCCAGTCAAGCAGAACACCCGAACCATGGGAAGCCAAGCGTGAACACGGCGACGGTTAACAATGAGCCGTTCAAAAATGCTACAAGGAACAATGCCGTGGTTTTCAAAGCCCACGACAATGTCTCCATTCAATCCTACATGGACGCTTTCACTGATCAAATAAAGACCCAGACTGTATAATCTCAGCATCGCGTATCTCTCATGGCCGCGTTGCAGTCTATCTCAAAACTAGAGACGACACTATTGATGTCACCCAATGGGGACTAAATTTCAATAAAACATATATTGAAGTGTCCCCCTTGCAACAACCCACAACTCGATTAACTCTCTCAAACGTATTTCCAGAAATTCCCAATTCCGTCCTGGTGAAAAATCTATCCAGTTTCTGTAAGGTTGTGTTGTGTCTCAAATACGGCCCATAGCCCTTGGCCTGAAACTCAAAGACAAACAAACGACTCATGTCATGTCCTTCAGAAGACAAGTCCAGGTCTTAATTCATACTAACATCACACACCCAGACCATATAAATTTCGTCCATGCCGGTATTAGCTATCGTGTTTTCCTCTCCACCGAGTCGGTGCGGTGTTTCAGCTGTGGAGAGTTTGGGCACATAAGCAGATCGTGCAAAAAACAGTCCAACCTAGATAAATCAAACTCAGAACATACCAATCCCCTGAACCCACCACCCACCTTCGTTCACAAAAAATCGGATCCAAAACACCCACCAAAAAACCCCAAACCCCAAACCCCCTCCTACTGGTCCGTCAACATCTACGGTATCTAGCTCCCCTGCGGAAGTCCCCGCCCGCAGTGCGCAAGCGAGCACAAGCGCCATCCCCTCTTCGGTAGTGGGGCCCTCGGCGGGGCCCTCAGCCTCCACAGGGGTGGGGGCGGCGGGCCTCTCCGTGCCGTCTACTGCCTGGGTGGGTTCCACCGCGCCTCTCACAGCTCCCGTAAGGGTTTCAGCGCGGTCCTCTACATCGACCGCGCCGGGGGTGTCTGGTCCCTCTGCACCGGCATCTGCTGGAGTGGGGGACAGCGCTCCCGTTGGGGTCCTTGCGGAGTCCCACGTCCAGGACTCCCCACTAAGGAAGGGGAACTGTACCAACAACACAAATTTTGTCTCAGTATGGGGCTCACCACCTGCCCCCTCTAGACTCTTCTCTGAAGTTCTTACAAAACGGAAACAACCCCCCCACCAGTCCCACCACTAGCTTACAAAGCAAGTCACCAAAATTGATCCCTCTCAAATCCCCCTCCCCGCCCAGGAAAATGGCAAGAAAGGTCAGCACCCCCATGCAAACAACTTCTCCCACTTCATCTCAAGCTCTAAACACCACAACCCCTACCGTCTCCACCCCAGCCTCTACGGCTGACGCCACCGAAACCGACTCTAGCATGTGGGAAGACACGCAAACCACCGACGATGACCTCTCCGTCGATCTACTTCCCAAATTGAGAGGCCCACTTTCCAATGAAGAATTGATAAAATTTCTCTCCAGTGTCAAATCACGGAAAAAACCGGAAGACATTGCTAGGAAATTCACCTCAAACATACCTGGACTTGTCAAACAACTAAAGCCCCTGCGCAACAGCCCTCTCCTTCAAAAAAACCTGCAGCAGAGGATTCAAAAACTAATTAAAAAACTGGACATGGATAAGATAATGCTTTTTCTCTTTTTAACGATGGCACTGTCACTGCTAACACTAAACACTGGTGGCTGTTCGACTTCCACTCGAAACGCGGCTTTTAAAACATATGTCGAACAACTTCATAATAACCCGGACATCGTTTTCCTACAAGAGACCTACACCCTCAGTGAAAATTGTTCGTGCTGGTCTCTGTGGCCTTATACCCCTTTCTGCACCCCCAGTGCAACACGCGGATCGGGAGTCACTACTCTCATTAAAAATAAAGACATCGATATCTCCAACTCCCATGTTGTTTATGAAGGTCATATTCTGTATCACAAAATCGAACTCAATAATATAACCTACCATATTTACAATGTCCTCATCCCACAAGAAAATAACTCGGCTGTAGCAGCCTTACGTGCCCTTTTTAATCACTGTGGCAAAATAAGTGACGGTATCATGGTTATCGGGGGTGATTTAAATTGTACGGAGAATCCATCAATTGATCGTCTGTGTATGCCAACCGAGCATCGGCCCAAGATCGCCATGGCTCTCAAAGACCTTTGTATTTTTTACGATGTGTGCGACGTCTGGCGCAGACTGAACCCCCTAGAACAAAAATTTACATGGCTTAGAAACAACACGAACAATATCAATGGTGTTTCTAAAGCCAGACTAGATCGTTTCTATGTTCCACGTAATCTGGTCTCCTGTATTCGGTCCTGCGATATTAAACCATGCTCTCTGTCCGACCACTCGGCTGTTAGCCTTGTTATCAAACTCCCTATCCAAAAGCGGCACGGAAGTGCTTACTGGCATTTCAATAATTCTCTTCTTGGAGACAAAAATTACACGGATATTATTACTCAATTCTGGACCAATTGGAGAACTAAACAAAATGAATTTCCCAATATTTGCGTTTGGTGGGACTTTGGCAAGTCTCACCTCAAATCCCTATCTCAAATGTACGGGTCCAAAGTCTCCCGTGAAAAACGCGAACTTTTCAGCGAAATTAACCAAACAATAGACAATCTTCAGTCTGCGCCAGACCTCACCCCCGACACGAAACGGGCGCTCAATGAACAGAGAAATAACCTTAATAATAATCTTCTTAAGAACGAAGCTCAGGGCGCTCGTCGTCAGATCGCGCTTTAAACATATAACGGAGGTTTGCACGAGCTCCTCCTATTTCTTCCAACTAAAAAAATCTCAATCTCTCTCCAAAACTATGTCTTACACTCGTCTGCCTTCTGGCATAGTCACTGAAGATCCAGCTGAGATCAAATCACATGTACGGGACTTCTACAAAGATCTCTACACTCAGGTCCCTACTGACGAGTGCACCCTGAACACTCTCTTATTAGACTTGCCAACTCTCGATCCTCAAGACTCGGAGGACCTTGACAGTCCCCTGACTCCTGAGGAAATTAATGTGGCTGCTAAGCAACTTGGTAAAAACAAAACACCGCGCCTGGACGGCCTATCCTGTGAATTCTTTGAGACCTTCTGGCCTATTCTCAAAGATGATCTCCTGTCAGTCCTCAACTATGCCGTTGCCTGTAGAAGCCTCCCTTTCTCCTTTCACAGAGCAGTTATTTCATTAATCCCCAAAAAGGGCGATCTCTCCGACATTGCCAATTGGAGGCCTGTCTCCTTACTTAATACCGATTACAAATTTTTTGCCAAGTTGCTTGCGAACAGACTCAAACAATTCGTCGGAACTATAGTTCAACCTGATCAAACGTACTGTGTACCAGGTCGCTCTACAGGGTGTCCCCATAAAAAGTATACCGAGATAAAAATTACTGTAATGGCAAAACTACTTTATATATGGGAAAGAGAAATATATCTCTAGAAAGGGCAGAATGTCCTCTTTGCAATGGTATACAGCTTATGATGTTATTGACACAGATGAGTGAACAAATTAGACAGATGTTAAGGGTACTGAAAGCAGGACTGTGACAAGTTTGCATATTTGAATAACAAAGGTCCAAAAAACATTTTTAAAAACCTGCAAATTAAACTTTTGAGGTAAGTAGCGAAAACAAAGCAGATTACATTGTTTTAGGTACATTCCTTGTTTTCAAGAATGTGTTGAAAAAGCAAAGGCATTTGGTATTCTGCACACTTGCATGGTTGAGCTATGTTATTCAAATATGCAAACTTGTCACAGTCCTGCTTTCAGTACCCTTAACATCTGTCTAGTTTGTTCACTCATCTGTGTCAATAACATCACAAGCTTTATACCATTGCAAAGAGGACATTCTGCCCTTTCTAGAGATATATTTCTCTTTCCCATATATAAAGTAGTTTTGCCATTACAGTAATTTTTATCTCGGTATACTTTTTATGGGGACACCCTGTATATATGATAATATTAATCTTACTAGAGATATCTTACATTTCTCTAATTTAAATGACACCCCGTTAGCTGTGATCAACCTTGATCAAAAGAAAGCTTTTGACAATGTTGACCATGCCTATTTATTCAATACAATGAGAGCCATGGGCTTTGGTGACCGTTTCATCTCCTATTTACAACTCCTGTACAACGGTGCGGAGAGTCTTGTAAAGGTCTGTGGCTCCTTGACCGCCCCTTTTTCTTTCGAAAAGGGCATCCGTCAAGGGTGTCCACTCTCCGGACTGCTATATTTGATTGCCATAGAGCCATTCCTTCATAACCTTCGGAACAAAATGAACAATGACGGCTTCCCCCTTCCGGGAACCAAACAATTTTGCTCGGTCTCCGCATACGCCGACGACGTTTCCATTTTTATCACCGCCGACTCCGGTTTCAAAATTATTGATGAGATTTATAATCTCTTCAGTAGGTCCTCTGCTGCATGCTTAAACTCTCAAAAATCCCAGGGATTATGGGCTGGTTCATGGACCGAACGAGCCGACAAGCCCCTAAACTTCCGGTGGAATAATGAAGGGCTCCTCTTCCTCGGAGTTCACTTGGGAAACACCAGTAATTACATCAAACAAAACTGGAACAACTGTAAAACTAAACTCAACAAAACCCTCTCTGGAGAGGGATCTCAGCTGTCCTATCTTACAAAGGCAAAGTTCTCATCGCCAACCAAATCGAAGCTTCCCAAATATATCACTGCTTAGCCGTTCTCTCTCCCCCTGATACGATCCTGAGTGAACTCCAGGAAATGCTTGTCGACTTCGTTAGGTCCAATAAGAGACACCTCCTTAAGAAACAGTTATTATACCAAAAACCTGACAAAGGGGGGTTCGGTCTGGTTAGCCTCCAAGCACGTATCCTCACTTTCAGACTATCTCTTGTCCAACGTTACCTAAATATGTCCCTCAATCCAGCAAACTCCATGTTGAGTTACAACCTCCGTAAATATAGAAAACTCAACTTAGACTTCCACCTCTTCCTCACACACACTGACCCTAAATTTTACACCAGCCTCCACTATTTCTACGGTGAACTGATGCGTGCTTGGGTGGCCTCAGGAGCTCGTGTCGAAATACCTCGGGATTCTATCAACCATGTGTTCAACATCCCTATAAACAGTCCCCTTCTCACTAACAAACCTGGTGACGACTTTTCCCTCCCTGCACGACTCACGGCATGTGGAGTCACTCTCACCAGACATCTCGTCAACCTCGACACCGGCTCATGGATCGACGCCGAGGATCTCCAGCATCCATTTCACGGAATGCGCGTTCCCTCTCGCCGCCTTCTCAACCACGACTTACAAAAACTACAACAATTGCTCATTAAGAATTTCCCAGCCCTTTTTCATCAACATGGTTTCCAGCTCAACATCAATCTTCTCAAGAACCTCCTCGAACGCCCAGACATCCCCATTGACTTCAAACTCCCATCCAGTACCAACGGACTCACGACAACATCCAAAATAATTTACTCCATCTTCAACAATGTTGTCAACTCTCATCCCCCCGTTACATTGACATACTGGCACACCTCTGGACTATTCAATTTGTCCCAACCCATTCAATGGAAGGAAATCTACGCACTACCAACTTCAAAAAAAGAGGGGGAGATCCAATTCAAACTTCTTCACAAAATACTCCCTTCACTCCCAGTACTTCATCACATCAACCCGGATATCTCACCTACTTGCTGCTGGTGCGGAGAGAGGGGTACATTACTGCACCTTTTCATCACCTGTCCATCTATCCAGCCTGCACTTACCTTGCTCCATTCGCTTCTGCATCGTCTCCTTCCTGAACTTGATTTGAACTTTGACCTCTATTGGACCCTGATTCCACATGCCAAAGGTCGTTGCAGGGGGACCGTCCAATTAGGCAACTATCTCATCATTAGTCTAAAAAATGTTATATATTGGCTCTATCGTACTTCTCGCTCCCCCAACCTCTCATCATCTGGCGCAACCGATTACAATGTAAAATCCTCCTTGAATTCCATTATTACAAACTCTGTGACAATACTCCCGTTTTCCTCAAGAAATGGTCGATAAATAACACATTTTTTACCATCATAAATAATGAAATTACATGGTTGATCTGATCCTGTCCTTTTCTCTCCCCTATCCCTTTCCTCTTTCTTCTCCCCCTTTCCCTACATTCCCCTCCCCTCCCTTCCCCTCACCTCCCCTCCCCTCCCCTCCCGTCCCACGCTCCGTATGGGTTTTGCTCGTCCGATGTGACGGGACAAGGTGAGTCCTGACCCATACCTGCATCATCCCTTCCCCATACCCATCCCCATCTCTTTCCCATCCCTTCCCCATCCCTTCCCCATCCCCATCCCCTCCAATCTCCTCGACCCTTCCCTCCAATCATGTTTACGTTTATTTACAATTTACATATTGTTTGATTTAATTTTCTATTGTGAAAATGCTTAAAATTTACTAATTAATAATGTATAGCGGATTAGGACATTATGTGAAATGCGCTATATAAGAATGGATTATTATTATTATTATTATTATTATTATTATTATTATTATTATTATTATTATTATTATTATTATTATTATTATTATTATTATTATTATTATTATTATTATTATTATTATTATTATTATTATTATTATTATTATTATTATTATTATTATTATTATTATTATTTGTTTTATTACTATTGTTATTATTAGTATTTATTTTCCCCCGCTGACTCAATACAATTCTTTTATTATTACTGATTGGCTCTACTATTCTTACCATGGAATATTGTTTGTTTGTTCATATACTCTGTTAACGAATCTTTTATTGTATGTTTTATGTATATATGTTTTATGTATAATATGCTTTCTGAATAAAGTTTGTTCTTTAAATAGTCCAAAAAAATAGTCAGCTTCATCATCATCAGCTTCATCATCGTCAGCTTCATCATCATCAGCTTCATCAGCTTCATCATCATCATCAGCTTAATCATCATCAGCTTCATCATCATCAGCTTCATCATCAGCATCATCATCAGCTTCATCATCAGCTTCATCATCATCAGCTTCATCATCAGCTTCATCATCATCAGCTTCATCATCAGCTTCATTATCAGCTTCATCATCATCAGCTTCATCATCAGCTTCATCATCAGCTTCATCATCAGCTTCATCATCAACATCATCATCAGCTTCATCATCAGCTTCATCATCAGCTTCATCATCATCAGCTTCATCATCAGTTTCATCATCAGCATCATCATCAGTTTCATCATCATCAGCTTCATCATCATCAGTTTCATCATCAGCTTCATCATCATCAGCTTCATCTTCATCAGCTTCATCATCAGCTTCATCATCATCAGCTTCATCAGCTTCATCATCATCAGCTTCATCATCATCAGCTTCATCATCATCAGCTTCATCATCATCAGCTTCATCATCATCAGCTTCATCATCAGCTTCATCATCAGCTTCATCATCATCAGCTTCATCATCAGCTTCATCATCAGCTTCATCATCATCAGCTTCATCATCATCAACATCAGCTTCATCATCATCAGCTTCATCATCAGCTTCATCATCAGCTTCATCATCATCAGCTTCATCATCAGCTTCATCATCATCAGCTTCATCATCATCAGCTTTATCATCATCAGCTTCATCATCAGCTTCATCATCATCAGCTTCATCATTAGCTTCATCATCAGCTTCATCATCATCAGCTTCATCATCAGCTTCATCATCATCAGCTGCATCATCATCAGCTTCATCATCATCAGCTTCATCAGCTTCACCATCAGCTTCATCATCATCAGCTTCATCATCATCAGCTTCATCATCATCAGCTTCATCATCAGCTTCATCATCATCAGCTTCATCATCATCAGCTTCATCAGCTTCATCAGCTTCATCATCATCAGCTTCATCATCAGCTTCATCATCATCAGCTTCATCATCATCATCATCATCATCAGCTTCATCATCATCAGCTTCATCATCATCAGCTTCATCATCATCAGCTTCATCATCATCATCATCATCAGCTTCATCATCATCAGCTTCATCATCATCAGCTTCATCATCATCAGCTTCATCATCAGCTTCATCATCATCAGCTTCATCATCATCAGCTTTATCATCATCAGCTTCATCATCAGCTTCATCATCATCAGCTTCATCATCAGCTTCATCATCAGCTTCATCATCAGCTTCATCATCATCAGCTTCATCATCAGCTTCATCAGCTTCATCATCATCAGCTTCATCATCATCAGCTTCATCATCAGCTTCATCATCAGCTTCTTCATCAGCTGCATCATCATCAGCTTCACCATCATCAGCTTCATCATCAGCTTCATCATCATCAGCTTCATCAGCTTCATCATCATCAGCTTCATCATCATCAGCTTCATCAGCTTCATCATCATCAGCTTCATCATCATCAGCTTCATCAGCTTCATCATCATCAGCTTCATCATCAGCTTCATCATCAGCTTGATCATCAGCTTCATCATCATCAGCTTCATCATCATCAGCTTCATCATCATCAGCTTCATCAGCTTCATCATCATCAGCTTCATCATCAGCTTCATCGTGAGCTTCATCATCAGCTTCATCATCATCAGCTTCATCATCATCAGCTTCATCATCAGCTTCATCATCAGCTTCATCATCAGCTTCATCATCATCAGCTTCATCATCGTCAGCTTCATCATCATCAGCTTCATCAGCTTCATCAGCTTCATCATCATCAGCTTCATCATCAGCTTCATCATCAGCTTCATCATCATCAGCTTCATCATCAGCTTCATCATCAGCATCATCATCATAAAGATAATACTGCAAACAATAATATCAAGTTCGTACAATAACAAACACCTCATCAGTCTCCTGCCACCTACTGTCCCCCCCCCCCAAAAAAAAACTCCCACTCACAGTCTCATCTACCCACCCGTCCTGTCGATCGGGTCTTGCCTAAAATTACGTTTGGACGAGTTAGTACTACTTGGACGCCTAAGGAACACACAATGCAACTTTTGTATACAATGACTACAATTAATGCGCATTTTCAGCATATTTCAATATATCATAACTTTCTTAACACTAAACAAAGAACTTGGGACATCAGTGCCCAATATTATCAATACATCCGAAACCTATGTCAGCGTTTTCATCAAAACCTTAACCTCTAGTTTATATTGTACTTTTACTACACTTTTACCTTGATTTATTTAGCCGTATGGTGGTCATCTGGGATTTCAAAATGACCGCCATTATGTTTATAATTAGCTAAATAACCCGATCAGGGTGTATGCTATTTGAAGTCCATTTAGGTCGCAATCACCATTTTTTTTTAAAGCCAAGGATTGAGTTCAACAAATCTGAAATCAGTAATCTAGCAGCAGCAATGGATAGCTACCATCTTAGATTTAAAAATGCATATAATGGGTATCGCAAACCCAGGCGCGCGTTTTCGCGACCCTAACCAGAAACTTGTTTCTTACGTCATATTCTTGACCAGAAACAAGACGGCATAGCTACGCGAAAACGCGAACGCAACCAGAAAATTGTTTTCAGTTTGCGACGTGTTCAATCATCAACGTTTCTCAAAATACACGGTGTAATTCATTTTTTTGCAAAACAGAACTTACTCGTGAGTGCTAGTAATAAACTTGAAAGATATACTGGTATACGAATTGTCATTCCATCATGTTTTAACAAATAATTAACAAAGCTTTCGTTGCTTTTTACAATCCGCCATCTTGAAACCAAGTGTAACCGATCATAAAGTTCGGTTGACGTTTGGTCAGAACAATGACGTCATCGCAGCACAACCGAACTCGCGAAAACGCTTAACCAACGACCGAAGCCCAAACATGTTTCTGGTTACGGTCGCGAAAACGCGCCCCAGAATTGTCACAATCCAATACAACTCTGTAGCTTCTCACTTTTATCTTTGTTTAACTCCTTGTCAGGATACACGTATTGCCAACAAAATGCACTCATTGCTTTCACAGGCCGAGTTATAAAGAATATTCCTGTCACATTTTATTGTTGAAATAGGCCAATCCATGTAGAAATGGCGGCCATCTTGGATTTTTGGCAGCCATCTTGGTTTTGGACAGATGAAGTTTGTTTGATTTAAGATTTCGAGAATTTGACCTTTAATAGATACCAGTAAAAAGACAAAAATATTTATTTTCTGAGACAGCCCCTGGCCCCGATAGGCCATTTTATGTACAAATGGCAGCCATATTGGATTTTGGCCGTTTGCGCGAAATGCTGACATTTTTGCGAGGGTCACCCCGCTCATTTTATTCAACACCCTTCAATTGTATAGAAACCACCTACAAACCTTGGTCCCATACTTGTCACGGGACCTACACGTTTTGCCTCTACTGTTAATTATCACTCATCTTTTTTAAATCTTTTTTTATGTCGTCATAGGTCGTATCACCCATCGGACTGTTCTTTGTTAACAAGGATAAACATCTTGTTCCAGTAGCCCTGCAGTTGGAACAAATGAAAGCACCAGATAACCCTGTACGTTTGTGTCTGCTCTTGTAATTGTATGGGTGTGTTGTTTTTCTTCCATTGATTGATTGCTTGTTTGTTCCTTCAGTCGATCTTGTCGCTGTGTTTGGTCGAGACTTGTTTGGTCACTATTTGCATGTTCGCTTGTTCTGTCCTACACATTGGCTCCATTCGTTCATTTGGTAATATTTTGTGTTTGCTGTTTGTTTGTCGCACTTGTTTCATTGAATGTGTCTGTTTTTTATTTGCACTTTAATTTGTCTGTTCCTTTACTTGTTTGTCCGTTTGATTGGCTGTGCAACAAATAATAACAAGTCGCCATAGTAATTATTTCTTTCTTTAAAATAAGATCACATTTCATAGTTATCTTAGTTAACTTCTTTTGGACATTCTTGTTTTGTCTTCGCTGCATTTTTAATATAGGTTTTCCCGGTCAATTTCGGCAAATAAGCAGCCAATTTAAACATCGCGTCATTCTGTTTCGCGCGAAATTGAATGCTGCTTAAAATCATAATTCAATTTCGTTTTATGAGTAGGCAATAGTACTCTTGCGTCATGCGATTTAAACAAACTAACCATCCAATTTAACAGTTCACTCAAACAGCATTCAAATTCGCAGGAACTTTTCGCGGTGCGTATGGGCAGGCATTTGTGAAATTTGTGCAACTTAATTGACGCTTTGTTATAAAACTTCGTCAAACTTTAGTTTCCTATAGATTTAAAGGTAAAATAACGGTTCACTATTATGGATGAACCGACAATAATAAACCAGTATAAAAAATCATAAAGACACACTCAAACAATAAAAACAGGTTAATGAAACAGTCCAATATAACATAAATGTTTCAAAAACGCATTACAGAATTAGGCCCAGGTCAGAAAACCAATAAAGATTCTAATCAGAGAATGAACAAAACAAAGTAAGACCGATCGGCCCTATATAAAGTGTACGAGAAACGCACATGAATAAAGAAAATACAATTAAATTTGAATTAAAGTAAACATAATGATATGTAGCCTATTCTGTTGTCTTTTCTATTTTCTATTTGAATTCTCATTTTTGCGAAATTGATTGCCGTTGTACGAAAATGAAAGTAACATTATAGTGAAAATCTCCAACTCTGCTAAATTGGATGAAGAATGTGCATTACTAAAAAGAACGACGTATAATAACTGAATATAATGCCACATGAATTCGCATAGCCTGCAAATGAAATTGAATGCTTGAATTCTTAATTCGAAACACAGTAACAACTGGAGAGGCAACATCGCTTTAATATGAACGTATGAAAGTGAAATTGGCTGCTTATTTGCCGAAATTAACCGGGAAACCTATAAATACTTCGAAAGTTGTGATCACAAAATAGGCCTATTCCTTCCAACTTTGTTCCAAACTTCATCAAATGTCTCGTCTTTTAGATCTTTATTCCCAGTGATCCAGAATACACCTGGCTCCTCGCCAAGACGTGGTTCAACTACGCCGATGCCTCATATCACCAGTCCGCGACTCATTTTGGTCTGACTCATCTTGTCATGGAGTCTGTTGCCGTGGCAATGCATGTGGCCCTCTCGCCCTCCCATCCTCTTTACAGACTCGTGTCGCCGCACTTTCTGTTTCTCCTGGCCATCAATAGGTACCGTATACCAAATAATTTGTATCCAGGCCCAATTTCGTAGTGATTTTTTGCTTACTGTACGTTATTCATTTCTTAGCTCTGTTAACCGTTAAACATAGAGAAAGTCATGATAACTTGCCGGCCGTTATTGCTAGCAAATGAGTGACGCAACAATACAAATCCATGATGAACGCGCACGCGCACGCTAACTTACGAAATACACTTAGGCCTATGCTTAAGGAGATCTTTTGTGTTATAGTTAGCACGAAAATTTGTTTACTGGTAAACAGCGCTATGAAATTGGGCACAGAAGAATATATACCGACCTTGAAAAGTGTATGCTGTTTTAAGTAATACCCAGTCGCCAACACGTAAACGAGTGTTGAACTAACGCTTAAAGTCACGCTTGAACGGCAAAAAGCCCCCCGCGTCGTCAGACTCATACATTATTCATTCAGGTGCCTCCCGCGAAGGCGAGTTGCTTGTGAGCCATAAACACAATAGAAAATTTTGGTCACTTCCGGGTTTATGGCTCACTACATGACTGTGATGACGTCACGTGTAGTCATACATCCAGGACTTTTACTCTGGTTGTCTTGGCCGCTGGTGCTTCGGTGTTGATTTCGTAGGGTGCCATGGAAGCGCACCGCCAACGGCTGGAGCGGAGAAAGGTTTTCAAAAACCGAAGAATGGGGCCGAATTTTTTCAATCCAAATTACGAAAAAACATGAGCATAATAACATCATAATAACAATGAAATAATACTTTAATATATAACAAAGTTCACAACTTTTTTTTTAGAACTTTCCGTTCAAGTGTGGCTTTATGGATTTTTATTTATTTATTTATTTTGTATTTTTGGGGGAGGGATCAATGGTTTGTCACTGACTTAAAATCTTTTTACTGCTGATTTAAGCAGTAGAAACTAGGATGTTGATACCAGAATAATCCCATCTCTGTCTCATAAATGGGGACCTACGAGGGCAGAGATGTTAACTGTGATTGGTGAGCTCATGAGTGCATAGCAACCTGCAGATTCTGTATACTTCCCAGGGAGTTTGAGATTGACCCAAGAATGATTCAAAATAGCCTGCTATATTCGGCAGGCTTGTGATTTCTCAGGAAGTCCTGATTTTAGGATTTTTTTTTTTACATATCACTCTTTGCCTCAAAATTTTCTTGAAAGAAGAGAAGTAGTCACCAAGGAAAGTAGCCTGTATTGTGTCCAAACTGCTTGTGTATTGTTTGTGGGAATGTGGAGAGTCTGTAAAGGAGGATCAGGGGGTTTTGTCTTCTAGACCAAAGGGAGACCCAGGCCTGCGATCCATTTTTTCAGGATTTTTTACTTGTGTCAATCACACCCCCCCCCCCTCCCCCCGCTGACTCGGGGTAATAACAATTTAAGCGCCTTGAGCATCACATCGGGACGAAGTTGGCGCTATAATCAGACTCCTTTTTTATCATTATTTTATTTATCCACACAGCCGTGGCCTCAGACTCCTTATCTCAGTCGACGGTTGGGTGGACAAAACCATGAACATCGGACGTGATGGTATGTTGGAGCTGATCGGTCGTGCCTTCAAGGGCTGGCGTCTTGACACCCAAGGTACACTTCCTAAGGACCTGGAGGAACGCGGAGTAGCTGACCGGGAAGCACTGCCCAATTATCACTACCGTGATGATGCCCTTCTCGTCTATGAAGCTATGGAGAAATATGTCAGATGTGTTGTGGAGGCATATTATGGTAATAACTTCTTATAAACTAAAACAACAAATTAAGGAATGAATCTAGGCTTGAATCTACCTTCTAAGAGTTAATAAAGTAAAGGTTTATTTACTCATAGAAAAGTTTTAATTATGAATCATTGTTGTCGTGGTCTTTAGTTTTGGAGAAAAAAATAATAAATGAATGCGAATCAAATAAGTAACTTTTGAGACGCAACTTGGCATTACCGTTTTTTATCGTGCGCATGCTCAGAATTACGTAAACCGTGGGCAAATGACCAAATCTCAAAAGTGTCAACAACCCAACCGGAAACAGCTTCATTTGGAACTATTTTACCGAAAACATCAGGAAATCGAGTAACCGCATATGGAATTTAGTGCATCACAATCTTTTATTTTTTTGTAAGAAAAAACTAGGGGGAAGTGACATACAATATACAAGGCCTAGACTATGAGGAAGTTTTACAGGGGTATTAGACTGGTTTTGATGCTTAATAAAGATTACTGACGTTAACCTGTGTTCAAATGTTTTTCGTTTTTCCGTGGATGATTTGAATGCTCAGTATATTATACTAATTTATCAAATAGTTCAAATGAATTTGTGATTCATCAACAGATACCCCGGAAAAGATAACTGAAGATTATGAGCTTCAAGAATGGGGACGTCTGTTGGTCACTCCCACGGATGAAGGAGGGATGGGGGTACAAGTATGTATCACGAGGCATTCAAGGATCCAGCAGGGATGGGATTGTACCTTCACCTCCTTTTTGTTGGCAGTGTGCCCCTCCCTTTGTTTCTCTTTTGAAAATTAAAAACTATTTTCATATGTTAAGCCACAGTGTGCCCCTTTGATTACTTGCCCCGGAAGTTTTGTCACTCTCTGATACTTACCAACACAGCAGGCGTGGACAAACATCCGGTAAACACGTATTTACCAAATTTGATTGAAAACACCAGTGCTTGATTCTGACTGTTTAAATGGGACAATATCGTCATCACGATCAACAGGTGGAATCGGATTGCAACTCGATGCCAGAAAATAATAGCCTACATGATAAGGTCGTATTACCGTTGCTGCTGCTTAAATGAGCTAGTAATTTCCAGTCACTGCACTGTGTTCATCTTAAACAAGGACACCGATTCCATGTCCTGTTGAAAGTCTGCTCTGATCGTGACAATAATATACAATTGTGGTTTATCTTTTGATGATGAAATGATTGTTTCCATATAACAGGGAGTTCCAGCGGATGGAAAGTTTGCCAATGCTGAGGATATCATCAGTATGATTCTCCCGGTCATGTTCACGTGCAGTGTGTCCCACGGCGTGGCCAACTTCTCCCAGTATGACGACTACGCCTTCCCGCCCCACTACCCCGCTGGGATGCGGGTAGACCCACCAAAAGATAAGGTACGGTCGTTGTTGTTGATTATCAAGGAGTAGTGAACCGTAAAGGGGATTTGGAAGCCAAAAGGCCCAGCAGTCGGTAAAATGGAGGGGCAGCCCTTGGAGGGGCAGCCCTTGGAAGTCCAAGCGAAACTTTTGGGGACATCCAGTTTTGTGTATAAAGTAGTGGAGCTGAAGTCCCATCTCGCTGTTTGCACCATGTTGTAATGCCAGTGGCGATGTCAGGATTTGTAGGGGAGGGGCACTCGGGGGAGGCACGGTAGGGTGTACCCCGGCCCCCTTAGTTACGCCAATTTTTAGGGCAAGATGGTCCTTGAAGATGGGGTCCATTTCAGGGGACCCTTCAGAAGACTTGATATAATGGCCTTCAAGGAGGGGTCCAGTGCCTTTGTTGTGGACTTCTGAATATGGCCCTGGTCTGAAGTCAAGCTGTGCCATATTTGGCATTTGCAGGTTCCAGGTTGTTCATGCAAGGGGAGACATCAAGTCAGAAATACAATCAAACTATGTTAACATTGTGGGGATATGTTCATTGTTTTCAATTTAATTGACAATATTAGTGATCCTGACATACAATCAAATTCATATTTGTTTTAATTTCCAATTACTTTTTTTTTACTTGTTGTAGTCCCCACGTACTGAGCAAGACGTCATTGATAATCTCCCGGACAAAGTGATGACAGTTGACATGATGATAGTCACTAAGGTGCTCAGTGAGAAAACAACCAACAGTCTGGCTGACTTCGAGGTTCAATATGCCTTCTGTCCCATCTCTGTAGCAGCCCTTGAAGCCTTCAGGAAGGACCTGAAGCGAATTGGGAGCATTATCGATGAGCGTAACAAGAGTCGCGAGTTCCAATATGACTACTGTCACCCTAGAGAAGTCCCAAACGCCATTAGTGTTTAGACAGCAAAATGTTCTCTTTTGTTAATATCAGTAAAACAAGCATATTGTCATCTTAAATTTACTAAAACTAAAGTGTTGATACAATCATATAAGAGTTCAGTCATAGTAAAAGAATTAACTCAAAGATAATGTTGATTTAACATGTGCTTAAGTTATTATTCTCAGTCATCGAGTTAATCTAAAACTATGATATCGATTCCATGCCCTGTAGAAAGTCTGCTCTGATCGTGACGATATTGCCCATTTAAACTAAAACTCATTTATTCGATTACTTTCATGAATAGCACTAAGCATTTTATGATTTGATTTTACTTATTGTAATTCTTGCATGTATTACAGTAGGCCTATATACTGCTTAAATAAGCGTATATTAATTTGGTAATTACCCGAATACAAAAATACTGAATTATGATCTTAATTGCTTTCTCGAAAAGCTGACAACAATGTAATAGTTTTTGCCGTTTTCTCTAAAAACGTGAGCACCTATTGTGAACAAACTTTCATAGGGTTTTGTATTATGTACTTCTGGAAAACTACAAAGGGGTTGACATGAACGTAAAGGCCCTGTCACACCATGGCGTATGGCCTGAACGTATACCGACGTATACAACAAATAGCTCGAAAATTGTCAGAGTCCAAGAACGTCCAACTTCCCAACGAATTGCATCTGAAAAGTCGACATCGGTGTTGGAATGGACGTATCCATAGCGTATCTAACGTATACATAGCGTATGACTAACGTATTGATAGCGTATCACTAACTTATAACAAACTTATGACAGCGTATGCGAGCGTATGACCAACATATGCTTAACTGCGTATTCGTAGCGTATGTCTGCCATGCTCTCTGATGATGATGGGTTGATGATGGGTTGATGATGGGTTGATGTGTTCAGCACGACAGACCATGAAGAAGTGAGGATGAGTTACTCAAGGGACCCATATATATACTCAAATCCCCCCATAAGTTCCCAAAACGCCGAATGCTCGCTAGCTGTACGGCACATACGCTAGCTGTACTGTAGAAACACGTTATATACGTTACACGATCGCCAGGCATAAGTTGTGCATAAGGTGGATACGTCAGAATACGTCGAGACTCGTTGGAGATACGTCAGGCATAGGTTAGACATACGGCACATATACGTTATCAACTCGTTATCACTACGTTGGCTGTACGTTTCCCCGTCAGCCGACGTACATCAACGTATACCAACTTACGAGTAACGTACCTCTAACGTATCTCTAACGTATGTCAGCGTATGTCAACGTATGTCTAACGTACCACGAACTTACCGGGAACTTATGCAGAACGTATTAAGCACACGTTGAGTATACGCCGAGAAATTTTGAACATGCTCAATAATTTTTCGCGGGCTCGACGTGTTCCAAATTTTCACAGCGTATCACAGCGTGCTCTTAACGTAAACGACGTATCCCCTACTTACCCCTAACTTATATCAGCGTACACCAACGTATTTTCGATATTTCGCATACGTTGGCATACGTTCAGGCCATACGCCATGGTGTGACAGGGCCTTAAGTTTCCGTTTAAGCTTGCTCAACGTATAATAATTTAAACAGTTCCTTTGTGTTGGTTTTGTCAAAATTATATATTTTGTATTTTGGTTTGTTCAATTGTTTTCTTAAAATATTACTTTATTTTATGTATTGGTAAACATGTATACTGAACAGCAAAAGAAACGCAAGTCCGAGGACAGCAAAAGAAACGCAAGTCCGAGGTCTTGTCAAGTTTTCAAATAGAAATTGAAAGCATTGAAATTGAAATTGAAAGCATTTTTCATTAAATGAGTGATTAGAATCAAAATGGTTTGTCTTCTGTTTGAAAACTTGACAAGACCTCGGACTTGCGTTTCTTTTGCTGTCCTCGGACTTGCGTTTCTTTTGCTGTTCAGTATATTTGGTTCTCTTAGTAGCTTTCCATTTAATGCACGCAATTATTTCAAATGCACATTAAGCCTATAGATGCCTATAGGGATATTTGCACTAACATTAGGGGAAAATAAGGTGTAGGTGGAATAACAATTTATTCATCATAAAAATATATTTTATATTATTGTAACACTACAGGTGTGTCAAAAGATTATTGTTTGTTTTGGGGAGATTATTTCTGCAAAATTTGTTATTAAAGATGTCGGTGTCAGTGCTATTAAATGTTTTGTTCTGTTTATTTTGTTCTTTTACATGTACCCTCGTCGAACTGGTGTAGGCGTTGGCCATATCAAATAATCACACGTTGACAATGCATGGTTGTCAACACTTCTCTCTAAAATTTTTTTACATTTAACAAAAATCACTCTTACCGATTGAAACTGTGCGTGTGCGCGTATATATGTATATATATATATATATATATATATATATATATATATATATATATATATATATATATATATATATATATATATATATATAGTTGTCTGACGATCGCATAACGCGTGAAACTCGGAGTTACAACTACCAGCGTTCCACTAGTTTTACTACAAGCATAATATGCTGTCTATGTGGCATTGAGCACTCTACTTCAAGATAGACCGCTACATTTAAATATATATATATATATATATATATATACATATATACATATGCGATATAGAATTTTTTTTCCCATCCATGATATATTGTCAAATATATATCGCGATTTTCGATAGTATCGCGATTAGTTTTCATTTGTGCACAACTGCTTTAGAGTCGACAACCACAGGTATGCATTCAATTCCCAACACTTAATCCGTCTGAATAGATTTTTTTGAGCGGCAGCGGATTAATAGAAACAAGAGTTCCGGGTCTGGACCCTGGTATGGCGGCTCCTTTGCGATCTGAGTCAGCTAACCAATGAAGTAGTTCGCTTTTGTTTCTCACTTCTGAAAGCTTGAATAGACTGGCCTAATTTTTGTTTCAATGGAATTTCGACTCACAATTGCGATTGCGATTTGCCGATATCTCGATAACTTGAAAGGTTCTTCATATCTTAATCGAACAAAAAAAAAAAAGGTATCGTGATATTCGATATTATCATGTTATCGCCCAAACTTAGTATATGCCTATAGCTGTTCTTTCACACATTCACAAATAAATTTCGTCATCCCCAAATGAAATAATCAACTTCATAAGTACTGAAGCGATATTTCTTGGATGGAAAGAGGGATACTTTTAAACGACTATGTAAACCGGTAGGCCTACACAATTTCATACAAAATTCCTTGGACTCATTTAAAGTTGTGTTGATACTTAGTAATACACTGGTGCATTTAATGCTCAACTTGTCACCGTTAAAGCTTCGTGAAGTTAGCATAATTATATAAATCAGACACGTGGTTTTGATACTTATCAATACATTGGTGCACTTAATATTTAATCACCATTAAAGCTTCTCCATGAAATTAACATAATTATGCAAACCAGACACGTGTTTTATTAATGTTGATATTTCCTTAAGGTGAAATGTTAGATAATAGTCAATTTGTCATTGCTTTTAACAACTCATTTAAGCAAATTATATAATGTTTCAACTCCGTTTAAATGTTCGATACTTACAAGACATAATGGTAATGAGCAACAGGTTGTTGTAAAAAATATACATAATTATGATGAGTATTTTCTCTTCGAATAGTTCAGAAATACTCAATTAAATTTGATATAATTTGTTTTACTATACAATGTAGTCACATAGTAAAAATATATAGGTCTAATATGTTCGGATGAGATCAATTAAAACACAAAATGAAGTTTATCACAAATTTAGTCGAACACTAACAAGTGGATTACACAAACAGTATCGTAACATTAGCAACTTCAAATAAGTGAAGGGAAAAACTATCGTGACCCAAACATTCTTGGTAAATGAAAGACGTGTCCTTTTAGAGAGTGAAACGCATACTATTGTTTATAGGTTACACAAAATCACGTGACTTTCTTTTTTAAGATCTAAAGTAGGCCATAATGAATAAATATTTCACAAGGAAACACGTTAAAATTTAAGATGTATGTAGTGTATGATGGTTTGATGAAAACTGTAAAGATAAACATTATAATTCTTCATTCTTTCTTTTCCGAAAAAATACACTTCCTTATCCGAAATAAGTAACCACATTATTTATACATCATTAGCAACACCTGATTACGTTAACAACACTGGCCTGTCAATCACGATACCGTCGCAAACGGATACATCCATTGGTTCTTCCTGCGTGGTATTTGTCATTGAGGGCTTGGTCACAATATCTGTGGGTGTGGTCTCAATCTTTGTGGGCGTGGTATCATTTTTTTCGGGCGTGGTATCATTCTTTGCGGGCGGAGTACTAGTCTTAGTGGGCGTGGTGTTTTTGTTTTGGTCTTGCGCTGTAACCGTCGACAAAGGAGGCTGGCTCGTCTCGGTCGTCTGGGGAGTGGTACCGACTCCTTTCTCTACTGACGGCGCGCTGTATTTGTTCCCTTGGGGTTCAGTTCTTTCCGTTTGTATAGTGGCCGTCTTTGATATCGCTACAGTAACTTTATTTGATATCACTGGTGTCTTTGCTCCACCGAGAATTTCTTTCAATGTTGGTGGCGCCAGCGCAGTACTGGATAAAGTCATATTGTTTGATGGCGCTGAGGATGTTGTGTTAATATTTGATGTCGTATTAGGAATTGAAGACCCCACGTCTGTCTTTGCAGTGACTGTGGTGGACTTGGCTGTCATGGTTACAGTGTTTACAGATTCTGTTGTTTTTAATCCCGTCTTTGAAACACTCATCTCTGTTACTGATGACGTGGGTACAGTCTTTGCCGACGTCACGATTATGATGGTCTTTCGAGATGTATGTG
Organism: Zoroaster sp. YZ-2022; assembly: GCA_029582265.1. Lineage (NCBI taxonomy): Eukaryota > Metazoa > Echinodermata > Asteroidea > Forcipulatida > Zoroasteridae > Zoroaster > Zoroaster sp. YZ-2022. The sequence goes on from CM055830.1 coordinate 18,715,982, forward strand.
TCGGAGAGCTTAGAGTAATGGTGGAAGACTTACTTGGTTTTTCATTTGACACAACGTTCTTCATTTTCTCTACCATAATCATCTTTTGCGAAGTTGCACCCATATCATCATGAGATGGACCTTTAATCGATGGCTTGGATATGTCGGATGAAGTGTTGGTCGGCTTGGATGGAACTTTGACATTTTCAATTGAAGTCTGAATCTTATCTGGTGATTTGGGAATATTATGTCGCTTTTCCACCGGCGATAGAGGCGTCGACGTTTTTGACGCACTATCTTGGGGTTGAGGTGTTGTCTGTGAAATTTGCTTATCACCAGCTTCTTTCAACGGTATCGAATCAGAGGACGATGATGTACGGGAATGACTTCGTTTTCGCCGTTTTGAAACTGGCTCAAACACCCGGAACAAAAGTGGTAGTGGCCCGTTCTGCAATAGGAACAGAAAGATTCAAATAAAAACAAATTGTTGATACAAAAATAAATTGAGGCTATACATTACAAGTTTGAATGTTTCATAGCATAGGTTAATACGAAGAAACAGACAAATGTACTCGAGTACGAATACTCCAACTTTTTAGTTGTAGTCTAGTATTTTTTCATGTTACAAGTACAAATACATAAAAAAGGATTCTAATATGAGTAGGAGTACTACAGCTCTGTGATAGCGCTACTGATAAAAATGGCTTTAAGATTTTTCTTTAAAATTAAATATAATCCATGTACACACTTTTCGATCCTCATAAATTATGAATGCTATTATTTATTACTTTTGTACCATGTCTCTTCGGCCATTAGGGTTAGAAATTAGGACTGAAAATAACACTAATCATGTGGTCCTGTAACAGTGTACTGTTCTCATCCCCTGCTATGAATTGATACTCGAAAATGTACCAAATATTTTGCAAAAATAAATAGAAAAGGTACCGAATGTTGAAACAATGAATGGCAAACGACGAAAATGTTAAGCATGGAATACGCACCCGTCTCCATGTGTAGATATATGCTATGTCCATCAGGGTGTAATCGTTACGAAGCGGTTCATCTTCGCCATTATGATGGACCACTTCTATCTGAAATACCAACAAAAGCAATTATACACTATGCTCACATATGGTAAAAGTATGTACACGACCGTGCCCCAAAAAGTTTCCTTATATCGCATCGTGCATGAGCTGTAGGGCACATATTGTTAGACCACTGTGGGTGAAAGGGCAGCGATAGTGCGTCGTGTTTGGCGTATTTTGCAGTTGATGTGCGTACGCGCGGAATATCTCCAGCGATCATTGGCTGGGAGAAGTACACGCGCGCTTAGTACCATAACATACGCGCATAAAGTGTACGCACAACGCTCACACGACGCCAAAGTGGCTATCATCAAGACACTGGTTGCAAATTCACCGCTAGAGGGCTACGATGTGCACTGAGCGGATTGGACTCGAAAGCAAGGGGGCGTACGTGGGTTCTACTCATCCGAGTCCATTGGCGGATCATTGAAGGGCATTTATTATTGCTTTGTATGTCAATTTACCATTTTAATGGAACCCCCTTGGCTGTGTGCACCGCCCCCCGTTTGCCCCTTTGATTTGTTTTTTATTAGATGAAAATCATCGAGTATTATCCAGTGCTGTTAAACACACGTCTATTAGAGAAATGTTTTGGATATTAATGTGCTAATGCCTTTTGATCAACAACTGCGCTCTTTGGAATATCAATGATTTGAAATAATATTGTTATCTAATTATGTATTGTTACCCTATGGGCTGAAGAGAGCCCAAATTTATTCCTGATGAATTTCTTGATGTGGCTGATACAGACAGCTGCGGGACAGCGGAGGTATCTCTTCTCAACAACCTGTAGTACAACGAAAATATTTGTGTAATTGGTCAAAATCAAAGTAGCATTGTCCTCTTGTTTCTGATTATAGTCATGTGAATAATAATATAGGGCCTACATCAAACAATTGACATGTACAACAAAATGGTGAAATGTATTCATATTAATTTTTTTCAAAAGGCAACCAGAACATCGTGTATTTTAATCTTTTGTCCCAAACATTCGATTGGTCCTAAAAAATAACCTAAAGGCCAATAATAAAAAAGTATCCGGTTTCTGGTAGGTTGGTTTCAAAATCGGTGCTTCCCCCCCCCCCCCCCCCCCCAATCCAACAAGTGAAATACATATGTACGCGGTTATTGGATCGAACCAGACCAAATTTCACATACACAAAGTAAATCAGGCAAATGTTCATACCCCTATGTGAGAAAGTCATTTAAAACAATTGGACACTGGACATTGTTTAATATAAACAAAAAAAGGAAAACTAAAAATGCCGACGGGCGGGTCTGAGACGACGTAAATGGAGACCAGAAACCAGAGAATTTTTAGGCCTAATGGTTTTGTTGTGTCGGTTTTGACTTGGGCCGTCTTCAGGTTAGTTAAAAAAAGGAATAATGCCAAGTCGCTATGATGAACATCGTTATACATAAATACCAATACTTGTAGGCCTAAGAAATATGACTTCACTCTCGTGCTTTGACATCGTTGCCGTGAACCGTTTAAATGAACGATCGTTGTAAAAGAACACTTTGTATGGACCCCTTGATTGCTGATTATAGCGACATTGAAGACCTAACAGTGTCAACACAGGAGCACTCACGTCTCCCGGTAACCCATTCTTGTCTCCATTAGGGCGTTTGTTAGACAAGCTCCCTTCACCGTTAGCCTTTGGTGGTGATGGTGGTGATGGTGGTGGTGGTGTTGTCTCTTTCCGAGGCTGGGGGAAGTAATAATCCAGAGACAGGCTGATGTACTCATCGTCTGTGTAGATGACCAACGAATCATCACAAACCTCGCCTCTCTCTTCTCGGGCGTTTGGCGACTGCATGCTAGTACCTTAGGAAGTGGGGAAAAATAATTAAGTAAGGTTTGGGCTTTGCATTGTGGAAATAAAGTTGTGAGTTTGCGTGGACACCATATAAACGTAAACTCTCTTTTAGAAATGAGTGATTCCAAATAGAAGACTCGACGTCCGTCTAGAGAAGAAAAACGAAAAATTAGGCAAATGCACTCCAGAGCCAACATGAAAAATGTAAGATGTTTCGGGGCTGTTTTATTTCACTTTCTCCACTAAACTTAGTAAATTTGTAGTACAATGACGTCGAAACAACTTATGTTAGTTAACAAAAAATCTGAATGACAAAAATTTACCTTTTAAAATTCGCATTTCACAGGATAATCAGGAAGTGTTTTGGACATATTCTCTGTCAATTTCCGCAGAAGTCTTAATATATAGCTTCCATATATTGTCAGCAGCAGATCCAAGCAGGATTGCTGGCCAAAGAGGAAGTGCTGGCCAACTGGGGGGAAGTAATGTATGGCTAATTTTCAATGTTGGCTCATGGGCAGTGATGACAAACGGGGCATGCACTTACTTGCTTGGGGATGCTTGGCGTAAAATTCGCGTCTTCTCTTCATTTCATCTGCATACATGAGAACATCAAAATATTGATTAATAACAATAAATATTCAGTCAAATCACCATAGCTAAAACGTTAATAAATTCATTTAACGTAACTATTAATTGGCAATTTCCTTTTTAATAGGCTCTTGTAAAAAAAAAGATTGACAATAACGTCAACATTAAAACTCATCTTATGTCACAACTCTTCAAAGATGATGTATATTTGTAATTGCATTGTAGGTACATGTATCTCGGTACATAATTTGTTTTCCCTATGCTATCATTGTATATTGTTTGTATTAATGTTTTTCTTTGTTTCCGCGCCTTGAGCGCCCAGCAGGGTGGATATGTGCGCGCTAAAAATCTTTATTATTATTATTATTATTATTAACATGAGCAAGTCAAAAGTTAATAAACCAAACACTAAAACGGTTAAACTTAACATTTCAGCACTTACACTTAAGCTTTTAGTGTAAATATTTCAGATAGTGCAGATAATTTAGGATTCGATCTTATTTTAATACATTTCGCAATATAAAGTTCTATGCCTTTATTAATCAGCTCTATCATAAAACATAATGACAGTTAGTTGTCAGGAATAATTTCTGCAAAATAAATGTCAAAATTTTACCCAACTTTATAGTGTTTACCTTTGAACAGATTTGGAACAAGTTTGTAGACTAAGTTCTGAAGAGTTTTGTCCGACCTGGAAGACAACAAAAACAATAGTCAATTGAACAGCAGCCTAACCATCAACGATTTATTAAAAACACTGAAAGAAAGTTCGGTTTCTTTTTGCTTTAGCAGTTTTGTTTAACTTTGAGGAATTTAAGTCTTGATTAAATATCTTGAGGAATGAAAGAATATAAAGCCGAATGTTTTAAGCCTTCATTTTGCAGATATGATTATCTGTTTAGGCACTTGAAACAAAATGTGTACTACAATATATACAACTTGAAAGTTAACCGTGTTCATTTCCTATCAAACCAAATCTAATACAAGGCTATTGTTAAAAATGTGATTCCCCATTCGGGGCAATGGTTCCCCATTCGGGGCAATGGTTCCCCATTCGGGGCAATGGTTCCCCATTCGGGGCAATGGATTCCCCATTCGGGGCAATGGATTCCCATTCGGGTCAATGATTCCCATTCGGGTCAATGATTCCCATTCGGGTCAATGATTCCCATTCGGGTCAATGATTCCCATTCGGGTCAATGATTCCCATTCGGGTCAATGATTCCCATTCGGGTCAATGATTCCCATTCGGGTCAATGATTCCCATTCGGGTCAATGATTCCCATTCGGGTCAATGATTCCCATTCGGGTCAATGATTCCCATTCGGGTCAATGATTCCCATTCGGGTCAATGATTCCCATTCGGGTCAATGATTCCCATTCAGGAGAGTCAAGGTAAACTCACCGTATGTTGAGTAGCGGTCGTGTCTTATGCACTACTGTGTCACATATTGGACACTGCCGGCTTTGTCGCAGATAAGCGACAATACAAGCTCTGCAGTCTGAAAAGAAATTTACATAGAATTGTTTACTCAAACTTTTCTTGTATTCTGATCAATGACCCCCCCCCCCCCCCATGCCTCACCCGTTACCAAGAACCTCGAACAGCGCCTGATCATTTTCAGAGCAATCCTAAAGCATACTGAATGATCAACAGCCGCCGTGCGCGCCAATATAATTCTGTGCACAAGACAGAGTACATTGACCTTTTGTGGAAACTATAGTGCGTACAGTGCTATTGACCAATGAAATTACATGCTTACAAAAGAGCCCCAAAGGTCAAACTCCGCCGGGCACAAAATGTACACTGGTCTATGACAAGAAACCATAAAATCTTACATTCTGTGATGTCAGCAGAACGATTCTTAATTTGATTTATTTTTAATAAGGTACTAACTTTACATCTCAAATATTATTCATCTGAAAATTAAAAAGAGTCTTTGTTTTATGTGGAGAAGTACAAAATCTGCATACAAGTACACACACTTTTGCTCAGCGGCGTTGCCACGGGGGGCCTGGGGGCACGTTTCCCCCATAAATTTCCAGTGCCCCCAGGTGCCCCCCACGAAAAAAATTTCCCAATAGTGCCCCAAAAAGAAAAGAAAAAGAAAAGGGAAAACACATACCCCTGGGCCCCCACTGAAAAGCAATGCCCCTGTGGCCCCCCCCCCCCCACTCCACCCACTGAAAAAGTCCTGGCTACGCCGCTGCATAGGACTAGTTCTAGGATTTGACACAGTGGTTTTTAAAATAAAAAATGTGTGGTCACAACATTCATAGGTTGGCAGAGGGATATTTCTTTCTCCTTGTAAAGTACGAATACAGAATAATCTTTCACAACATCATATTTAAGGCAAAAAAAGTCTCCGGTTTCTGCGCGCGTCGCTTCTGACCCGCTCGTCGGCATTTTTTGTTTTATTTTTTGCTATGAAACGATGTCCAATTGCAGCCAAAATTGCTGGATCGATTAGAATTCTGCCGTGCTTTGTTTTAAACGACTTTTTCACATTGGAGTATGAACGTTTGCCCGATTTGTGCGTCCTCTCTTACGAGTCTTATCCACCATATACTTTGTATTAAGGAAATTAAGTCTGGTTTCAATAACTGCGTACATGTTAACACACAAAAACGCGTCACTACACCGATTTTGAAGCTGAAGACTGTTTTTTTTTCTCGTTTTTCATGATAATATTGAAAGGTAATAAAACCGAAAGGTACTAATAAATGCAATTTGCTAAAATACATTTCGTTATTTTCATTTAAAATGAACGTTTTTTTTTACAATTATCTTTGACTCAAATCATGAATTATCATATACTGAACAGCAAAAGAAACGCAAGTCCGAGGTCTTGTCAAGTTTTCAAACAGAAGACAAACCATTTTGATTCTAATCACTCATTTAATGAAAAATGCTTTCAATTTGTGAGCTGAAAGTGACTTTCAGCTCACAAATTGAAAGCATTTTTCATTAAATGAGTGATTAGAATCAAAATGGTTTGTCTTCTGTTTGAAAACTTGACAAGACCTCGGACTTGCGTTTCTTTTGCTGTTCAGTATATAAAGTATGAAACAGAACTGTAAATTAACTCTATGGTAATTTTAGTTCAAAAGTCCCGAAATCCTTCAGCTAACAAACAAAACAATTCACCAAATAATAATTCCCCAATTAATCAATCAACTGATTGATCCATCCATCGATCATAAACCAATATATCAATCAATATTGGGAAAATCAATAAGACAATAAATCAATTAATCAATTAACAATGAATAAACTACACTCTTAAAACTAAAGTGTTGAATCAACCTTTTAAGAGCTCGGTGAGTGACAACACTTTATAAAGTTAAATTCAACTCAAAGAAAGACTTGAAATAATACGGAGTCAAGTTAAGTGTAACTTTATATGTTAATTCAACACGTAAAAGTTAAATCCAACTTTATAAAGAGTTGTCACTGACCGAACTCTTTAAAATGTTGATTCAACACTTTAGTTTTAAGAATGTAAGAAGTAGCATATATATAATCACAACCGCGATCATTCAACATACATGTATAATGATGCACAACAAGCATCTATGTAGGCCCTATACAAAAAATAACCAAGCATGCATAGTAGTAGGCCGTGTGTTTTCGGTTATTTTGGGAAACGGATACCCGAAATTGGAAATCTTCGGATACCCGGTTACCCGTAATCAATTTTATAAAAACACATAAATACTCCCGAATGTATACAATAACCAATGTAAAATAACCAATATGAACACGAGTTTCTCGTGTTTTATTAGAGTCATAATAAATGTGGACTCACTGTAATAATTTCCCAAGCATGTATAGTAGTAGGCTGTGTGTTTTCGGTTATTTTGGGAACCGGATACCGGAAATTAAAAATCTTCGGATACCCGGTTACCCGTAATCAATTTTGTAAAAACACATAAATACTCCCGAATGTATAAAATAACCAATATGAACACAAGTTTCTCTTGTTTTATTCGAGTCATAATAAATGTGGACTCAATGTAATAATTTTCCGCCTCTATTAAAAACAACTCATAGCTAGCACAATATTCCCTACACACATTTTTTTAACAAAAAATTTCAGACTTCCATTTGTGTGGCTTAAATGTTTAGTGGATATTTTAAAAAGTCGTTTACGGGTAACTGGAACCGGAAAATGCCATCGGGTAATCACAGATTCGGTCGAGAATTACAAGGCTTCGCAAGTTGATCTCTGAGCTGAATTCTGTCTTGTTTTTCGTAATGAATATTACTTACAGGAGTGTAGACATTCGACCATCGTTGTAGCATCAATCAGGTACCCTCCACATAATATGCAAATGAGGTGGGGGTTGACGTCAGTGATCTTCAGTCGGGTTGGCCGATGCATTATGTGCCAGTGAGCCAACAATCTGCAGACGAAACAAAATAAACAGTAAATTTTAAGTTGGTATACTATAATCATAAAAATGTATGTACAAGATACCTGACTACCAAGATATAACTTGTTATCTTAACAACCCCTAATGGTTTTGGCTAGGAACCTTCATGAATCCACCAAAATCCAACACCATCCCTATGTTGGTGGGCGGTCCACTTATGCCAATTATCTAATGCTCTATGGGGCCAGGTCAGAGGCCAAACCATATCTGCCGAGTAGCCAGGGATCAAGCCCCGGTTAGATGCAAACAACCTGGGTAACGGCAGTAGCGGGATCACACAATGGGATACAAGCCTTTTACGTGGTTGTACACAAAGCAGATTTATAGGGAGAAACTGACCTGAAATATTATATAATAAGAGAAGCGAGCAAAGAAAAATTGGCTGATGCCGGACTCGAACCCACGACCTCTCGAATACCGTACGAGCGCTCTACCAACTGAGCTAACAAGCCCCTATGTTGGTGGCTGGCCCACTTATGCCAATTATCTATTGCTCTATGGGGCCAGGTCAGAGGCCAAACCATATCTGCCGAGTAGCCAGGGATCAAGCCCGGTCAGAAGCAAACAACCTGGGTAAAGGCAGTAGCGGGGATCACACAATGGGATACAAGCCTTTTACGTGGTTGTACACAAAGTAGATTTATAGGGAGAAACTGACCTGAAATATTATATAATAAGAGAAGCGAGCAAAGAAAAATTGGCTGATGTCGGACTCGAACCCGCGACCTCTCGAATACCGTACGAGCGCTCTAATTAATATATACTAAATATATTAATATTAATTAATATATACTAAATATATTAATTAATATATACTAATATATATATATATATATATACTAATATATATATATATATATATACTAATATATATATATATATATATATATATATATATATATATATATATACTTAAATGTGGCGGTCTATCTTGAAGTAGAGTGCTCAATGCCACATAGACAGAGCGTAATATACTTGTAGTAAAACTAGTGGAACGCTGGTAGTTGTAACTCCGAGTTTCACGCGTTATGCGATCATCAGACAACTGATAGTCACCAAGTGATTACTCCTATATATATATATATATATATAGGCCTACACGCGCACGTACAGGTTACTCGCTCAATGATGCGTGGTAATTACCTATTGTTTGCGGGCCTTGTGCGTAAGCTTGTTTGTTGGCAGTTTGTGGTTTGTTGACGCGGTACTGTTCCTCGTCACGTGTCATCGCTTTTGAAGTTGCAGAGGTAGAACTTGTTTTCATGGCGGCATTTTGATATGAGTTCGGGTCGTTTGTTGAGGAGTATCCTCTTGTCGGCGTTTATGATGGAGAGCTTCTCTGTGAGGCAAAGGTTGCACCGTTTCGATTCACTGTTGTATGCTTGAGATCTACAGGCTACCGACCAGTTGATGGTGAATGGTTTCTTGTTCCTTTTCAATTGCTAAATGTGCTTGGAGAGTTCCGTGCTGTTCTGGTACTTCTCATGCCTGAAAGACTGTGTGTGGTTGCCGTATCTTAGCTTGAATGGAGGCGCGGTGAGACCTATGTACAGATGAGAGTTGTTTGGTTGCTTAACTTCGGCATTGTAGATGATGTTGCTGGCCTGGCACTTTCCTTGTAGAGGGCATAGGTCTTTCTTGCGGCAGTTGCAGTCCTTACGGTCGGTCCCTTTGTCGTTCGATGAGACTTGTTTGTTGTGTGCCTTGATGATACTGGCGATGTTGGGCATGCAGCTGTAACTGATCTTGACCGTGTTCCTGTTGAATATCTTGTTCAGTTTGGAGTTCCTCGGGAAGTGCTTGCCGATGAGTTTCAGGAATATACCGCCAATGTTTGTTGTCACGTTTTTGCTGAATGGAGGGTTGAACCAGATGACGTTGCGCTGCCTGTTCCGTTTTTCCTTAGTAGGTTGGCTATCGATGTAGGTGAGGCCTTCCGTGTATCCGCTGGATCCTAGTGAGTCCTCGTAAGCTGGGGAGGCTTTCTTGAAGATGTCTTCATCGTGCGAGATGCCCGATATGCGTCGGCTGATGGAGGCGGGTAGGTTCTTGATGATGTTAGGCGGGTGGTTAGACTGCTTGTGGATGTACATGGGTCGGTCGTTTGGTTTCCGGAAGGGGTAGTGCTTGCCGTTGCTCAGATTGAAGGTGATGTCGAGAAAGTTCGTGATCTTTAGGTTACCGTCGATTGTGATGCTTAGGCCGAGTTCCTTGAATAACTTTGTTATGTCCTTCCTGATTCGGTCGGCTCTGCTGCCGGTGATGTTTTTGAAGACTGCCAAGCCGTCGTCCCTGTAGAGTCCAAACGGTGAATCGAAACGGTGCAACCTTTGCCTCACAGAGAAGCTCTCCATCATAAACGCCGACAAGAGGATACTCCTCAACAAACGACCCGAACTCATATCAAAATGCCGCCATGAAAACAAGTTCTACCTCTGCAACTTCAAAAGCGATGACACGTGACGAGGAACAGTACCGCGTCAACAAACCACAAACAAGCTTACACACAAGGTCCGCAAACAATAGGTAATTACCACGCATCATTGAGCGAGAAACCTGTACGTGCGCGTGTAGGCCTCATATATATATATATATATATATATATATATATATATATATATATATATATATATATATATATATATATATATATATATATATATATATATATATATATAAGTAACTTACTTACTTACTTACTTATTCCGCTCCTTCAATGTAGAGCACTATCTTGGTCCCGCAGTGAACTATACCTGATCTATATATATATATATATATATATATATATATATATATATATATATATATATATATATATGAGCAATCACTTGGTGACTATCAGTTGTCTGATGATCGCATAACGCGTGAAACTCGGAGTTACAACTACCAGCGTTCCACTAGTTTTACTACAAGTAATATATATATATATATACATATATATACATATATATACATATATATACATATATATATATACATATATACATATATATACATATATATACATATATATAAACATATATATACATATATATTGAAGATTCCATGATACTATAATTAGTGTCTACACATGTCATTCATTTGAGTTTAAATATAACCTAATAACATATATAATAACAGTACAGCCTCCTCCGTCCATAATAGTCATCAAATCAAAACATGAATATTCATGGTTATAATAAACTTAGTGTGTCTAAAGTCTTCATTTATAAAGCATCGTGTATAGTATCCGGCTTAAAAACATGAATATTCATGATGATTTAATTATAGTCCAAACAGGAGTCGTTTATTTGAGTCTTGTAGGTTTTAAGTTATTAACATGAATATTCATAGTTATTATAATAAGTGTCCAAACAAAATTCGTTCATTTGAGCACCTTGTTTATGAAGGGAAGGTGCAACATTGGTAATTACCATATTATCAAAATAATTATCCTAAAATTTACTCTCTGGAAAGTTGGCACTGTACCAATCATCCTGAGAAATTATTTCGTCTGAAGTGTTTTTATATTAGAAAAAGGTGATTGTTTGTGTCAAATTTAAGTTGCGGTAACTTTTTATAAAGCATAAAAAACATATTTTTCGTTTTTTTCTCTCAAAAACGTCAGGATCAATTATGAGTAATATGATAAATTTCTTGAAAGCATGAGGGTTGAACGTGAGTTTCCAAATACCAATGCCGTACCTTCCTTTAACATGAATATTTATTGTGATTATAATTAGTGGCCAAACAAATATCTTTCATTTTAACAATTTAGTTTACACGCTTTTAACACTACGTTAATTGAAAGATATTTTTACTATATAAATGAACTACTTTTGTACACACTATATAATCCTGAATATTCATGTTTTGATTTGATGACTATGGACAGATGACAACATTTATGTCCCTGTAATTAAACTTCTCATTAGTTCGTGTACAGTTGTGTCGTCTTGCTGCAATCATCAGTGTGAATGCCCGAGGCAAATTTCCTCAAACAGCGAAGCAGCATTTCTATTATTCTATTTTGTAGGATGACAGTGTGTGAATAATATTGGTTGATAAAAAATATTTCCGCCAAATATAATTAGTAAAAAATCATCGTCTAGCTTCAGATAACACATCCAACATTCACATGTAATAAGAGCATGTACCCGTATTATTTTGTGTAGGCCTATTATTATAATAAAAATGTATAACTCAAAATGTAATTCAAGCAAATAGCAATGTATATGTACGTATACATACATTTCTATAGACATCTGTATACGCTTCCCGTCGCGAGATTACTTTCATTTCGCAACAACAGGAGTTATCTGACTGAATTGTATGTCAAGTTGTTGAAATGTCTATCCAAAATGTTGTTTAATTTGGCAATATAGACCAAAGGATCAAATCAGGGTTGTGGTCTGGTCTTTGATTTTTCACCAACAAAAAAGAAAGTAAATACATTTATGTCGGATTGAAGTTGTCTATAATCACCAAAATGTGTGCAATCGCAGATGATCCAGGGTCTATGCCTGCTGAACCCCCAGGAGGCCTTTACCCCACGGCCCACGTCGAAGGGGTTTTGCGATACACGCTGAACCACTTTGCAACAAATTTGGACCCCTCTTTCCACAATTCCTGGATACGGAAAAAAGAAACTCACCAAAATCATATTTTCTTTTAAATATTGATTCTGTTTATTTATTCCCCGGTGGCCGCCCGGTTGCTGAACCTGATGTTGTCACATGAGTGAGATGAATGTTATTGGTCATAATTATATGGCAGTATTCTCGAGTGGTAATCAATAAAGAATTGTCAAAACTCTGCACATAATTCTCACAATATTGACTATATATGTACTATATATATGTAAATACTAAACTACTCATGCTTAGCAAGTTTTGGTCGTAATCCCCACATACCCTTATAGCAACTCTGAAAACTATCACACGAACTTCATTAAAGCCAAGCCAGTGACCGACATAGTAACAATAAAGCGCTTATTGGTTAATGCGTGCCTTTTGATTGACCTGCAGACTGGATTGGTGTATTTCCTTGGTACTTCCTACCAAATTACTGAGGTAGTAAAAATTAACAATATGTGAACACAATTCGTGGGAAAAACTGAACCACTCTATGCTTACTGTCTGAATCAAACAGACCTGGCCCTATGCATTAAACAACATGTGGAAGGGTCAGCTCCATGTGCCGTCTCGGTCTAAATTGAGATCACTTCAGACAGAATACATCTTCAGAATGATTGTTGATATCAATTTTATAGTTTTCAGATAATAATTCTGTACTTTTGTATAACCAATGATGTACCTTCCCTTCCCAATTCAACTTGTGAAAAATGGCTTAGTGGAACGAAGTTCAATTCAACTGTATTCCATTCATCATATGTTTACGAAGGCTGACCATACGGTAACAATACATACACAGCAAACAATGATGCTTTCATTAAAAATGTTACGCATGATAAAATAATCTAAACAGTTGAAAAATGCAACAGAAAAGCATAGATGGCTCCGTGTTTCTCGCTTCATTTCCATTTATTTTGTGTATAAAGTCAGTTGTATGACGGTATTTTCGTTTTACTTAATTTGTTGTTTTATTACTATATTATAGGGGAGGCAACGGGTCATTCATTTTCAAGTGAGTATAACATGGGTTCTTGTAATCATTGTATGATACTTAGAGCAACATAGGCTTTACATGGTTTACTTATTTTAATTATGAATGCTGTATTGGACACGGGAAGCAGACCCTTGGTATTATTGTGATGACGAACAAAATTTAATTTAATTGAAATTTGAGTAATGAGTAGGCCTATATATAAGATGACGTATTCACTGCAATTTGTTTCTGTATCACTTCTCGTTGCCTTTTATGGTGGTTCACATAAAGTATAACATACGCATCACCAGGATTTAGTTTGTCTTAACCCTTCTGTGACTGCAAGGGTCAAAATTAGTCAAAATAGTAAGTACATTTACAGGTCAAAATGAGTCGACCGTTTTTGACTGGTAAAAGCATTGTCTTGTATTGTTCAGGGTGGTCAAAATGACAGTAAAAACCAGTCAAAAATGCCCCTGTGTGCACATTTGGGTCAACAGTCAAAACAGGCAGTTGACTGATTTTGACCTCTATAGCTACTTCAGCTAAAGGAGCTCTGTTTTTGTATATGTATTAACATTACCACATAATAATTAAAAATAGTTTATTTTTAAAATAATTGAACCGCAATATGTGCCCCTAAATAAATACATTAAATATAAAACAAAAAACCCGCCCACAAGGGGGTTCGTTCGCACCACTACCCACGGGATGACACTCACAGGTGGACCGTTATTGCATGGCTGATCCAATGTGGCTGTTCCAATGTGGCTGAAATTGGTTAGCACATGCGCACAGACAGAACAACAACAATTATAAGCAAAACTTCAATGATCATCTAGGGCTGTGACTAGACAAAATATTATTACAAAACTAATAATAATACTTTTTTTTTTGAAATCCTGAAAAAATAGGCACGGGTCTGAAGCAGAGACCCCTAGAATCACTTTTATTATTAGACATATAGAAAACTAAATGCACACTATAAGGCCAAGTAAAAAAAAAAAAACCAGTTGATCGTCCCCGCCCGCATCCTTTTTTGAGGCCGCATCCTTTTTTCTTTCTTTTTTTAAATTGTTTATACTTGTCCACAAAAAGAGTAAATTTTTCATGTATTTTTACTTGGGGTATAACAATATTTTTACTCAACTACTTGTTCGATAGCTATAACAAAAAAAGTTGGCGGTGATTTCAAACTGAAAAATTGGTGGCCATTTTGAATTTAAATGCTTGGCGGCCATCTTGGAAAAAAATAAAAAATAAAAAATAAAAAGGCCCTCATCCTCCTCTTTTTGAAAAAACCAGACGATCAACTGGTATTTGTTTTTTACTTGGCCTAATGTCTTAAATAAAATCAAGTCAAAGGCTTATATGAAGGATTGCCGGCTCTGTATAGCATCGTGTATGGGAATACACACATTCATGTCCGTGTTCTCAGTATAATTTATATTATTTTTTCTGGATAGTAACAATACCAAGAAATAGGTGAATGACAGTGTTGGCATGTTTACACGTGTATACACGAAAATAAATTCGCTAAACAGTTTACGAATCCTACATTTTAAAAATGGAACCTTCCATTTCCACGATATTTGGCTGGTCTTTTTTATTTCACGAATTGCGACCAGTTGTTCGCTATTAATATATCACGATTCCCAGGAAGTGATAATTGTTTTTAATATTAATACAACCTGTAATTTTGGAGGATATTTTGTGCCAAGCTTAACATTTTTTATTTGAACTATTTATTTCTGAATCCGTATTGCCGTTTTTTGGATTATTTTTTTCATACTAAATACAGACAATCCGTCTGCATCATACTATTCATTAGTGATGACAATTATTGGTTTACACATGTACACAGTCTGTGTCAAAACGTGTATCTTGTTTCGCAAATTAAACGGAAAATGCCAAGCCAGTGGAAAATGTTGGATGGCAAAACAATACACCGAAACATTGTAAAATTTTTCCTTTTTTCTTCTTCAATTTAACAACAAAAAACATTCATCATCAGCTCTTCATATTGATGGAAATAATATAGTATCGTGAACTATGGAATTTCATTCATAAAATGAAATAGATACTGGCATGCAAGTTTTGAGGTCACCACCTTTTAACTAGGCTGAATATGGTTGTTTTTCACTTATTTTGTATTAACTATCAATCTTTTTAACGATTAAATTTGTTTATAAGAAAAGGAAATAATCTTAGTCGTTAAAACAGAGTAACCTAAATAAGGGCTCAACACTATAAAAATGGACAATGAAATAATGACATCTTCCCAAACAAAGCAAAGCAAGGCATTTTAAATTAATTAAATGTATAAGTCATGTTAATACACGAATAATTTCATTTACCCATACAAATTCAATTATATCAAAGGTATTTACGGCATAGATTTGAGGTAGATTTTGGAGGTATTTAAGCCAATTTGCCGACTGATTTCAGCGGCGTTGAAAAATTTAACACCGTTTGAAATTTCCCCCCGAAATTAAATCATCCCGGCCACAAAATCTACATGGTTTAATTTGGTTGTTTATTTGCTGACTGTAATGAGGTACGATGTTTTGATTCAAAGTATAAACGTATACTGGAAAAAATATTCAAAATACTCAACAGTTTTGCCAACATTATCGGTATGGCATTATATTTCCTTTGATTGATTTTAAAGGTCTTACTTCCCAAGCCCAAGGTCGTAAAAAAAAGTTTAAAAAGCAGAGTTGTTGTCGATTACTTTCTAGTACAGAAAATGTGTTCGAATACGAGATACTAATTTTTATACACTAATTCTAAAGCTGTAGACGAGTACTTTTTCATGAGTTTATAAATTTACTTGAGTAGGCATACACTCTTAAATATTCAAATGTTGAATTAACAATTCCGTCAGTGACAACTCTTTAAAAAGATTGATTTAACTTTTTAAAAGTGTTGAATTAACATTTATTAAGTTGCATGTTAAATCAACTTTTTCTTTGAGTTAAATTTAACTTAAAAATGAGTATTCTTATAAGGACGATCAGAGCAGGCACGTAGCCAGAGTTGGAATTTTTTGGGGGCACATTCCGTGCATGCTCTTGTGAGCCAGAATTTTTCGCACAATTATTTGTTGGTATGGGGGAGTGGCCCACCCCTTTGAATTTTTGAAACTGACTTTTTTTGTGGGGGGCACGTGCCCCCCCCCCCCCCGTGGCTACGTGCCTGGATCAGAGCATACTGATCGAAACGTCGAGTTGTACCTCCAGTTCTTTTCAGAACTAATTACTACTCAATTGAGAATTTCACATGGTGTCTTACTTATCTTCTTCACCATGCAAAGCTACAAGTTTTAGTCTTATAAGGTTATTTCAACACTTTAAGAGACAATATCGTCACAATCAACAGTGCTAGAATCAGAGTGCTAGTTTTAGATTAACTCAATGATTGAAAATAATACTGGTACCCCACATGATAAAGTCATATTACTGTTGCTGCTGCATAAATGAGCCAGTAATTTTCAGTCACTGTGTTCATCTTCAACTAGGATACCGGTACTGACTCCATGCCCTGTTGAAAGTCTGCTCTGATCGCGAGGATAGTGTCCCTTTTTAGAGTGTACGATTTCGATTACAATGAGTACGAGTGGAAGGGGGAAACATAATAATAAAATAATGATCAATAGTAACAAGCCAACTCTGAAACGATAATAAACTTCCAAGACAAAAGACAAACCTCTTAAGAAAAAAATGATTATATATATATAGGCCTAATGGAAAGAATGTCGTATCCGACCGCCACTTTTTAAGGGGATTTTTGGAATCTTTTTGCAACCACTAACCAGTTAAAAAATGATTCTATCAATTTTTGGGGGTACAGAAAGCGAAAACTATCTTTAAAATCCACTTTTATGATGGCTTTCGGACTTTATATCCCTTCTAAAAAAAAATCCTCCCCTTCAGAATATAGAAGGATCCTATTATAGTTGCCACTGCTCATGTACAATGACCCTGTTGGTCACTTATGGGGGAGTTGACAAGATCAGACCGACATGACTGAGGAAGTCATCGTATACCAAAGATTCCTGATTTTTCATGAAATAAATATCCTGGAATAATTTGAAGTATATGTCCATCATCATCCATACGTTCTCCACCTTACTAGGTAGGTAAGATTACATTATTGGTTATATTTAATGAGAAAAAGTGGCGGTTGGATACGACATTCTACCCCTGGAGACAATTATATATATATAAGCATAGCCCATTTGGACAAGGGGAGACGCAATTTTGAAACCAGCGTTTGCCTATTGTCTAATACCAAAACTACTTTTTACAACATCAAAATGTTGGCCTTTAACAAAATCAAATAGTTCAGTTCAGTTCTTTAATATTTTCCACACTTATCAAAATATACATTATGGATATAAGTAAACATACAATAATCTTACAAGGGTTATAGCAATAATAATAGATGGATAGTAATAATAAATAGTAATAAGATGCAGAGAAATATGCCATAGGCCTAGGCTATCGTATATTCCTTTTGGATAAGTCTCTATAGTTACTTTGATTTTCATTTTATAGACCTATGACAAAATTCGGAAAATATATATTATTAACGCATTTAAATCCGAACATGAACGCCCTATAACAACTATTAAATTATATATTAAAATCCCCTACATGTTTTCTAATTTATATTTCACAGATTGTTTCCTCTTCGCCTAGACAGTGGGCTATCTGCAATTAATGAAATAACTTCCGCGGTAACCGTGAAGGCGACAATCCGCAGGTAGAATTTTGCAATATACACAAAACAACATTTAAGTTCATAGGTTTTGAAATATGACGATCATGAGGAAATTAGTAACTGTAAGACGAAGAATATATATTAAGCTGCCTGACCATATTTAACTTATTCGGGGCTTCAAACGACAATGTGGCTTTTAAGTGAAAATTCCAGGGCGAATTTGACAACATTTAGGACAAACGGAAATATTTGGGTTACACTGAGTTAACGATACAGACACCCATATGTTAGTAGCTGTGGAATTAACGAAAACACGAAATATAAAGGTTAGATATCTGGAAATTGTTAAAGAAATACAAAAACTTATCAAATGCTTCAGCATAAGCGACTAGCAGTGAAACACGCTGCAACCAGGAGGCCCCTTTCCGACTGAACAGCAGTGGGCGATGTGCATGGAAATCGACTGAGGGTGACTGTTTCAACAGGGGACGAATTCTGCCCGGGTACGTTCCCACAAAACGAAACAAATCTTACGATTTTGACAAAAATAGGCACAACTGCCTCTCCATTCGTTAGAAGACTGTCTGTATACCTTCAACAATCATCAATGCATGGTTTAACGACCTTTAAGTGAGCTAATTCCGTGAATTCTGGGCAGATTATTTCGCCGTTACGTTACCATGCGATCGGCCATCTTGTAATCTCGAATTTGTTGATCAAAAGAGCCCAGCCCACGCAGACGAGCAATCTCTTTATACTCGTCCAATTCTCCACACTGAATAAACCCCATACGAAATTCAACAGGCTATATCATATAGATTATGGTTTACCTTGTTGCGTTCTGAAAAGATTCGGCGATTTCACAGGAAAAGCAGAAAACGCGAGAGGTTTTATCCAGCGACGGAGGATCAAGCTGCACCCGTGTGTATAGACAGTGCACACAGTACAATCCATATAGCATGAACACACAAGGGCTAGCTACGGCTGGTTGTTGAAGCAGTACGCGCAGCTGCATACAGTACATGGACTGTGCACACATCGCACTGAGCTGTCTGTGAATGGCGGTGATAATCACGTGATCTATTAGTGAATTCCACAGTGTATGCAGCAAGAGCGGCACGGACAGGACAGTGGCAAGCAATGAGGCCAAACGTCACTCACAGGTTGTTTGTTGGTTTTCACAATGTTCTATGGACAATATCCGATAAATGCTATAGATAGAGGAACCTGTGTTGGTCTTACTAATTTCTACTTCTGGCAGAATGCATTTCACAACCGATCAATGTGTCATACTGTCAATGTGCATGCGCAAGCGACACAACTGAATGTACGGATTACGCTGTCTACTCAAAATGGTTGTGATTATAGTCCAACATGTCCATTGCGTCTGAAGTTAAATCCTTTGACCGTTTCCAATAATAAACTAGATTAAAATCATTTTAAATTCCTGATAATTGCATAGATTTATAATTATTTATCGGGTCTATAATTTGAGACTGCTTGAGTCGGAAACTATGAACAGGTTATTAATTGTCCGACTTCTAAGGTTCTTCGTCAGACCTTGTATAGGACCCTACAAACTCGTTGGCCTAGATTTTTTTTTTAAATTCTTTTCACAATGAAATAAATCAACGACAATATGCACAAAGACCCAATATCCAGACGACGGAGTGTTGGCGAACTAAAACAAAATCACCTTAAAACAAACCTTCAAAACTATAAAGTTGGGCGGTAGCCTAAACTTCACAAACGTTCAAGATCTTGTAAATATTTGCATCTGTCTCATATAAGTTGTTTTTTCTCGCTTAATAATTTACTTGTATAAATTTACTTGTTTTTCCATAATTTATTTTGTATGTTGCAATGTGGAAATAAATGTGAAGTTGAATGAATTGAATAAATACCAGTAGTGGATTAGCCTACCTAAGAGCGAAACGCGGAAAAGATTGTTTTTATTGTGGGGAAATGTAATATTTATCCCCAATAAATGAGGCCTAAAGTGGGATGATACTCAGTGGCGTAGCTAGCAGGGGGCAGGGGCAGCCGCCCCCTGGCTCCAGTTCCAGAATAAGTGGGCCCCCCCCTAACACATGCGAATTTTTTTCACATGCTTATGGGACTGACTGACGGGCCCACCAGCAGGCAGGACTATACAGGCAGGGCCGGATTTAGACCTTGAGGGGCCCGGGGCACTTCAGGTTCGGGGGGCCCCTCGACATAGACATTAAATTACATGACAAATAAAAAATGAACTAAAATGAATGATAAACCGCATTTCTTCGAAAAAAATATAAAACTAATTTTATAATTATTACATTTTTTTATATAAAGGAAGTCCTTAGTCTGGGGGACCTCTGGCAGGGGGGCCCGGGGCAATTGTCCCCTTATAAATCCGGCCCTGTATACAGGGCCGCTTTTACATAAGGGCAAAAGGGTAGTTGCCCACGGCCCCAGGTAAAGAGGGGGGCCCTAAAAATCTGTACAGTCATTTTTTTGGTGGGCCCCCTGGGATCCGATTCGCCCCCCCTGGCGAACATAGCCAGCTATGCCACTGATGATACTGTGTGCACCTTGATATACTTTATGGCTTTTCATGCAAGTTCTATACAGTGGTCCCCCACCCATGCCCCATCTAGCTCCCGATAGCTAAATCCTGGATCCACCACTAATAGTCCGCTCTCAGTGTTATTATAGTAATTTTTTATTAGTATTTGTTAAAATTATTAGGCTATTATTTATTAAGTACACATTCAGCCCAAGATCGTAAGGAAAATTGAACCCCAGCATTGTTAAGCAGGTGGTATACAAACAGATGGTTAAGACCCATGCTGTATTTGTTTCATGATGATGGAGCAGGGCATTTTCACAAAGCTACATCAGACAGAAAAGCTCCATCGGGTTATTAAGTTCTTTATTTTTGGATCGTAAATTAAACTTAGAACCCTGATTACATCCCATTCATTTTAAACAATGCACTATCGTTGGTTTGAATCCCACCCAAGTCGCCTTTGGGTTTTTTCACCGACACTCGAAATACACTGAGTATACATTACGTCGATGTAAAGGCAAAATCAAATCAATTGTTTATCCCCTACACAAAAAGTACATCAATCTAAACTCAACCTAACTCATAGATTAATTTGTCAACAGACAAATGATAATATGAAACCCATTAAAACATTTTTTTTAAATAATCGTCTGATATAAATATTTTATGCCTATATAGGCCTAGATATAAAAATTGCCCCAGAGTAAAGACTTAATATTTTATAAATATTTTCACAATCGATAAAAGTTTCATGGCCGTGATGGACACTGCTTTAAATCATCAAATCAAAGAAGATCTATGTAAGCTAAATGTTAATGACGGAAGCGTATTATTTAAAATTTAAAAAAATCGGTTGTGTGTGTATGAGGTGAAAGGGGATACTGTGCAAAATCGTTTTTACAATAAATAATATTGACCAAACCTTTGAAAACAACGGTTTTTGGCCGTGGTTAATTCATGTTTATAGAGGATCCGTGGTTAATATGCAGAAAAGAAACTGAATACAGTATGTCTATTATCTGAAAACTTGCTTTTTAAGATTTTGCTCGTGAAAGAATGTCCGTCAAACATGTTGTCATTTTCGAGAAATACAATTTTCCACAAGAATAAATATAAACAAACCTAAATGCATTACAAAAAATCTTAACGACATGATGAAATAATCTGAATCTGGAGCTTTCGACTTACTTCACTCAAGAATAACTTCGAAAAACTGCGTTAAATTGAAAAGGAATTGTGCTCAGTTAGAAAACAAATGCAAAAGTCTTAGGATCCTTTTTCGGAGCCATGATCCATAAACATGAAAATGAAATATTTTTAATAATCAATGTGACGTTTAAAAGTACGTATTTTGAAAGTTGAAATTGTTGAACTGAATGAAAAATATTATTTCTAATGCCTTACATGTAATCGAATGCAGTAGTATACTTTGGACGTACAGAGTTACTTTCAGTGAAAATGTTTTAGTTTACTGAGCGTGTTTCATTATTTCTTCCTCATAATTATGCTAAAATTACTTTCAAATGACAAATTCACAAAATGGATTTACTGGCAAAGGTAATAGCATAAATAGAAGAATAGCATATAATAGCATGTGTTAGAAGAAGCGAATACAAAAAGAAAAATGATTTCCATTATTTACAATTAATATTTTAGAGTAATCTCCCCACCCCCTTCTGAAAGAGTGGGGTCCATGGCAGACCTTATTTGACCATCTTGCATGATGGTGAATTAATGTGGACTTTTTTAAATCTTTGTTTGAATCTTGTTTATGATAATGATATAGTTTGTTTTCTTCAGAAATGTCCACCGATCTAAATGTTCACTGAGTATACGTTGTACATTAATGTTTTTATTTTTGAAGTTGAAAAGTAAAATGAAAGGGCAATCTCTCTTTAAACTCTCGCGACATATTTTTGACCATGAAAAGGGGTCCGCATGTGCCAGACATAATAATTTTCGGATAAGATATATACCCAGAAAAAGGATTCTCTCTGAAATGAGTTTGTCACCTGCAAAATCCGTTTTTTCCAGGACAAATTTGGGTATAAATTTAAGTTTGAAAAAAAAACTCGAACAATATCAAAAGGTGTTTGGGCAGTAGCCCAAACACCTGAAAACTGTCTAGAAAAATCTAGAAGTTTCCCCACCTTTGTGATGGGGGAAAGAAATATGCTTCCGGGTCAATTGGGTTGTTCGAGTGTACTTTTGTACCAGCATCTTCAACAGAAACAAATATTCTTGAAAATGAGTTTATATACATGGATCTCTTTTTGAAAGCTGCTGTTTACATTTATTTCTTGTTTTAATTTTCTATCATGGATTCTTAAGAACGAATTAGGAATGTTAAGACTACATAAACACTTTAAAAACTTTAAAGTATCAAAGATTTAAACATAAAAAAGAAATTGTGAAGTAACAACACTATAATGAAATAGGCTAATACTAAAATGCAGAGCTCAATATTTAACTGTAAAGTATGAATTTTGAATGAATTTGGCTCCAAATTACACGAAAATAATTTGATCGATCTGATAGAACGGAGAACTAAGTAAAAAAATAACAGAATGCATTTTTTGTCTTTAATATTATAACAGGACAGAAATATGAATCCATCACGTCAATATTATAATTAATATCCATGTACCCAGGATGTCACTTATTTCTTAATTTTTTTAAATTGAAAACAAGAGGAAGAAATACACAAATAAATTGTAATCACGTCAATCACTTACATAACACATATTTCCAGAAGTCATTAAACACTTCCTTAATGAGTCTCTTCCTAGATGTGATAGTTATTCATCAATAAAATACACATGGTTGATACATGACTGGAATAATAATAGAATGACTCGCATGATGAACAACGTGAAAATTGATAAGTTACTTAATTTTTTTCGGGAAAAACAAAATGTAGTGTCATCAGTGCAGTTTGGGGAAACAGCACTAATTTTAGTTCAGTTAACTGAGCAGTCCCATATTTGTAATATTTATTACAACATGTGATGGCAACGAAACGGTGATACTAAATCATCGGCATCTGTTCTGAAGAGAAAGGAAATACAGTTTAATTTACAGTTTGTGACTGCTTTTATTTACTCACATGTTCCTGCTATGAATGGTTTAATGACAATAACGTTTACATCATAACAGTGAAATATTACGGGTGAATTACCGTATGACTAGCTGTGAAGGTGAAAGCTGTTTTAGGTCATGCGTGTACTTACACGTGCATGGACATTTTATCTATGAGAACGCTAATAATATCTTCATCAACTGAATTCGAAGAACGACGATAAGCACGATTTTGTTTGCTAAATTTTGTGAAATTCTTCATGAATCGTTGCTTTAGTTTATAACAGGCTAGTTGGGACGAAATCTGCAGAAATCCTTAGTTCAGCGAAAATATGCAACATTTTTTTCCTAAACGCCATAAGCGGCCATCTTTAATTGTGACGACACATGCCAGACAGTATTTCGCGCTAAAAATGAGTCTCTCTTTTCCTGCCAAACATGCAGTGTAATTCTCACTCTGCTGTGAAGAAAGGAAGATTACTTAACAAAGACCTGCATTTACCTGTTGTGGAGAAAGTTGGGGCACCAGAGGGCCACTAGCGTGGAACCGGAGGGTTTTGTCCTATGCCGAGAGAAAGGTAGCCGACGCGCTGGGCCCCGCTGCTTTGCAGCACATGTCGTACCACACACAAACAAGCTCGAACCAGACAGTGCAAATTGTATGGCGAAGGAGATCACGTGACATTGGTTTTTCTTCGAGGGTTCATACGTTACTGCTTGAGTTTATCATAGAATGTACGCAGTCGAGTTGGGCCAATGCCGTCTCGACACGGCGTCTCTCAATGTCAAAGTGACTCAACTTTTTTGCGAGCAATATGATGCGTGATGATCGAGCAGAATATCTCCTTGAACAATAAAATGATTACGGGAAACAATAACATATGTCAAGTCATTCCTTTTATATAATATAGGCCTACGTTGACTAGTGTCAAGAACGTATAGGCCTTAGAAGTAGGACTATTCTTGGGGCCCACAGCTTCATAAATTTCATGCAATGTTCAAACCGCAATTTCATTTTGGGGCACTTGCGCCTCACATGGGGATTCGTGGGGTACGAATGAAATCAATTTTTAGTTGAAATTTTTTTTTCTGGTGGTGGGCAATAGATATAATTTATTTAAAAATAGGCCTAACATTTCCAATTAATATCTGTACTCATTTATGAAACATATTTTGAATCCCCAAAATCGCAATCGCAGAGTTCAGTTCGGGGGTGGGGGTGCGCCATTCATGACAAAACGAAGAAATACGAAACACACATGGAGCATGTGGGTGTAAACAATTATGGTGTGGGTATAATTGGATGTTGGTGTGAACAAGCGTTTGGGGCATGTCGTTGGCCACCTTGAGACACACCATAACAAACTAATACCCTAAGTGTATTTACACAACTACACACAGGTGTAACGTAGACCGCTGGGTTTATGAAAACCAAATTTTGATAGTTTATCAATTTCCTTCATGTGCACATGCTCTATTAAGGCTTGTTCAAAAAACGGTAGAACCACAAACATTTAAATTTTTTCCTCGTGTTTGAGAAAATGTACAACAGTCACTCTAAAAAATCCCGGGTTAGATTTGACCCAGAAAAGAGATTCCAGGGGGCCTAACCCATTTTAGTGTCAGACCAACCCGGAATATGGGTCAAAAATGTCTTTCTGACTCGGATTCCCTGTCAGTCTGACCTGAATTCCGGATCGGTCTGACCGAACAATGGGTCTGGCCCCCTGGGATTTCTTTTTCTGGGTCAAATCTAACCTTGGAGTTTTAGAGTGTCTTGTAATAGGACTCTTACAGTCCTATCTAGAGTCCATTGGTACACAGCAAAACAGTGGTGTTAAAACTACACCAGTGGTGTTTAAATTGGACAACTCGCCAAATATGAACTCTGTGAAATAATAAATTATTTATGTTTTATTAAAATCTGACAAAGCAGCCGGTGGGCCGAATACAATTAAATTTACATAGTTAAAAATACTATAAAAGTTATGAATAATTATACATATAAATATTGTTCCTTAATAAAGGAGAAATTAAAAACACATAATCATACGAAAAGGGAAGGGGAGAGCAGGCAAGTGGAAAGGTTACAGGGAAACGACAGAGGGAGACAACAGGGATAAAGTTGACACCAATGCTGTTATTTTAACACCCTTGTTTTTGAAGAGTAAAAGCTACAACAAATGGTTCATCATTTTATTTGACAGAGTCATGAATCCTCTATAATCTTTCCTAAATTGTTTCTCTATTCTTAAAAGAAGATTATGCCATCGTCAGCTTCATAACAAATAAGTTTCAAATTACAATTCGACAATTGTGTTGAATTACTTTTTCTATAGCTTACCTTTTTACGTTGGAATATACTCCCCACTATCTGTAAATGTTAATTGTGTTCGTGATTCATGCACGAATAATAATAATAATAATAATAATAATAATAATAATAATAATAATAATAATAATAATAATAATAATAATAATAATAATAATAATAATAATAATAATAATAATAATAATAATAATAATAATAATAATAATAATAATAATAATAATAATAATAATAATAATGCCAGACTATTTCTCCTCTTCCAGACTCGCTTTGGTCACATTATATTTGTACGGAAGAATAGCAAGATGACGACCCCATGATAAAAGTAGCTTTCTCGTCAGCCCATTCCAGTGGGCCCCTTCTACGGGTTCGCGAACCAAGTTAAGTTTTGTAACTGGATGGGCGTGGTCACTCCCCCAACAGCACTGCTCCTTGGAAATATGTTTCTACAATTACAAACGTATTTTGATTATCTGCTTTGGTCATTTTCTCAAAATAATACACGTCGACAAAAAATATGATTTGAGAAATAAAACGAATCCCATAAATATGTCTAGTAAACCTACTTATTCCTGAATATGAAAATGGGAATTTCGGGCGGGGGGGGGGGGGAGGATTTCCAGAAAATATTGGGGATTAATCATTTATATATATTTAATCTTCCTTTTAATCTTTCAATCGTGATAATTACATTTACTGCAGCAACATACATTTAGAACGATCTCTTAGTATCACAGGAAGCTTTCTGTTTTCTAACAACGCGATCCCACGCTGAATTTCAGCCGTAAGACCCAGAGTCTCTGCGGGGGAAAAATCCACGTTGACATATGGACAGGAATCAAACCCACAGCTTCCTTAGTGCAGACACCCCCACTCGACCACTTGAAGTTCACGGACTTTTCATAATTTCATCAGCACAATAATTCCATGAAAATGTAATCCTTTCTTCCTTCATAACATAAAAATCGCATTTTATGAACTTAACAATATGGGGGTGTATTACAGTATTACTGACAAATGCAGAGGAAGGCTTACGAGGAATTGGTATAGATTTGTGCTCATTGGGGTGCATCGCAGATGCGTATACACTGTTAAAAAAATGGGCAAAACAATGCCCAACGTTTTACCCAACGTTGGATCAATAGTCAACCTGTACAACATTTGGGCAATTATTGCCCAACGGTCATTGGGTAATGCCCTTGCCCAATAATTTAGCAAATGGTTTACACAACAGTTGGATATATATTTTTACCAACTTTTGGGTTATGATAATTACCAACAGTTGTTGAAAATATTTGCCCACATATTGGACAGCCCATATTAACCAATTGTTGGAACATGCCCCTGCTCAACAGTTGGTCACTAATTTATCCAGTAATTGGGAATATTACTTTATTTCCCAACAATTGGTTTATGAAATTAACCAACTGTTATCGAAAATATTTGCCCATATACTGGGCAGCGCCTATTGACCAATATGCACCTGCTCAACAGTTGGTCACTGATTTATCCAGTAATTGGGGATGTTTTTTCTCAATGGTTCGGTATAATATCCTTTGATTTCCCAGCAATTGTGGAATGAATTTCCATAATTGGGTAACAAATAATAAACAATGACACTTTGTTGTTTTACATTAGCCTTTTAAAAAAAGCTTTTATTCACACTCCCAAAGATTATATTACTGAACATCAAAGTACAAGCGTGTGTGAAACAATGCAACGTTTTCCTTCCATACAATATAAATTATGCAGTGTCTGCATCTAAAACAACGGAAACACATAAACAAACTTTTAAAAATTGTGTTGCCTAACCTTTAAGAACTATCTTTACAAATGATGGCAAGGGCAAGTGGCTGATCTGATTCTGCGAGTGGGCAGGGTGTTCATCAAGGGGCGCATGTACATGAACGAACTTTTAAAAATTGTGTTGGCCTAACATTTAAGAACTATTTTTACAAATGATGGCAAGGAAGGGCAATTTGCTGATCCGATTCTGCGAGTGGGCAGGGTGTTCAATCAAGGGGCGTCAAAAATATGGAAAATGTGGAATATTCTAAAAACTAATAAATCAGAAACTATAATCAGGAAACTGCTGCTGGGTTGGTTGCTTCTATATTTGCCTGTGAATATGTCCTTCAGTTCTGATAGGTTCCATTCCTCCAGCAAAACGTTAATGTCGATGTCCGCCATGTTTCTTGCATGTGTGTAGTCGTCAACGAGATGCGGCGCCGCGGCACGGCGGACGCACGTGTGTATTGTCATTTCTCAACTGTTGGCCCATTTTGTGCAAAACTCCACAACATATTGGATTTTTGCTTAATTATCTACCCAATGAAACGGTACTTGAAAGAATGCCATTATTAGTTAGACATTAATTGCCCAACGAAGGTGACTACAACACTGGTTACTTCTTTAATTTACCCAACAGCAACATGTGCCCATTAGTTAAATAAAAAAAGGACCAACAAATGCGCAAATTAATTTGCCCAGTATTTCTTTTTTAATTTGCCCATTAGTTAAATAAAAAAACTGCCAACAAATGCACAAATTAATTTACCCAATAATCTTTTACCCAGTATTTTTTACAGTGTACCGGGGGTTCCGTGGGCGCGATCGAACCCTCACTGGTGGGCAGGGCGTGATCCACTTGCCTTGCGGTATTTTGTTGTTGCTAGCTAGCAAGGAGATCCCAATTGGGCCGCCCACGAATACTTGAACTAATTTTGTACATATGTTATAACAGGCAGAACAGATACATGGTAATGAACAGGAGTGAAGTGATTGCAGAGGATGCCGGTGAGAGGGGTCAGGGATTTCTTTGCTTTTTTGGCGCCTTTGACCTCTTTATCATGTTCGTGTCAGTGTTTGACCTCTCATTTGACCGTCACGCATGCGCCTTCTTTGGGGGAACAAAGATGCCGAATAACGAGCTTCAGCCAATCGGCGCGAGCTCCTATCCAGTTAGTATAGAAATCAGTGGAACCGACAGGCCAATCTGTAGTGTTGTAGACCCAAATGCAACACTACTGTTGGGACCGACAGGCCCAACTGCAGTGGGTAGTGTTGTAGGCCCAAACGTAACACTATAGTTGGGTAAATACATAGTTGGGATATAGCACTATGATAAAGTGAATAAGTTTGTCACGCGGTTTTTACCACAGGTTAATTAATGACCGGTTTTGGGCGTGGTCACGTGCGATAAGGACCGAGCCGAAGGCATGAAACAGCTGGCGAACAGCTGGCACATACCCGCTGCTATGATTTTGATAAGCTATATGTTAATACCATCCGTTAATACACCCCCACATGATTACGTTTTGTTTTGGGCATTTATGAATACACTTTCGTTAAGGGAAAGTGACGAAAATGGCTTCATTGGCGTGATGAGGGTATATTGAGCCATATCACCTTTTGATAAAGAAGGGTACGGGTGTTAACTTATTTCACCTTTTCCCAATTTTTAGAGAGGTCATAAAGAACCTGTTATATGCCATACAGCCTAAGTTTAAATAAATAAATAAATAAATAAATAAATAAATAAATAAATAAATAAATAAATAAATAAATACTTTACTTTTTTCAAGGAAAACTTTATTTCAAAATCCTTGAAGAATACAGTATATACAGAATAAAAGAATTATAATTAAATCAGAACTTGACAGTCAATTTATGAGATCAATATACATGAATTATAATTAAATCAATCAGTATTAATAATTGAAACATTAAATAGCAATCAGCATGTATCAGTAATAATTAAGCGGGGAAGGTGAGGACTAAGGGAAGGGAGGGAAGGGGGAGGAGTGGGGCCCACTGGCGTCTGGATGTGGGCACCTCGTGCCCACTGTCAGTAGGCCCCTGTTGGGAAATGGTCAGGCCGCCGGGGTGTGCGGTGAAAAGACACCACGTCCCGCCGAGGAGGGGCGGCGACTACCCACGCCTCGGTGACCTGGGGAGGGAGGGAATAAATAAATAAATAAATAATAAATACTTTTTTACTTTTTCAAGGAAAAATTTAATTCAAAAACTCCTTGAAAGACAGTATTTACAAGTATATGTATTTTTTATAATCATTATAAAGTAATTAAATTAACCATGTCAGTTTACCGGTAGTGTAGACAAAAAGGGTGTTATTGATTGACCACTTGTCAAGGAAAGATGAGATAGAATTGATAAGTGTGTAGTAATTAAGTTCAAGGATAATTTTATTTTTGAGGCGGTATTGCCAGACAGTGAGAGGGTCAGATTTACTGCACGTACGGTATAACCAATATATTATGTTTTTCAAGCTAATAATGAGAAAGTTTGTCAGGCGGACGGCCATTTTGTCTCGACTCTGAGCATAGGGAATGAGAGTCCAATAGGTATCGAAACTGATAGCGAGGTTGGGTAGGAGGCGGTCGATGAGCCGATGGAGAAGACGAAGAGCAGGTTGAATGGATGGGCAAGTGATGAACAGGTGGACAATAGTGCCTCTCTCGCCGCACCATCCACAGGTGGAGGAGATGCTGGACGGGTTTTCCCCTTCGTTCTTGGATGTGGGAAACTGATAAATTGCCTTCCAAGGAACGTGGTGGGAAGGCGGAAAATAGCCAAGTCCGTGCCAGGGAGTAAGTGGAGCTGAAGGTAAGTCGTTCATTTGGTTGTAGAAACTGTACAAAGTCTTAGAGGTTGAAGAAAGGGCGTCTTTGTCGACATCGAAGAGAACCTGGCCGGGTGAAGTAGGGCGAGAGGGGACATCGCGAAGTTGAGCAGGGAGATGAAGGAATCCAGTCAAGTTGAAAAGCGTTGGGAAAGACGAAGTCAAGGACTGGTGCAGGCGAGAGAGGTCTTTACTCAGAAGACGAGATGACAAAGGACGAGAAGATGCAGAAGACAATTGGAGTTCCTGAGCTTGAAGCCACTTTCCAGTATTGATGTTGAGTAGGTTCTTGATGAGATAGATGTTGTTGTCCCAGAGTCGAGAGGCGAAAGCCGTGCCGCCCGGCAAGGGATCGATTAAAGGTGGGTAAATTACCGGTAAATTTAGGACATGGTTGATAGAGTCCGGAGGTGTTTCAATACGAGCTTCGAGGGTCAACCAGGCACGCAAGACCTCACTGTAAAAAACTGGCAAGCTGGTGAAAAATTTGGGTTCTAAGTTTAGTAGGAAAAGTTGGTAATTAAAATCTAAACGTTTATATTGACGTAAGTATACGTACATCATCAAAAAGCAAGGGTGGGTATTAAATTGAAGGTAATGTTGTAGATGTTTGAACTTGAAAGTGAGGCTGCGTGCCTGGAGACAAGCCAGACCAAGTCCACCTTTATTACAAGACCGATGAAGAAGCGCCATAAGCAAGGAAATGAGAATGTACAGTCTATTCATCATGAATTTAAGGAAATTAGGATTCGAGTTTCTTAACCAGTTTGCGAATCCTATGCTGCATGTTGTAGGGCACCAGGGAACTATTCTTTAAGGGCCTCAGTTGTTGTATGAGGCCCTGAATGTCCTTGGTGAAGGTCTGGGCGATGGACATGGGGTTTCTTTGTGACTTTACTTTTGACAGGAATTTAACGATTTGTGACTCGTTTAGGGGACCGGGCATAATAGGAAGCACTATCTGGGATGATTCATCATCAGTGGATGGTTGTGAACCATCCCAAGTGGAGGAGTCGGTGTCCGATGCTGCAACTACGGAGTTCGGAAAGGGGGTGACGTGGAGGTGGGGGGTTGGGCGTAGGTTTAGGGACGGATCTTGGGGCAGGGATGGGGACAGGGATGGGGACAGGGTGGGGGCAGGGGGGCCTTGGGCTAGGGAGTGGAGTGGAGCTAGCTGTAGGGGCGGGGCTATGGGCAGGAGTGGGGGCAGGGGCGGACTGAGCGGAGGGGAAGGGAGGGGAAGGGAGGGGAAGGGGTGGGGGTGGGAGCGGGGCTAGTGACATGGGTAGAGTAGGGGTAGCGGAGTGATGAGGACTAGAGGGGGAGGGCTGAGTGTCAAAATCCATGTGTGTCGTGTCATCAGGTGTGTCGTTATCGAGGATCTGCGAGAGGGTCGGGGTCTGGGGTTCGGGGGCTTGGGCCTTTTTCCTTAGTTTACGTTGGGGCTGCGGGGATTTCAGGGATACCAGGTGAGGTGTGTCATCTTCAGGTTTCTGGGGCGAAAGCTTGCGCTTGGTGACAGCCTCAGTGAAGAGCCTAGTGAGGGGAGGGGGAGTGCCAAAAATAAGAATTGGGTTGTCACGAGCAGGTGACTTAAGGGCTGTTTTCACCCGTGAGGACCCGGACGAGGTCCCGGCGGCAGACTCCACCCCAGCAGGACCACTAGCCCCACCGGCCGCAGTCGCAGCCGAAGCTGCGACCGGCTTGTCGGATGAGGCCGAGGGCCCAGCAGAGGAGGCGCCCGCCCCCGAGGACCCCGCCGCAGGAGCCCCCAGGTGTGAAAGGGGGCGGGGCTTAGGGACGGGGGAAATTCTGTGTTTGAAAACCTCCTGCGACGGAGTGGGGTACAAAATGGCGGCCTTGGAGGGTCCGGCTAGTGGGGTGGTATTAGAGGGTTCTGTGGTGGGCGGGGCGGTGGAGGGGTTGGACTTCTTAGGGAGGTGTTTGGGGTCAGATTTCTTATTCTTACCGTGAACGAAAGTTGGTGGGGGGTTGAGGGGGTTGGTCGGTTCTTGTGGTTCGTCGTCGTTGTCGGGTGGGGGGCGGGGCTTCTTGCAGGAGCGACTGATGTGGCCAAACTCACCGCAGTTGAAGCATCGCACCGACTCCGTAGATAAAAAAAACACGATAGTTAGCACCAGAAAAGGAGAAATTAATGTGACTGGGGAGAGTGACGTTGGGTTTGACTAGGACCTGGACGTGGCGGCGAAATGACATTATGTGGGACAGCTGTTTGTTCTTAAAACCAAGGGGTATGGGCCGGATAGGGGATACAACTTTACAAAAGCTCGATATGTTGTGAAGAAGGACAGAATTAGGGATTTCGGGATATACATTAGACAAGGTTAGGCGGGTGGTTGGTTGAACAAGGGGGCTGAGTTCCAGAAAGGAGTCGCCGTGGGTAAGACCCAGCGAAATAGCTTCGGCTACCTCCTCTCTAGAACCCAGGTACACGGCAATACGGTTATTAGAAATTCTACTTGCAGAGACAACATGAATGTGTGCTGGCATACAATTGTTAAATTCCTGCATATAGGATTCAATGGACATATTGTCTATGACTCTGAAAGACGCCCCATTCTTCCTGGTGACGCCCGCGAACGGTTCGTCACCAGGAACAATGGGCTTGGGGCCAGCCACGCTTGGCTGACCCACGTCTGAGGTTCCCGCCTGACTGGCCATGGCGGCCAGCCCAGCAAAAACGACTACACAAACTAAACGAAGAAAACACATAAAATACACGAAAATAACAGATATTTACACGGTGGGCTTGGTCTATGGGTATCTATATACAATAAATTACACTACAATATAAATACAAGGACCTTACCAGGTCAGAAAGAGCTAAGATCTAGGCCTTACACGGGAGCTCGAAAGAAACACGTCCGTCCTCGGCATAAATAAATAAATAAATAAATAAATAAATAAATAAATAAACCATTTAAAAATAATTTAATTAAAAAAAAAAAAAAACAGAAAAACGGCCGTCTGATGTCACCCTTGAAAAGTCACCCACTCAGTGGGCACTCACCCACTCAGTGGGCACTCACCCAGTGGGCACTCACCCACCAGTGTTGGAGCAAAGGCTTTGATCCTCAAGGCCAAGGCTTAACCCTCAAGGCCAAGGCTTTGACCCTCAAGGCCAAGGCGTTGACCCTCAAGCCTTAAGGCTAAGGCCAAGGCTTAACCCTCAAGGCCAAGGCCCTCTAGTATAAAATTACTACTAATATAAAACATGTCACATCATAACGAATCGCTTATAGTAAGAATAAAAACTTCACGTACAAATATATGACCGAGTAGAAGTTCAGGTCTTCGTGGATACCATTTAAATATAACAAAAAGAATGGTTTGCTTCCATACTGATGCACATTATTCTAAACCGAGTATAACAAAAGATGGGGATCTAAGAACGGCTGTTTTTAACTGATGTTACCTCGTTATTATGTAACATGGAAGTAATTTTATTTTCTGGGCCATCATGGTTAGAAATATTAGCATTACCTAAAACACTGGGCCATCATGGTTAGAAATATTAGCATTACCTAAAACAGACCAGACTATATCACCCAGAATTTGTCAAAAATCATGGACCAAAATCCACTGAATGGCTTTGAGATTACTTCAGCACCTGTATCAAAGTTCAGAAAATCCCCAAAATATGGAGACATGCTAAAGTAATGGGAATTCTAAAACCGGACAAGGCCGCCGAAGACCCGGGCAGCTACCGTCCAATAAGCCTACTGTGCATAATCTACAAAGTGATGGAGAGACTAATATACAATCGTATCCAACCCATTGTGGATCCTCAACTCCCACATGAGCAGGCCGTCTTCCGTACAGGACGCTGTACAACAGACCAAGTAACACTCCTCACAGAAGACATAGAGGACAACTTCCAAAAAGGTCTCAAGAACGGTGCTGTACTGGTCAATCTATCAGCAGCATATGACACGGTATGGCATAAAGGTCTTGCCCTAAAACTACACAAAATCATACCTGATAAAACCTTAGTAAACTTTCTCATGACAATGATCACCTGCAGAAGCTTTACAATGACGGTTGGCGAAGAAACCAGTAAAAATGCTTCCTGAAAAACGGGATCCCGCAGGGCTCAGTGCTCGCACCGATTTAATTCAACATTTACACTGCTGACCTACCAACCACTGTCTCAAAGAAATATATCTACGCAGATGACAAAGCACTCCTAACCTCTGCCAAAAACTTTAACAAGCTTGAAACAACACTTGGCACCGATATGGAATCCTTAAGCCGTTACTTCAAAAACTGGAGACTCCGACTTAACATCACCAAAACTGTTTAGCAACTAGACTGGCTAACTACAAAATCAAAGTCGTTTGCAATGGCACAACCATCCCGTATGATGATTTCCCCAAGTATCTTGGTGTTACTTTGGACAGATCTCTAACATACAAAAGCCATCTCACACAGCTCGCACAGAAAGCCAACACTCGCAACTGTCTCATTAGACAACTAGCAGGCCTTTCCTGGGGCGCAGACTACAACGTTCTTCGAATCTCAGCAATAGCTTTAGTATACTCTGTTACAGAGTACTGTGCACCGGTATAGGCAAGGAGCACCCACACCAGCAAGATTGACGTAGCCCTTAACAACACCATGCGCATCATCTCAGGATGTATCAGATCAACTCCCACTCAATACCTTCCAGTAGTCAGTGGAATTGCTCCTTATGAAGTGAGACGTCAGCACCAATACCTTGCTCTTGCGCGATGTGCCGCTGGGTGTGACTCCCATCTGCTTCATCAACTGTTGACAAACACCAATCAAAAACCTCCACCACAACTGCGACTGCCATCAAGAAATCGTTACCATCGACAAGCCCACAAACTGCTATAAATTAGCATTGGATCGTACCCAAAGACTTGGGCACTAACCACGTGGCGGAATATGTGGCAAGAATCAGAATCCAGGACGTGGATATTTAACTACATTTTGCCACTGTTGGGTCAAACTTAACAGACTAAGAACTGGCCATGGCCGATTTGGACATAACATGCTCCGCATGGGACTAAGTGACAACGCTAAATGTACCTGTGGTCATGATGACCAGACTGTACATCACATCGTTCATGACTGTATTATTTACAGATGTGATGGAAATTTAACTGAACTCGACCAGTCTGCATTAAACTGGATCCATAACCTGACCTTGTCATGTTAACTTTGTATGAACCATACGATAAATAAATAAATAAAGCAGTCCACAGCACAAATCAGATGATGTTCTATCTACCCCATATAACTGTATGCAAGTTAAGTATAATTATATCTCCTGGCCCCACAAGTACAAGTATACAAAAATTATTATAGCTTTGTTTTGGGGAAGCAGCAAAATGTACTATCATGGTAACAAAAATGTGATGCTGTAAAAGTGAAAGTGTGTCAACACACAAATCTAGGGCGTTTTCCCTCCTCCATGGTAAAACATGATTAAATTAGATACTGCAGACTTTGCAGACGGCTGACTGCAAGTTGTATGTTTGTAGAAAAGCAAAATTTCAAAAAAATTTACCTGAAAAATTCAAAAATCGATGGGCCTTGAAGAGCAAGGCCCTAAAGTTGCAAGGCTTTGACCCTCAAGGCCAAGGCTTTTGCCCTCAAGCCTTAAGGCTAAGGCCAAGGCCCTAAAATCAAGCCTTAAGGCAGCCTTAAGGCCAAGGCTCAGCATCAAGGCACTACATCACTGTCACCCACTCAGTGGGCACTCACCCCAGTATTGGCAAAAAATTGTGTAAATAGCACCCATAATAACATTCTAAGTGATGCATTATGTAATAGGCGAGATGCCATTTATTGTCTCCCTGTGTACTTTAAGGTTATCAATTTGAGACTAGAGTTAATTAATTAATTATTTTACCTTTGCTTTTAATACCTTTCTCTATGGTTTAAAAAAACTTATGTAAATTAGTTTACTTATGGCGTCAAAACCATCTAAAAATGCTTAGAAACCTTCCTTAAGCGCCAGAAATATCGGCTACAAAGACTGGAAGGCTTTCCCTTTCTCGTCAAAATCCGAAATAATTTGGTAATGACAATTGAATTTCCAATATTAACATTATCAGACTCACATGTGAAACAAAATTGACGATCAAAAGTGAGTCGCCGAGAGGAAATTTCCAGCGGACTCAGCGAGTGTCTACGAAGTAACGCCAGCGCGGACAGCCCGCGATCCACATGGGAACAGCGAGAACTGCCGGTGTTTCGGACTTCAGAGACACGATAAAACCGACTTGATTCTGTGGCACAATTTCATTCACCAAACGTCACTTTGCCAGCAAATAGTGAAACACGAAATAGAACGACTGAAATTTGATCCCTTGGTCATAATTATACAAAATACACAACGTCAGGAAAAAGAAAAACAAAAGGAAAGGAAATGAAAACACAAAATGCACTTAACAATGCACACAATATTGCTGC
Source organism: Zoroaster sp. YZ-2022 (assembly GCA_029582265.1). Classification (NCBI taxonomy): domain Eukaryota; kingdom Metazoa; phylum Echinodermata; class Asteroidea; order Forcipulatida; family Zoroasteridae; genus Zoroaster; species Zoroaster sp. YZ-2022. The sequence continues at coordinate 18,753,264 of CM055830.1, forward strand.
AGAGCAGGGAGGGGGATGAATATAGTTCTGTGGGGAAAAAAAAGGATATTCTAAAATAAGAGAAGTGTTTCAGGTGAGATTTCCCTCCATCATTTCAAATTGTATATATCAAATAAATTAAACAATTTTACCCATTAACATTGTATTTTTTTTTCTTGAATGTGGAGTTATACGACTCCGTTTATTCAGTAACCTTCAATACAAATTTCACATAACATACTCAAAAACAATAAGTACTCAAATTATTAAAGGTTGTATCTAAAAACAAAATTTGCTATGGTATAATGCATTTAAAAAAATAATGAGAGTAGAGATCAAATTAAGATGGAAAGATGAAAACAAAAATTAAAGGCTAAAAATAACTTGATCACCCTTTCCCAACGAACACAAAGCAGAATTACGTGTATAGTAATTTACAAAAAACTCTTTACTTAACCTTTTCTTTTCGAAGTAGAGAAACAGTTTCAGGGTTTGTTTAAATCTGGCAATGATATTGATTTCGTTTAAACTACTATTGAAAACCTTTTCACACCTAATATTCCAAATTTGGCGAAGTATTTTACATACAATTACTGCCGAGACTCCCTTTAAGTTATAACCAAGTATTCTGTCGGAATCAGTCAGATATAGAAACTTATTGCCCGTGAATTGTCTTAGAAGTTGTTAACACTGTATTTTTATGATGATGCTTCACCCGTTATTGCATTCTGAATAATTTAACTGTGCAAGTAAGAATTACTGACTCCGCGTTGTTATATTGTTTCGTGCGTGATTGAACATTCTACATTAGGGCGGTATAGGGCCTATGCCTATACGTACGTGTAAATGTTGCGCACCAACAGCACATCCTACTTAATGACCATTATATAATTGTGAGTAATCTTATCTGCTTTTATTCCTCTAACACGAGTGGCATTACAGTATCAACGACAACAACAACAAATATGCCTATTATCAAGGTACACACACACACACACGCACACACACACATATATATACACATATATATATATATATATATATATATATATATATATATATATATATATATATATATATATATATATATATATATATATATATATATATATATCGTATTGCACCGTTGACAGGCTTTAGAGCGATATCAACGCGTGACATCAAAACGACCTTTATCCTCGCAATAATAATATTAAATGTTCAATATGAAAGTCAAATGAAAGAGAGACTGGGGCCATCAACGGGGATTTTTACGGCGCCGTGCACATCATCATAATGTTTTATTTATATATTTTCATCCTTGCAGCCACCAACGAAATATTATACAACATGCAGTTGTATGTGAGGCAGATTATATTCATTAAAAAGGTAATCCACATTATTGTTGCCAAACTATGCAATTTTGTGACTTTTTACAACGGATATCTATACGACGAGATCTAAACCAACACTACAAACAAAAGTCTCCGTTAGGTCAATAACAAAGGACTATCATAGGAATTTCCATTCCATCCAAAACCTAGTGTGTCTTTAAAATTGGCGAACCTATACCGCCCTAAATAATAGTGAATTGTGTTTCCCTCTTTCCATATTGTTTATATTATTGAATGTTTCCTACATGTTTCCTTTTTTATTTTTTATTATTTGTTTTTAATTACACGTCCCTGTACAGGCCTTCTTGTTTTGTGATAACAGTCTGTCTGTACAAGATCTGTCTGTATTGCTCACTTGACGTTGCATTGTCCATATCTACAGGCATATCTATTCGAAGGCCAATGAACTAGCTAACTTGAAGTGATTAAATATTTTTTGCCTGCAGCAGGTCAGGACGTCACTATACCAGTTATAACGCCTTTGGGTTTGGATCCGATCTAAGCGCATGTGGCTGGATGTGCCTTGTATATAAATACAGGCAGAAAACAGGCAGATTATTTCAAACCAATAATTCAGTTTCGGTTCATTTTCCATTTGTTTCCATACATTAAATTGCTCATGTAGGCCCAGTATATGTCTTATCTAAACACAATCAATCTTTGCTTATGTAGACAAACTCGTCAATATTAATCGTTTGTAATTAAAAAAAGACCATAGCAAAATGAATATAGCAAGACCGAGAACAGACAAACACTCAGAGACCTGAAAGACAGACGAACAGACAGGCGAAACAAAGGACGGACAGAAAACAGACAGGAGGCCCGGCCTATGGTTTTGCCTTAAAGGGATGGTACCCATGGGCGGATCCAGAACATTTTTTAGGGGGGGCTGAGAATCAAAAACAGTTATTTTTCAGTACTACAAAAATTACAATGAAATAATCAAAGGGAGAGAAAAACAAAGCACACTGTGGGAATGGGAGTGCGTTCTCCCCTCCCCTCCCCTCTCTCTCTCCCTCTCTCTCTCTCTCTCTCTCTCTCTCTCTCTCTCTCTTTCTCTCCTTTTTTTATTTTATTTTATTTTTTTAAATATTTTTTGTAACGATTTTAGGTGGGGGCTACAGCCCCCTTAGCCCCCCCCCCCCGGATCCGCCAATGGTACCGGTACAAAGTTGGTAATATTGGCAAAACTAAAACATCTAACCTGTGGAAGTGTCATCTTATTTATACGTAGAGTCGTAAAACGAGAAAATAGTGCTAATGCATTCAGAATAACTGTTCGAATTCGTTTCAAGGGAGAATTTAGGAAAACGTACTCTGTCCTTAATTTGAACTGGGAATTTTTTTGAAAGTGACATGCAGCAAATTAGACAAAATTATTTATAAAGATAGTACTACGCTTTACACGAGGTAATTAATTTTTACAGTTCGAAAATGTTGTTCCATCTGTGTGTATAACTTACCAGTAACTGTGCTGAATATTTCACAACTAGGTGAAAGTGTCCAACCCTATATGCATTTGGTTGAATAAATGTGAATTCTCAAACACGACCAACCTTTGGGTGGGGAACATGCCACAATAAATTGTATTTTTGCCCAGCGCTTTTTAGGGTGTTACTCAATCTTTCCACTGCTAAAACAAAATTATGTAAACATTTTGAATGGTATAGAGTAAAAATTACATGGTCATTACAATCAAAATACTGTCAACAGTTCTGTAAACAAAATTAAGTTAAAATGTGGCAAAAAACGATTGCACATAGGCCTACACTGCATGGGTGTGATTTGATAAACGTGAAAAAAAATCTTGAAAATGGGTAGCGGGCCTGGGTCTCCCTTTGGTCTAGAGGACAAAGTCCCCTGAACGTCCTAGATGTTTAATTTTGGAGGATTTACAGACTCTCCAAATCTCCACAAACAAGACTACGGAGACCGTACAGGCTAATTCATTCTTTCTTTGGAGGCTATTTCTCTTCATTCAACAACATAGGCCTAATGAGGCAAAGGGAGATTTGTAAAAAAAATCCTGAAATCAGGAAAAATCACAGGCCTGCTACTGGTAAAAACAATTGTTTGTAAATCGTTACTGTCAGACATTGGCAGCCGAGGTCACACTATCAAAAAGGGGGAACAAAAACAATAATCACATTGTGAAAAAGGGAGCAATTTGCCCTCTTTCCCTGACCACAGTATCCCCCAATACAATCAGACATGGCCTAATAAGGCAGACAAAATCCACCTTGGTGTAACCATAGAGGTGTAACCAGTCCGCCTTGAAAATTCATTCACCGGCGTTTGGTTTTAATAACTAAACCCAAAGCACTGTTCTATTTGAGCCTGCTAGTTTGCCTGAGGACACTAATGAACTGCCATCTCGCACCCGATCGTTAGTAGGTAAACATTGAATTTCACGTATAGCACGCAACGCTTCAGCTATACAGCGCCTTGAGCTGCCCGTATAGACATGATTTTTGTTCTAGTTCCATCATCATGTCTTCTGTCCTTCAGGAAATCACAATTTTTGCAAAGTACTGCAGACTAGGCCATGGTGTAGATACAGAGCACACTTTAAAACTAGTGTAAGGATCATTGTGGACAATATTGAAATATATTACACCTGAAAGTAGGACCTATAAAAAGTATGCTTCTGTGGCGTTATTCGATCCTTCTTAAAATAAAGATGGCAGTGTTAGGAGGGCGACATTGTAGAGATACGGGGATTTAAACAGAGTATAGGGACCTATTTTAAATATAATTTCCTGGTGACGTTTGATGACACGTACACGTACCAGGGAGGTTTCCTTCCTCCGTGCACGTACTAAACTACTGCTCAAAAGAGGGTTTGCGCGCTACGAGAGTGCCACAAATTATGGGACGGCAACATAAGATCAACAGTGCATTCACTCATCAATTTAACAACATCAACTCATGATGGCTAAAGGTACAGTATCGTCACGATCACAGCAGACTTTCAACAGGGCATGGAATCGGTGTCCTAGTTTAAGATAAACAGAGTGACTAAATATTACTGGTTCATTATGCAGCATCAATGGTAATATGACCTTATCATGTTGTGTGTTAATCTAAAACTAGCACTCCGATTCCATGTCCTGTTGACCGTGACGATAATTTTCGTCCCTTTAAATTGAATTGTCATCGGTCATGTAACTGGTGTCGCATTTTCACCGGTTAGGGGACTTTGCTCAGTATACCCACAGATATACAGGCACTGAAAGGGATATACATTAATTAGTAACTGCAACAATATCTTACAGAGAAAAGTGCATTAACACAAAATTGTACTTTGATCTGAGTGAAAGCTTGCGTTTGTTGTGTTCCGATTACTGTCAATACATCACTGCGCAGTCTTGTAGGAATGTAATTCCCGACAAAACAGTGTGGTGGGGAGTTTCACGTATCGCCAATGACAGGTGTACGAGACCTCAGTCGCATCAGATGTAGAACTAGAAGCGCCTACTTACTCGGACCTCTGAGTCCGCAAGCCTGTGCAACAAGCCAGCATTGACCTGCATGCTCTAAACATTTAGCGTGATATTGGTCAAGGTGATAGGGCATATTTAGGCATCATTCTAGCATTAGAAGCATTTTTCTTAAAATAAGACCTTTATGATCTATAAGCAACAACCTGTCCCAATGCGAGCGTTTACAAAACGGAATCCGACATATTGTCTGGATTTACAAAGACCGTCACGGTACAACGACACGAATTAGCTGTTGCGATGTGTAAAACTATACTATACCAGTACGAACCAATTTAAAAATGTCCTGGTAAAGCGGAGCCAATTTTTAATCTAAGACAAACGATACCCTGATGATCCAGCATATTTTATTAATTGAAACCAGATAGGCCTTCCTCAGGAGGCTTATTCTTTTTAGTTAGGAAATTACCACATGCACAATTATTGTCCTTGTGGAGTGTCGTGGCCGAGCGATCTAGCTTACCGGACTCAAGTTCTGGTGTTAGCAGCAGAATGTGGGTTCGAATCCCGGCCGTGACACTTGTGTCCTTGAGCAAGACACTTAACCATAATTGCTTCTCTCCACCCAAGGGTTAAATGGGTACCTGTGAGGGCAGAGTTGGTTGGTTAGCCCTATATGCGCTGTAATGGCAGCAATTGAGCTGTATACTCCCCAGGGAGCTGAGATGGTTTCAGGAATGATTTATGAGCCTTATGAGCCTTATGAGCAGGGGTAATAATATAATGCGCCTTGAGCACCACTCAGTTGGTGGATACGTGCGCTATATAAGTCCACACATTATTATTATTAAGAGAGATTTATTTATAGTTCTTTAAGCTTCTCGCGCATAAAAATGTTGAAATAAGTTGGGTGAAAGTTGAGAGATCATTGAGAAAATATTAACACCGTCTGATAAAGGGGAAATTATAATTTCTAAAATTAGCCAACCACAATTTGTGTAGGCCTAACCCCGTTCATTTAGGCTATTCCAAATATTCCGTGATATAAAAATTGTCAACTACATTAATAAATGTATGTTCTTATTCGTAAAACTCAACTTAAAATTTGTGTTTGCACTATTACCGGTAAGTGGCGGAAATTTTCACTTGAGTGTAGAACTTTTCACTGAGTCGACCAACTTGAATTTCAAGTCACTATAGGTCTATGCAATTTTCAACTGAAAAAAATGCATTTTACAAAGGAAATCATGCCTGGAGAGTATACGTCGACATTCCAATCAGTGAAATTTTAAACGAAAACTGCATCGGGGGCAACAAAAAAAAACACTGTTTTTGAAACACAACATACCGTGGAAATCATATTGAAAGAAAAAAAGAAACTGATTAACAAAGGACATTTTTTTTCCCTTTTGGAAGAGAAATATTGTGATCATCAACACCTTGACAGTTATTTGTCTCTGTAGTCTGTTCACAGTATACAACAATGTGGGCGTCGGGTCCTGCACTCAGGGTCGGTGCCGAACCGCTGCACCCGATTTCAATCATAATTCGATGGGTCCGTGAGTCAGTTCAATGGGCCATGATAGCAGAGGCATGCAGCCCCTAGTATTATCCGTACCCATTCCTGTACCAATTACGCTGAAGGCTGAACCGAATGCCAACGGAACCTTGTGACCCCCAGAAACATAAGCCGGGGTGACATGTTTTCGATCTTGACCTCAAAAACAGACACCCGTGAAAAATCTGAGCGTGCTTAACTGGATAATTCATTTCCTAGGCATACATTTAGGTTAGTTTAAAGCCAGTATACACATTTTTTGTGAAAAAAATTATGTAATTGTATTGATATACTTTTGAGGAATCATGTGCACACTCAGAAACCATCTTCTGAAAGTTTCAGCTTTGTATGTCAAGTTATTCCCGAATGTTAAAATCATCAGCCGATGATTTATAGGTTTCAATATAATCACAATTTCTGAGACAGCATGTTAGACAGAATAAACGTCTTAAAACCAAGTAAGGATTTAGGTAATAATTCGGGTTATAACCAACGGATTATAACCAACTGTGTTAACCCATTTAAAGGGACACTATAGCGTCACGATCAAAGCAGACTTTCAACAGGGCATGGAATCGGTGTCTTAGTTTAAGGTGAACACACGTGACTGAAAAATACTGGCTCATTTATGTAGCAGCAACGGTAATATGACCTTATCATATGGGGTATTATTTTCAGTTCTGAGTTAATCATGACGGTATGGTCTCTTTAAATTTATTTGGCAATTTCCCAAATGTTTAAATTGACATGAAACTTATATTTACATGATAGGGTCAAGTTTGGTGAGGTTAGTGTGAATATGGTGAATTTGTTTTTAGGGAGACTTTGTTTGTCGTCTGGAAGTACTTCCCTTTTATATATATTTGAGAACTACACCAAGTTACAGTTGGCCCAGATCGGCCTACACTTGGTTGTGTCATCTTGAATTATATATTTTACTGGTTTGTCTGAGGTTCAAGTTTAAGTAAAATCATTGTTAGCAAATCATGAACAAATCTACAAAGGAGCTGTGTTTCTAAAGCGTCTTGACTTCAAGCTGCAATTTCCATGACTTAAAGCCTTTTATTCTTCCCGTGTACATAAAAGCTTCCGTTTACGATCAGTTTCTGTGAAATTAGGTCAACATGAAATCAGTATTCAGAAGAAGAGGAAATAATTACATGTATACAGAGCTTAGTTCTAAGTCGTTACATGAATGAGTTATACCAACAACGTCTGCCACATTCTTGGAAATTCAATTTCTTGAGAGCTTTACTAAATCTGACTCTAAATCTGTGAAATGGAAACATAATAGAAGAATAAGCTCTTCAGAGACAATTAAGACTGACCTAACTGGAACCAGTATTTTAACGAGATAACAAGATAAGAGTTTTGTTTATGTATTCACCAAATTAAAACTGACAATAGGCATTGCTATTTCAGTTCGCTAGGGGAAAGTCTGATTTCAGTACCGTACATATATAGGCCCTATAGCGGTACATATTTAGTAAGGTAACTACAGGGCGTTATAGGGATCTTTAGGATCTTTAGGATACATATATTTCTGAGAAAATTAGAAGCAGACATTTTAAATCACAGTTACTGATCAAAAACACCGCATGCACGAGACGATTGATTCGAAACATGATGAGAGTGCATATTGATTGAATACTGTCATAAATGGTAAATATCACCACTACACTCACATCAAAAAGCTTTTTCATCTTTTAATTCGATCAGTGAATTCTGATGAAAAGACTATATTGCTGATGAGGTCAACATTCATTAAGACTGCATTAATGTGAGCAGTATTAAAGAAATGTTATTGTATTCTGGAAAATCATAAATAATCACTGTTTTACAGAAAACGTACGTTTGGTGTAAATGATGATGGTATCAAACAGTCCTTGGAATATTTCATTCTGGTGTGATATCGTTTTAAAGAACAGTCAATTTTTGTCCCCACTGTTTGTCAGACTTGCTAACGAACTGTACCAAAACTCCCGTTATAATGAATACGATGTTTGTTTTTAATGATCGAAATTTCTGATTTCATTGTCACTATTTTCTATTTAACGACAATGAGCTGAAACTTGTACAGCTCAGTTGTTTGATTAATATTTATTGATATGAAGTGAGCCACAGCAGAATTTAAGTTTACTGATGGTTTGCCGATATACTTTCCCTTTTAAAGACAAACTCACTTAAATCCAACCAAATTTTACTATGAACATATCATTAAACACATGCCTATTAGTAACACTACAATGGACATTCGCTTCCGACTCAGAGATTTCGTTTATTACTCAGCAATTCTTAAAATACCACGTGTAATTAAGAAAACTGCCGACTGAGATATAATCGACCCCTGGCACTTGGTTGCCAACGAAGACACCTCCAGCAAATCAAGCACGGTCCAAATACGCTACTTTTCGAAAAGACAGTATTCTGTCATCGAGTAATCAAAATGCAGTTTCTGTTTATTGTATTTCGTAAGTATACAGCAATATAGTCTATTATTTTCGTCCACAAAATAAAACAGCGTTTTTTATAAAATGTCACGTCGTGCAATGGTAAAAATAATTTGTCGCTATTGACATCAGCATTTATTTTTAAATCAAATTTAGCTGTTTTACAAGTGTTCAAGCGAAACCTTTATTACATTTGAAAAGTCAAAATAATTTCGTCCAGAGTGCTGTAGAAATTATACAGATTGTTGGGGAACTTCGATCACACAAATATCGTATAACCTTATTGTAAATTCACTGTAAATTGTATGAACTTGATATATATTTTCACCATTTCCACCACAGCGTTATCTTTTCCAGGTCTGGTGCCTAGTTTGCTCGGGTCTAAATAAAAATATTAATTACAAATATAATACATGTTTTCTGTTAAAGTTCATGGAAACCGCAAATTTAAAATAAATAATAAAAATCAACCTTTTTAGTATTATTGTGCCAAATTGTAGTTTGTTTTTTTTTTTTCTAAAGGAGCGTTTTCCTTTAGGCCTGAGTGCGCTTTGAAGCAAACCTCTGCACTATTTATATTATTTTATTGGTATATATGCCCGTTAGTGATTAAAACCGTCTGTTCTGGTTTTTAGTATCTACATTACAATAGGCCTACTGTTCTGGTGTTCTGTTTCGCGTATCTTTTTCTGTTTAGCTGCAAACTGAAAACTAAACATAATTTACTCCTCATTTGAAACATAATTTTCAAACTTCCATGTTTAAACACTGTAATAGGACTTCAAATATTTGTCATGTCAAGATAATTTCGGGACAAAACGTTTATATGAATAGCTTTTTTTTCGTTTGAAATGAATACATGTAGTCATGGAATTCTTCTCTCAAAAAGACAAATCTTAAAACCAAAAATTTCAATTTGAAACGTCAAAAACAAGGCATTCTGTCTAATATCAAGGACAAGCCAAACAGGTCACTTGAATATGACATTTCATTGTGAAAGATACTTTAATTGTACTATCGAAATGTATAAAGCAGCCTATGTCTATATGTGATGATAACATGCTGAATGGTCTTGATTCGGTTCAATACTCACTGTGCTATATTTGGTTTTAATAAAATGCTAACAAACAAAACGTAAAGCGAACGGAAAATCACGCATAGTGTAAAGCTCATTTAAAAGCTAATACTTTTACAAACAAACAAGGAACATGATGTTTTGTAAACAAGATTGACTGATCATCAAAAATAACTAAACAATATTTATGTTGTGTACAGACCCCGCTCCAAAAAGCAAATCCAAACTGAATCCAAAAATACCGATGATCGCCTAACTTTATTTTGAGCGATTTGAAGAGTTATTAAGAATCATTTTGCTTGCCGCCCAGTCAGCGTGAATTGACAAACAGTACATGGGTGTCAGTTCGAATGTCAGTTACGCTATTTTACGGAGAGCTGATCAGAGCGCCGGTGTGTCAGTGATTCACCCGGTAAGGTGGGCCGTGGGGAGCCCCGAGATATTAATGGCCACGGTGTCGCACGCTGATAAATGCACAGCTATTGACTGGAATTCATGTCACGTGACAACTAAACGCCATTCATTTCCCTACCCGTCCACGAACGAACGTATGGTGGATGTGTTTTTGCAGTCCGCCTACGTACGTAGAGAAGAACCTGGTAGGTACAATCTCACAGTGCATTCAGTTATTGCAACGGCCTTGTATGCTGTCGTCTGTGCTGTATACACGGAGGTATATACACATCCAGTTTCGTCGCGTCGCCGTCTAAAAAACGACTGTTTTTCAGCGCTTCTGGGAGAACTCGGACCCTAGACCTGCGGAATTAAGGTAAAACATGTTGCCTGTTTTATGTACTACTTGATTTCGTATGGGTTTGTTGTAGCGTGACTGGAAAAGGTGTAATTTTGGCAACAACCGGTGCCGTTGATTCGTAGAAATCGGATATTTGTAAAATTCAAGATGGCCACTGAACGAGTAGAGGATTGGCTTGTCGCACTGTGCGCCATCCTATGCAAGTTTCGTTAAAATCGTTCTCTTCCGGCCTTGCTGGATACCCAGACAAAACACATAATTCATCTCCAGAATTGAGCCAAACGAAATGCAACATTGGTTACGGGTGACGTGGCGATGGATCGTTTTCCTTGCTTATTTTTGAGGGTGTAAATTTGGAATCTGAAGCGCGCTTATTAGAAAACATGGGTTAAGGGGCCTAGTTATTGTACGTGTGAAAACTAGACAACCGACAAAACTCAGCTGTGACCGTACACCACTCTTTATGTCATTAGGCTAGTATTTTGATTGCTACATTCTTATCAGCTTTGTGATACTTTTTCTTTCAGTCAATTTTCTTTATCGACAAAATTATTTTCTTTTCAAGTTCGTTTGGATTGTTGCCACACAACCTGCTCATTTGCAAAATCTCAAATGTTGTCCCTCATATAAATGTAATTTTGACGCCTTTAAAAAAAAAATTACTCAAATTCATATTTATGGACGGATGCTTTTGTTAATCAAAAGTATCATCCTTGTCATTTATTTTAAGAATTACCGATGGTTTAGAGTTTATGAACTTAACCTGGAGGTTATTTTCATCAAGCGGGGATGGAGCGCCGTTGAGGCATATGAAAATTATGTATGTTAGATTTGTCTTTCAAAAGTAATTAAACTCAATCTTTTCATGGTATGACTATTTTGCTCGGCACATGACTGTTTAGTTTGGGTTCAATGTTCAGCACCCAATGGAGGACCGAGGGGGGTTACTATTACTGTTAGCGTAAATATAGGCGTCAACCAAAACACATTCAGAAAGTAGCATCCCATTCATTGTAGAGGATCTTCAATAACGTCTGCAACATTCTTAAGGTGAAATTATAGGCCTACCTATTTTAATTTTAATTGTACACTTGCATAATGTTGATTTGCCTGTCATTTCATAATTTATTTCATAAATAATTTGCGTATGTTGTGTCGCGATATTTCCTCCGGTGTTGAAAAGTCCGATGTGGGCTTTCTGGTTCAATCAGGCGTATACTAGCCTATTATCATTGATGCTAGCAATGGAATCAGCAACCAGATACACATAATGGCGGCGTTTCTTTTGGGAGTAAACTGTCTTCTTTTGAGGCAAGTTTCCATTTTAAATAGTCCATGTTGATATACAATAGAACATTGCAGGATTAGTAGAACACACTACGGTATTGTATATTGACTAGTTTAATACAACTTGTATCGTGTTGCTCACACATCCCGACTATATATCGACCTTTCAGCTTACGAAGATCTACTTAAAGATGTACGGATATCGCCCGTCAAATTTCTTTTTGATTTGTCATTTTCCTTGAGTACGAAATGAAAACAATTGAAACAACACAACACACAGGCCTATAATAAAATCGTCAGAATGTTTTCTATAAATGTTCTATCTAATTGAATTTACTTTCGTTTTGTTTTGAATATAAGACGACCTACATTGTGAACCGTAATTTCAACTAGTTTGATTTTCTTCAATTCTTCAAGGAAATAATCAATTTCGACTTTTGCTGGATACTGCCTGTGTTATTTTAACACCGTAGTTGTTGTACAGTGCTTACAATTTATTCGAATTAAATAATTCATTTATATGTTTAGAATTGTTTATGGATTTAGGTTTATTGGCACTGTATATCTCTATAGTATCAGATTTCATCTGCATGCAGATCTGTTATTGTGATTAAACTATACGAAGTATTAATCTTCACTAGGATCTGCACCGTCGTTTTATTTAATTTTGTTCGAAACGGTTTGCACGGAGAATATTAGTATAAAGTCAAATGAAATGTCCACTTAAAAAAAATAGAGAATTAGCTGTTGCAAACTGCTTACCAACCTAATGGATCTGCAGTATAAATGCAAACTAAATGTTACTGGCCTTACGTTTAGAACCTATAGCAGGTTCTTTCTCAAAGAAATGTCCACTTATTAACACTTTCATTACTGCACCTGTTTCCCCCTTTTCATATCGTTCCATTATAGCTCCTTCTCCTGAATATCATTTCTTAAAAGAAACCAGACTATTTTACCCTTCCAGCCTTGGTTTGGTTACATGGGTTTGTATAGGAGAAAATCAATTGGTTGCGCCATGATAAAGGTCAATAGTATACCCATCAGAAGATCGTTAAAATAATAACACTGCTCATTTTCAAAAGTCAATTTGTGCCGTTCTTGATATACATACAGTAGACATAAATCAACAAGAGATGTCGCACAATGCAAATAATAATAATATAAGTAAACGTTCTCTGAGTTTGTATACTATAGTCTCATTTGGCCATCAGCTCAGGGCCCGAGGGTATTCGAATACGTTCAATCCCATGCAATGCAAAGTATATTACTTCTTCTCCAGGCCCTGCGAATTTCTAACATTTATAATAACAATGGAATAACAATTTATAATAACAATGTATCATTTAACTGTCCCGACGGACTGGCGTGTTGAAAATAGTCACGTCGTGGCATGTGGTTGTTTCTCAGTCACAATTTAATCATATTCATGGGAATGAATTTTTAGCATTATAATTTCATATACACGCAGCTTGACACTACATTCTTCTCAGTCAGTGCCTTTAATTCTGATATAAAATTTAATGTATCAGGACGTGGTAAAGGTAGGGTGTCCCCCTTATTGAAAATCAGCCATATATACAAATTCAGAACTCGCCATCGTATTTAAAATTTTGAGCCAATGTTTCCCCTGTTTGGTCGTGGACTCTCATGTGTCACGTCAGCAAAGCTTTTCATGCAGTTGTACCGGTATATTTCGTGTTTTGTCAAACACGAGAGTTATGTTTTCTCGTATATCAACGATTGTAACACAGGCTCTGTACAATTTTATGTTTCGATGATATGACCCGAGTTGACCCGAGTTGACCCTTTAAGCAAACACCAAAGCTGCTTAGCACGTTCATCTTGAAAAGAACCCCGAGCCCAACGATCTCCTTAAAAGAACCGCCATCTCTTGAAATAAATTCATACACATGAATCGTCAACTGCTTCCACACACGTTTTATTTCATGTCTCTCATTATGTTCCCAATCAAATCTTTTACCGCGTATAGCACTTTATCCCCGCACTCGTCTTATTATTTTCTTCCCCACCTCAGCCTGTTAATGTTGGTGGATCTCCCTCTGTTTTCTTAATAGTCTGGCTCGACCAGGCTGGTTCCAGCCTCGTGGTCTGTAGGTTTTTGCGTCTTCAGGCAGGGATGATCATTTAATCCTGCTTTAACCCACAGTGACAATAGACTTTACGGCGTGTGCATCTTAATTCGTTTCTCGTTACAAATGAAAGAACAGCATCCGGGTGACAGTGTGTTTATTAATTCGCAAAATATACTGGTATTCTAACTCACAGGAAATACTACTAATAAAATCTGTAAAACAACAACAAATTTGATGGTGGAATATTTTAATGGTATAAAATATAATTATATGTGATTTAAAATGTATACAGTGTCCGTGAGAATGCTTGTTTCTTTTAATGATATAAAAAAGAAGTGATTCAAAAGTCAACAGTGTCTATGAGAATGCTTGTATCGTTTAATGATATAAAACAGAAATGTCCAAAAAAATAAAATGTTAAAATTTTGAATGTTAGATTGAATTTATTGAAGTAATAATAATAATAATAGCATTTATATATAGCGCTCTTACACGACTGAAAGGTATCACAGCGCTTTACAAAATGGATCAACTTAATAATTTCTTAAATTAACAGTGAATAAAATGAGATGTAATTCTTAAATTAACAGTGAATAAAATAAGATGTACAACAAAGCTAAAATAAATGAGTCTTAAGTTTACTTTTAAACATCTGAAGTTCACTAGTATGACGAATATCTGATGGGAGATTGTTCCACAGATTTGGCGCAGAAGCAAAGAAACCCTTATTTGCAGAACAAAGATGAGTGCGGGGTTTAGAGAGTAATAATTGTCTTAGCTTAATTGTATGTTATCCCTAAGCTTGTAATTATTGCCCTTGAATTTTTAATATTAATTTTGCATCGGAAATGAAGTAAGAAAGAAACAAATAGGCCTATCAGGTAAACTTTCAGCTCAGTATAAGTTATACTTTTGTAAAAGTAGCAACAACAAGCTCCATAAATATTCCTGAATTTTTTTTTTGAAACATTAGGTTTTACATAACGTTGATTGAAAGTTCGAGACAATTGTAAAACATTTGTTTTATTCAAGAAGAAAAACATATTAGACAAAGTACTTCCAATAAATATATATGGCTTTTTGTACCAGCATGCTGTTTTTTGTGTACATTACAAATTTGGAATGGCTACGGCCATAATACGTAATAGGCTATATTTATATTTAATTTCATTATATATTAACGACACATTGCCTAAACAGGTAATCCACCATCTTAAAATACCCGATTGCGTCATTCCTATTGAAAACTAACTCGCAACGTTCAAACAATTCAATCAAATATATCACCAGTTGTTAACTCTCTGATCACAAATTACCGAATTATTATCGGACAGCTAACTTGATGTGAAGTTGGTAATGGACAAATCATTTTTGTCTGAAGAGCTCTCATTTCAGAGAAAACAGAAAGAAGCTTTGAACATATAAACACAAATTCCGATTGTTCTAATTGCTCAAAGTGTTTTCTATAAAAACTGCAAATGCCTTTTCTCCCTTCTCTCAGGAAACCTTTCAAAGACAGTTTTAATATATAGCTTGATTTTGATTTTTTTTTAAAGTACATAGATTGAAGCAGTTTTGCCAGCATTACCTGTACTTTCCGATAAAAGCTTTTGAATCTTGTTTAAAAATTGATGTTTTTTGTTCAGTTGCCTGATGAAAGTGCAACTGAGGGAAAAAAACCAAGATATGTCTTTAAGTTGGCTCGATAATAATTGATCACCAAGGAGATGTACGAGTGCCGAGGACAGAAACGAAATAAAGCTTCGCTTGACGTCATCACGATATTATTGAAGTTAACTTGATATTTATGTTGTGATTTCTTTCATAGGAAAAGAAAATATGTGATGGGAATATTATTTCTATATTGCTCCAAAGAAAATGAAAGCTTGACAAGCTAGAAACTGTTCCTCAACTCGAAATAAAAAAGATGACGTTGTCTTCAGGAAGA
>CM055830.1:18771723-19008032 GCA_029582265.1 Zoroaster sp. YZ-2022
AGGCCTAGTTTACTTTAAAGGCAGATTTGGGATTTGGCTAAAAGTCTCACATTGTATCAAATATCGATAATCAACTGCGAGTAGAATTCGGCTCGAATTGGTGTCACTTCTGCGAAACGGAATATGCAATCATGTTTTGATTCAAGATATGTCTTGAGCACAGTTTGACCGTATTTAACATGATTTTAATATCTGTAATTGCTCCTTTCCCATGTGCATGAGGTCATCAACTTTCAAATTAGGAATTAAAACAAGAGGTGTTTGGGCACAACACCTATAGTTATCATCGCTATAAGATTTGAGGCTTTGCATGGTGGAGCATATAGATTCAGTTTGCAATAACACTATATGTTTCTGAAAATAACCCTTTTTTCGGGCAACTCGTATCTCAATTGTCGCTAATTGAGATTATGGTTCGGGGAAAAGCAATATTGGGCAACTTGTTTCCCAACTATCGCTAACAGTGAGAGCGTGCTTCAGGGAGAACCATGGGGTCTTCACAGGGTCTTTTCTACGTTTCGATTAGCATGCTCTAATCATCGATTATTATTGCATTACATTAAGATAAAAATAATAAATTAAACATGCGAGAGAAATGGATCGCTCTTTAGTATTCTTAAATAACATCCCTTGTAGGCGTTTTTTTGTTTAAGTTTATATTAAATTGATGTCTCTTTTTGCTATTTTCGTTTTCCTTTCTGTGAAATATTTTTGTGCTTCAGGGGAAATTTATCTGCTCCTTGACTGAGAGAATAAATCTAAACTTATGAAAGAATTTTTTTCGAATGTCTGTTTTGTATAAGCACCACCCTCAGAACAGCTATATATGAAACGTGAAACGAATAAACGATAAGTACGGTACGCTATAGTAATATGCCTTAGCCTCATGAGCCGTCGTTTTTCGAAATTATTTGCTTCCATTATATACTTCCATTTCACCTTTTTTATGTCCAATATTTCTCCCCTTATTGTACAGTGATTTATTAATACTATTATCTGTATACTTTGACTTGAGAATTGTGAAATGGAAATATATGTGAATGAATTGAATTGAAATTGAACTATTTGTTGTATTTAAAGTGTAAGTAAGACTAATTGCGGTGACACCATGTGGAATCTCAATTGAGTAGTAATTGGTTCTGAAAAGAACTAATTACTACTCAATTGAGATTCCACATGGTGTCACCGCAATTAGTCTTACTTATCATCCTCACCATGCAAAGCTACAAGTTTTACGTATTTAAAGTGTGTTGGTTCAAACTTTAAACATAATCGAAACACAACAACTCAAAACGGATCACTTCCATAAGAAAATTGTGGGAGTTATTACACGAGACGGGAATAAAAGGCAGTATATATGCTTTTTGTATTTATTACCAGATTTTAAAATTAAGGAATTATTATCTAAAAATTTACTTGATGTGAATTTGATAAAATTAATCCTGACGGAAATTTTGCCATCTGAACTTCTGTAATGCTTTTGAGGAATCTTAATAAATTTATATTCTTTAGTTATTTTTTTAAGGAAACGTTATTTCTCTCTCTCTTGTCCCAGTTTCCTTTTTAAGGAAAGTACGCGACCCTATCATTAGATTCAGTTTCTTCTCTCACTTAAGCTATCCCCTCATTGTTTTAGCCTAGTAACCCATTTTACCAGGATACACTTTCATTTAAGGGAAAATATAATACAGAAAACAAAAATTATATTTGGAATCTTTTTTCCAACTAAAACTGGTAAAAACATATTTTTGGTATAGGCCTAACTAATTTTGCAAACTTTTCTCAGAAACTTGTCAACCATCGTAGCGGAAACGTTCACAGATTGAGTGCAACAAATCACTCTTGGCCATCGTTAAGCATTTATGTACACAGTGACCAAATACGAAATGTGCATGTGGGATTTAACACTTTTTTTTATGTTGGGGCGAGTTGTCTTCTAATGCACACTTAAGCTGTACTGGGAAAGAAAAATTTGCCTCGGGCACGCAAGGAGGATGAACGACAAGCAACAATCGAAACTAGTTCTTTTAGAATAACAACTGTAGTGAAATGCTGAAGCGAAAAGTAAGAGTCGAAAAGGTCACTGGTACTACAGCAGCAATACTGCAACGTATAGGCCTATAATTTTTGTGAATGTGATTTTGTGGCTTGAATTTGAAATCTGGTGGAAAAGGCTTCAGGGACTGCACAAAGGCAATTCTTTTTGGTATTGTGGCAAGAAGTCCAGATCTTCTTTCTAACTTATGTAGGTCTATTTTATAGGTAAAGAAAGCAATTTACAACTGTTTTCTTTTTTTATCAATTAAATTAAATTTAATGTTCATCTTGAAAAACAGATTACAAAGAACAACCAAAACATGTACAAATTTAAACTCAAACGGAACATTCTTTTGAAAGTGTCTTTTAAATTATAATTTTAATTTATGTAAAAACCAAATGATATGTTTAATTATATTTTTGTCTTTGATATCCGAGGGCAGAAAATAAAACAACAAAAACAAACAAACAAACAAACAAACCAACAAACAAACAAACAAACAAACAAACAAACACCCCAACAACCCAACAAACAAACAAACAAACAAACAAACAAACAAATAAAAACAATACTGCAACATAAACAGATAGGCCTACACAAAATTACCCTGAGCGTTGAGCTTGATTGTTGGGCTGTATATGGAACCTTTATGGATTGCACGTATCATCACTAGCCACTAGGAATTACTTGTAATAATTTACGGCCTACACATTGTTTGCTTGAGTGCATTCATCGATATCAGCTGTCTTCTCATTAAGAATAAATACGATGTGGCTTTGTACTTTTCAGAATAATATGCCTAAATTACTGTCGGTGTTTTCTCTAAATTTCTACACGTTAAAGGGGCAGTATCGCCACGATCAGAGCAGACTTTCGACAGGACATGGAATCGATGTCCTAAGATTAACACAGTGACTGGAAATTACTGGATTATTTATGCAGCAGCAACGGTAATATGACCTTATCATGTGGGGGATTATGGCAGTCACCGAGTTAATCTAAAACTAGCATTCCAATTCCGTGCCCTGTTGATCGTGACGGAACACTGTCCCTTTAATTTCCAATCATCCAGTTTTGCTCTCACATTACCTGTACAGAGGTGGAGACCGATCATATATTTCATTACTTTTTAGAAGTGTATGCAAAGCGTGCCCCTTGTGGATAGAAATCTCAGTGCATACATTTTACAGTTTTAGCTTGTGAAGTCGACTCACGTTAATATCGATTCGTGACACTGGCTCGTACTATTGGCACATGACAGGACGCTCATAACATCCGCTTGTAACGAGGCGCTCGTAACGTCGGCTCTGAACGTCATCTCGTAACATTAGCTAATTGTAACAATGCCGCTCGTAACGTCGGCTCGTAACGATGCGCTCTTAACGTCGGCTAATAACCGGCCCGTAACGTCAGCTCGTAACATTGGCTCGTAACGTTGGCTAATTGTAACGAGGCCGCTCGTAACGTCGGCTCGTAACGATGCGCTCGTAACGTCGGCTCGTAACCGGCTTGTAACGTCAGTTCGTAACCTCAGCTCGAGTTAGTCTCGCACTGTTCGTTCGTAGCTGACGTTCGTAGCTCCCGTTCGTAGCTCTCGTTCGTAGCGCTCGTTCGTAGCTCTCGTTCGTAGCTCTCGCACTTAGCTATTGCTCGTAGCTCTTGTTCGAAGCTGTCGTTCGTAGCTGTCGTTCGTAGCTGTCGTTCGTAGCTTCCGTTCGTAGCTTCCGTTCGTAGCTTCCGTTCGTAGCTTCCGTTCTTAGCTCTTGTTGGAAGCGCTCGCATACATAGCTCCCGTTCGTAGCGTTTCTTTGAACATGTTTGTAATATCTTTTCCCACATATCACAGTGTATAATCCCCTAGGAATTATTATTTTTTTTTTTGCAGATTTTTTTCCAGTTTCATTTGAAAGCACAAGTCAAGCACTTTATTTTTGCATTTTCTTTACAGATGTGGGTATTAAGGGCATGATACGCTACAGAATAAGCATTTCCCCCAAAGTAAATATACCAGCCAACCCTTTTTTCAGTTTTTGTCTCTCTGTCCTAATTTATAACAAAAAGATTGTTATCATTATTCTTTTCTGAAGTTAATTATTATGTAACAAAATAGATAAACGGTTGGTATTTTAAAACAGTAAACGAAACAACGCTATGCACTGGATTTACTTGAGCCCAGAACCCTGCGTATGTATTTGTCAGACATAACGTTTTCGTGAATGTTTTTAACGCAACAAAGTACGGGTGTTTGAGAAGAGAACATTTTATACACATACCAAATAATGAAAATATTGACGACTCGTCATTAGCCAGTTTTAAAAGTAAAGTACAACATTGATTATGTTGCCAAAACAGCTTTCATGAGTAACTTGTCGAATCAAAATCAAACAACTAACCTGTGATGATAAAAATATATATATTGATGATAAAAATATATATATATTTAAATATTATTACATGAATTCAATTAGAATAACATTTTAATCGTTTGATTAAAATGGGAGTATAGACACCTCAGACAGAAAATATTTCAAGGGATGTTTGATACCAACATATATTTTACAGTAATACTGTATTTGATTCTTTAGGAAATACAAATAGCGTATAATGGCTTTAATGTGTAGCATTGTGTAAAAAGTGGATGTGGCTGGTGGAACTGGATCGGTTCGCACGGGTCTCCGAAGCGTTTCAGACGGCCTATTAGCCTGGTCTGCGAAACAGGGTCCTTTTGAATTGGATGGCCCAAGACATTTTGCTCAGTTCAGTCCACAAAGCGTTTGAGTTCGACTCGTGTGTTACACTGCTTACAAAATTATGATCGTATTACGCCGGTCGTTTAGCCAGTATTTACTGAGTAATTGTTTGAAAATATAGGCTTAAGAATATATAGTACAGTTACGTCTTTACTAATTTTGTTCAAGTTTGGTTAGTAATATGAGTGGTGGTATTTGAGTTCCCGTGGGATCTATGCAGACGTGAGCTTCAATCAGGAAAACAGGAAATATCACGGTCTTTACTCATTTTTCATTACATGTGTGCCATAGCTTTTTGTTAGCCCAGGGAACAGATATATGTTATGTATGAACGCATACAGTTATGTATGAACGCAAAGAGTAACGTTTGGCAAGTGGTGTTGTTTTGCCAACTTTACACAAGAAGGTATGCCTATAGCTCAATTTCCCCCACTGAATGTTTTTTTAATTTTTTTTTTTAATTCTCCAGTGGAATTATATATCATCCATTTCTTCTCATATCAAAGCATAACAAGAAAAACAATACAAAACATTTAATTTACATATCCATGCAAAATTAATGAGCAGAGTTGCACAATCCAAAAAACAACAAACAAGATACATTAACACATAAAAGCAACAAAATGTATTACTGCTGCAAAAACCCAAAAGGATCTGTGAACAAAATAAAAATATGGAAATAAGTTGCCTCAAGTTTTGACCTATCAAGTTATTGCAGGATCGGATAGAAGATAACATAACAGGAACGCAGAACCAAGAAATTGTTTCTGGGAAATGTTGCAAGGAATTGGAATACGATAATGATTGTTATTGACTCAATATTGAGTATTGTTGTGTGTTTTGTTTAGTGTTACAGGTTGATGTTCTTGCGTCGGATGATAAATAGTTAATTAAATTTTTGCCCTATATTAACGTGTGTACAGCACTGCATACTCATACTCTTTCATTAGAATTATGTAAACACTCTTAACACAGCGACGAAGATGACCGGTAGGGCAGATACATGACATCGGAAAATCTCTTTGGATTTATGGCCCGAGGCAAGTGTAAAGCCAACGCAGTAATTGTCAGTATTACGCGCAAGATTGCACCACGAAAGCTTCGTCAAAAGGAAATGAGATAAAAATAAGTCCTGAGCAATTAATGGCTTCGAGAATTATGATCAATATTAATCGATCATGGATGTGGCAATGTTTCTACTAACTGAATTCAATATTATCGTAGTATACTCATGAGGGAATGTACAACATTGTTGGCAAACCCACGTGTACGAGTATGCTTAATTTCTTTGAATCAAGACATATATTTAACAACGAACATGTGAAAGTTTCAGTTTATATCCGCTATTTTACAAGACATACATTTAACAACGGACATGTGAAAGTTTCAGTTTATATCCGCTATTTTACAAGACATATATTTAACAACGGACATGTGAAAGTTTCAGTTTATATCCGCTATTTTACAAGACATACCGTACATTTAACAACGGACATATATCCGCTATTTTACAAGACATACATTTAACAACGGACATGTGAAAGTTTCAGTTTATATCAGCTATTTTACAAGACATATATTTAACAACGGACATGTGAAAGTTTCAGTTTATATCCGCTATTTTTACAAGACATGCCGTACATTTAACAACGGACATATATCCGCTATTTTACAAGACATACATTTAACAACGGACATGTGAAAGTTTCAGTTTATATCCGCTATTTTTACAAGACATACCGTACATTTAACAACGGACATATATCCGCTATTTTACAAGACATATATTTAACAACGAACATGTGAAAGTTTTAGTTTATATCAGCTATTTTACAAGACATATATTTAACAACGAACATGTGAAAGTTTCAGTTTATATCAGCTATTTTACAAGACATACCGTACATTTAACAAGGGACATATATCCGCTATTTTACAAGACATACATTTAACAACGAACATGTGAAAGTTTCAGTTTATATCAGCTATTTTTACAAGACATATTTAACAACGAACATGTGAAAGTTTCAGTTTATATCAGCTATTTTTACAAGACATATCGTACATTTAACAACGGACATATATCCGCTATTTTACAAGACATATATTTAACAACGAACATGTGAAAGTTTCAGTTTATATCAGCTATTTTTACAAGACATACCGTACATTTAACAACGGACATATATCCGCTATTTTACAAGACATATATTTAACAACGAACATGTGAAAGTTTCAGTTTATATCAGCTATTTTTACAAGACATACCGTACATTTAACAACCGACATATATCCGCTATTTTACAAGACATATATTTAACAACGAACATGTGAAAGTTTCAGTTTATATCAGCTATTTTTACAAGACATACCGTACATTTAACAACGGACATATATCCGCTATTTTACAAGACATATATTTAACAACGAACATGTGAAAGTTTCAGTTTATATCCGCTATTTTTACAAGACATACATTTAACAACGAACATGTGAAATTTTCAGTTTATATCAGCTATATTACAAGACATATATTTAACAACGAACATGTGAAAGTTTCAGTTTATATCCGCTATTTTTACAAGACATACCGTACATTTAACAACGGACATATATCCGCTATTTTACAAGACATATATTTAACAACGAACATGTGAAAGTTTCAGTTTATATCCGCTATTTTTACAAGACATACCGTACATTTAACAACGGACATATATCCGCTATTTTACAAGACATACATTTAACAACGAACATGTGAAAGTTTCAGTTTATATCAGCTATTTTTACAAGACATACCGTACATTTAACAACGGACATATATCCGCTATTTTTACAAGACATATATTTAACAACGAACATGTGAAAGTTTCAGTTTATATCCGCTATTTTTACAAGACATATTTAACAACGAACATGTGAAAGTTTCAGTTTATATCAGCTATTTTTACAAGACATATCGTACATTTAACAACGGACATATATCCGCTATTTTACAAGACATATATTTAACAACGAACATGTGAAAGTTTCAGTTTATATCAGCTATTTTTACAAGACATACCGTACATTTAACAACGGACATATATCCGCTATTTTACAAGACATATATTTAACAACGAACATGTGAAAGTTTCAGTTTATATCCGCTATTTTTACAAGACATATTTAACAACGAACATGTGAAAGTTTCAGTTTATATCAGCTATTTTTACAAGACATATCGTACATTTAACAACGGACATATATCCGCTATTTTACAAGACATATATTTAACAACGAACATGTGAAAGTTTCAGTTTATATCAGCTATTTTACAAGACATACCGTACATTTAACAACGGACATATATCCGCTATTTTACAAGACATATATTTAACAACGAACATGTGAAAGTTTCAGTTTATATCAGCTATTTTTACAAGACATACCGTACATTTAACAACGGACATATATCCGCTATTTTACAAGACATATATTTAACAACGAACATGTGAAAGTTTCAGTTTATATCAGCTATTTTACAAGACATACCGTACATTTAACAACGGACATATATCCGCTATTTTACAAGACATATATTTAACAACGAACATGTGAAAGTTTCAGTTTATATCAGCTATTTTTACAAGACATACCGTACATTTAACAACGGACATATATCCGCTATTTTACAACACATATATTTAACAACGGACATGTGAAAGTTTCAGTTTATATCAGCTATTTTTACAAGACATATTTAACAACGAACATGTGAAAGTTTCAGTTCATATCAGCTATTTTTACAAGACATATCGTACATTTAACAACGGACATATATCCGCTATTTTACAAGACATATATTTAACAACGAACATGTGAAAGTTTCAGTTTATATCAGCTATTTTTACAAGACATATCGTACATTTAACAACGGACATATATCCGCTATTTTACAAGACATATATTTCACAACGAACATGTGAAAGTTTCAGTTTATATCAGCTATTTTTACAAGACATACCGTACATTTAACAACGGACATATATCCGCTATTTTACAAGACATATATTTAACAACGAACATGTGAAAGTTTCAGTTTATATCCACTATTTTTACAAGACATACCGTACATTTAACGACGGACATATATCCGCTATTTTACAAGACATACATTTAACAACGAACATGTGAAAGTTTCAGTTTATATCAGCTATTTTTACAAGACATACCGTACATTTAACAACGGACATATATCCGCTATTTTTACAAGACATATATTTAACAACGAACATGTGAAAGTTTCAGTTTATATCCGCTATTTTTACAAGACATATTTAACAACGAACATGTGAAAGTTTCAGTTTATATCAGCTATTTTTACAAGACATATCGTACATTTAACAACGGACATATATCCGCTATTTTACAAGACATATATTTAACAACGAACATGTGAAAGTTTCAGTTTATATCAGCTATTTTTACAAGACATACCGTACATTTAACAACGGACATATATCCGCTATTTTACAAGACATATATTTAACAACGAACATGTGAAAGTTTCAGTTTATATCAGCTATTTTTACAAGACATACCGTACATTTAACAACGGACATATATCCGCTATTTTACAAGACATATATTTAACAACGAACATGTGAAAGTTTCAGTTTATATCAGCTATTTTTACAAGACATACCGTACATTTAACAACGGACATATATTCGCTATTTTACAAGACATATATTTAACAACGAACATGTGAAAGTTTCAGTTTATATCAGCTATTTTTACAAGACATATCGTACATTTAACAACGGACATATATCCGCTATTTTACAAGACATATATTTAACAACGAACATGTGAAAGTTTCAGTTTATATCAGCTATTTTTACAAGACATACCGTACATTTAACAACGGACATATATCCGCTATTTTACAAGACATATATTTAACAACGAACATGTGAAATTTTCAGTTTATATCAGCTATTTTACAAGACATATATTTAACAACGAACATGTGAAAGTTTCAG
The DNA here is from genome assembly GCA_029582265.1 of Zoroaster sp. YZ-2022. Lineage (NCBI taxonomy): Eukaryota > Metazoa > Echinodermata > Asteroidea > Forcipulatida > Zoroasteridae > Zoroaster > Zoroaster sp. YZ-2022. The sequence continues at coordinate 18,781,539 of CM055830.1, forward strand.
TTTATATCCGCTATTTTTACAAGACATACCGTACATTTAACAACGGACATATATCCGCTATTTTACAAGACATATATTTAACAACGAACATGTGAAAGTTTCAGTTTATATCCGCTATTTTTACAAGACATACCGTACATTTAACAACGGACATATATCCGCTATTTTACAAGACATATATTTAATAACGAACATGTGAAAGTTTCAGTTTATATCCGCTATTTTTACAAGACATACATTTAACAACGAACATGTGAAATTTTCAGTTTATATCAGCTATTTTACAAGACATATATTTAACAACGAACATGTGAAAGTTTCAGTTTATATCCGCTATTTTTACAAGACATACCGTACATTTAACAACGGACATATATCCGCTATTTTACAAGACATATATTTAACAACGAACATGTGAAAGCTTCAGTTTATATCAGCTATTTTTACAAGACATACCGTACATTTAACAACGGACATATATCCGCTATTTTTACAAGACATATATTTAACAACGAACATGTGAAAGTTTCAGTTTATATCAGCTATTTTTACAAGACATACCGTACATTTAACAACGGACATATATCCGCTATTTTACAAGACATATATTTAACAACGAACATGTGAAAGTTTCAGTTTATATCAGCTATTTTTACAAGACATACATTTAACAACGGACATGTGAAAGTTTCAGTTTATATCAGCTATTTTTACAAGACATACCGTACATTTAACAACGGACATATATCCGCTATTTTACAAGATGATATATTTAACAACGAACATGTGAACGTTTCAGTTTATATCCGCTATTTTTACAAGACATACATTTAACAACGAACATGTTGAATTTTCAGTTTATATCAGCTATTTTACAAGACATATATTTAACAACGAACATGTGAAAGTTTCAGTTTATATCCGCTATTTTTACAAGACATACATTGATTTAACAATGAACATGTGAAATTTTCAGTTTATATCAGCTATTTTACAAGACATATATTTAACAACGAACATGTGAAAGTTTCAGTTTATATCCGCTATTTTTACAAGACATATATTTAACAACGAACATGTGAAAGTTTCAGTTTATATCCGCTATTTTTACAAGACATACATTGATTTAACAACGAACATGTGAAATTTTCAGTTTATATCAGCTATTTTACAAGACATATATTTAACAACGAACATGTGAAAGTTTCAGTTTATATCAGCTATTTTTACAAGACATACCGTACATTTAACAACGGACATATATCCGCTATTTTACAAGACATACATTTAACAACGAACATGTGAAAGTTTCAGTTTATATCAGCTATTTTTACAAGACATACCGTACATTTAACAACGGACATATATCCGCTATTTTACAAGACATATATTTAACAACGAACATGTGAAAGTTTCAGTTTATATCCGCTATTTTTACAAGACATACATTGATTTAACAACGAACATGTGAAATTTTCAGTTTATATCAGCTATTTTACAAGACATATATTTAACAACGAACATGTGAAAGTTTCAGTTTATATCAGCTATTTTTACAAGACATACCGTACATTTAACAACGGACATATATCCGCTATTTTTACAAGACATACATTTAACAACGAACATGTGAAAGTTTCAGTTTATATCAGCTATTTTTACAAGACATACCGTACATTTAACAACGGACATATATCCGCTATTTTACAAGACATATATTTAACAACGAACATGTGAAAGTTTCAGTTTATATCAGCTATTTTTACAAGACATACCGTACATTTAACAACGGACATATATCCGCTATTTTACAAGACATATATTTAACAACGAACATGTGAAAGTTTCAGTTTCTATCCGCTATTTTTACAAGACATACCGTACATTTAACAACGGACATATATCCGCTATTTTACAAGACATATATTTAACAACGAACATGTGAAAGTTTCAGTTTCTATCAGCTATTTTTACAAGACATACATTTAACAACGAACATGTGAAAGTTTCAGTTTATATCAGCTATTTTACAAGACATATATTTAACAACGAACATGTGAAATTTTCAGTTTATATCAGCTATTTTACAAGACATATATTTAACAACGAACATGTGAAAGTTTCAGTTTCTATCCGCTATTTTTACAAGACATACCGTACATTTAACAACGGACATATATCCGCTATTTTACAAGACATATATTTAACAACGAACATGTGAAAGTTTCAGTTTCTATCAGCTATTTTTACAAGACATACATTTAACAACGAACATGTGAAAGTTTCAGTTTATATCAGCTATTTTACAAGACATAGGCTATATTTAACAACGAACATGTGAAATTTTCAGTTTATATCAGCTATTTTACAAGACATATATTTAACAACGAACATGTGAAAGTTTCAGTTTATATCCGCTATTTTTACAAGACATACCGTACATTTAACAACGGACATATATCCGCTATTTTACAAGACATATATTTAACAACGAACATGTGAAAGTTTCAGTTTATATCAGCTATTTTTACCAGACATACCGTACATTTAACAACGGACATATATCCGCTATTTTACAAGACATATATTTAACAACGAACATGTGAAAGTTTCAGTTTATATCAGCTATTTTTACAAGACATACATTTAACAACGAACATGTGAAAGTTTCAGTTTATATCCGCTATTTTACAAGACATACCGTACATTTAACAACGGACATATATCCGCTATTTTACAAGACATATATTTAACAACGGACATGTGAAAGTTTCAGTTTATATCCGCTATTTTTACAAGACATACCGTACATTTAACAACGGACATATATCCGCTATTTTACAAGACATATATTTAACAACGAACATGTGAAAGTTTCAGTTTATATCAGCTATTTTTACAAGACATACCGTACATTTAACAACGGACATATATCCGCTATTTTTACAAGACATATATTTAACAACGAACATGTGAAAGTTTCAGTTTATATCCGCTATTTTTACAAGACATACCGTACATTTAACAACGAACATGTGAAAGTTTCAGTTTATATCAGCTATTATTATATTATTATATATTGTGAAAATCAATTTAAATCTGATTGGCATGTTATTAGGCTTAGGCGATATCGATTTTTTTCATCCACGATATATCGTCAAACATATATCGCGATATTCGATAATATCACGATTATTTTTGTTTTTACGCATGAGTGCTTTAGAGCCGGTAATGACAGGGATGTACAAGCGTCACAATAAATTGCCAGTGCTTACCTTGAAAGACATGTGCAATTGCACCGTTCACGAATTCAACATATGGGGTGGATTTTCGCTACCCTAACCAGAAACAAAGCGGCACAGCTACGCGAAAATGCAAACGTAACCGTAAATTGTTTTCAGTTTGTGACATGTTCAATCATCAACGTTTCGCAAAATAGAACTTACTCGTGAGTGCTAGTAACTTGAAAGATATACTGGTATACGAATAATCATTTAATCATGTTTTAACACTTTTTACAATCTGCTATATTGAAACCAAGCCTAACCGATCACAAAGTTCGGTTCAAGTTTGGTCAGAACCATGATGTCATCGCAGCACAACCGAACTTGCGAAAACGCTTAACCAATGACCAAAGCCCAAATATGTTTGGACGTTTGCATAATAATTATGTGGGACGGTTACTGTGTCGTACGTCCCAATCAAATCATCAGCCCGAGTTCACGTGATTCGCGTTCACGTGACTGGGTCATAGTACAAACACGGTTTATTCCTGCATATAGTACCGTGGAGAATAAAACCATGTGATTGTGAACATCATTTGCACTTCAGAAAATGTGGATTGTAGTCACACTATTTTAAATAAACGTCACATGGTTTATCAAGAGTATGTGTATGTGTTTTGTCACACTAGACAAGAGTCCCAGTATGGTATCATAGAATAGTGTCCTAATCACTCAACTTTGATCGAGCCGCTGCCGATCCATGCTTTGATTTAGTTCATGACTAACGTAGATTTTTAAGGTAACGCCCATATTCTGCACACATGTATATTTAAATATGTATTTTATAATGTACTCCCCCGTGGTGCGCCAGCCAGAGTCACAGACCACCATGGATAGACAGTGAGACGTAAACATTGTTGGATCAAATACCCCATTCAATCCCCAACACTTACTCAGTCTGAATAGATTTCTTTGAGTGGCGGTGGATTATTAAACAACACCCTGTCAGGCGGCTCCTTTGTGATCTGACAGTCGGTTTACTACAGAAGTAGTTCAATTTTGTTTCTCACGAAAGCTGAAAAGACTTCCCTAAGTTTTTTCCATGGAATTTCTGACCCGACTGACAATCGAGGATTTTGTTTAATCGCGATATATATTTTTTCTTCACGATAATTTTTTTTCATCGCGATATATTTTTTTCATCGCGATCAGCCGATATCTCGATGATTTAAAAAGTTCTCGATATCATAATCGAGTAAAAAAAAATATCGCAATATTCGATATTATCGTGTCATCGCCCAAGCCTACATGTTATTCATTCTAACAAGGAATGAGTATTCTGCCCAGTACCTTTCCGGGGAAAAAACTACTGTAAATAATTTCACTTCACCACAGACAAATTTATTTGGTATTATCTTTGAATTACCGATGTAATATATAATAATAATAATAATAATAATAGTCATTCTTTGGGTGAACATGAATCATCTATACGCAGTATTGGACAAAATATTCGTTAAAGCCTAACATCTGCTCAATGAAACCATCAATGTGAATCTTTGATTATAAAAGGCAAGCTAGATAATTTAAAGGTCATTGTGTGTGTTACATAATTCAATGGAAATAATTATGCAAACATAGCCTACGGATAGGGCTAGCGAAAGGATAGTGAGATCAAATATGAGGCAACAGAAAATGTTTTCATTTATCATTAATACATATTATAGGTTTTTTCTTTGTTTTTTATTTAATACTGGTACATTGTTTTTGTAGTGTTTTTGTTTAAGCTGGAGAATATGGCATTATCATTGGATTCGACATCGAAACAGGACACCTGTTCCATTCGATGTCTATTCGGTTTATTCATTAAAAAACCTTCTTTTAAAAGACAATCTTCGGACACTTCTCTCATTACCAATGCCAATGGATTGTCATCCATTAAGTTTTGTTGACTGACCACATTTATTAAAATAGGTATGACGTCACCAACACCACTTACACAACCTAATTTGAAAAGTAGTTTCATACATACATCGGTGGAGGGCACAAATCAAATCAAATCAATTGTTTATCACCCGACGTATGAATTTCATCGATCTACAGAAAGTAATATAGTTTTATCCCCATAATTAATATTTTTAATTCTCAGGATGCAGGGCTGAATTTTAAAGCAACACGAAGAAAAAATAGCAAATCTCACAAAAACTCATCCAATTTGCTTTAATTTTTGATTCCACAGTAATTGTTTCTTTCTTTCCCTTCAGGCACAACGGAGCTATCAGCAAGCAAGATGGGTGAGAGGCTCCCCCGGCCGAAAATGGCTGATGTTAATCCGCTAATTGTTTGTATACTGTGCGGTGGATACTACGTGGATGCAACCACCATAGTAGAGTGTATGCACAGCTGTAAGTGGCTTTTATCTTTGTGTCAAACTAACGAATTAAGATCTTAAAGAGGGGTTTCTCAAGTTGCATCACTTAAGATGGGATGTATTGCTGTGAACATGAAGGTAGGAAAATACTGTGAATGCAAATCTACAAACCTCATCAGCAAGCGAAAATGCAATACAAAAAGCACAATAACCATCCTCAAAATTAGAAACGTTGTTGCAACCCGTACTTGTGGAGTTAGGCCAAGGTTATAGGTTATAGGTTATAGGTTATTCCGTTGACCCTGTACTCGTACATGAAACCTTTTCTCAAAATACCATTCGTATACCACTTGTCAACCATGGTTGGATGAATATTGAAACGTTTCCATCGATCGACATTAGGCCTGGTGTTGAGTGCAGTCATTTACTTGTATTCATAAGGGCCTACAGCACGATTTGGTGCAACCATGTATTGGTTTTTGAATACTTGAGTGTATTTCAACAGGAAAATATTTATTTTCGTATCGTATCTGTGATTGAATGCATTTGTGTACTCGACCCTGGGTCGCCATCATGTCTGGATGCTATCACAAAATCTTACTAAAAATCGTCTAAAATATAAATCGGATGCGCTGAAGTCACTATCTTTTGTGCTCAAAACTCCTCGAACGAATATTGTCACGACTTGGTTATCCGCGCATCAATAAAAGATTCGTGCAAAGGACAGGGGATCGCGTTCCACGTTCTTTCATTCCACCAAGCACATATTATACGACTTCCTATCCGACGTGAGTATACCGCGTTACGGTTGTTTCGATTGTAACTCAATATTTGTATAGTTTTTGACCGAGAAGCAAGGGTAACAAAATACTTTATAGTGATTTAAAGAGGTATCTGGGTAAAATTATGTGCATATTAATGGGTGTTCCATGATTGAAATTTAATGAAATTATGCAGACAAAACTGACTGACTGAGTTGTTTTCAATCGCATTCTTAGTAAAAATGTCCTGCACTGCAAATATTTATAAATATTTATTATAATATAGGTTTTCCCGGCCAATTTCGGAAAAAAAATCATTCAATTTGATACCTGGCTCATTCAATTTCGTTTGAAAATAAATGCTCAGCTACATCAGCATTCAACAGTTAAAAAGAGTCATTCAATTTCAACACCTGAGCATTCACTCGACAAATAAGATCATTCAACTTCAACACTTGAGCATTCACTCAACAAATAAGATCATTCAATTTCAAATGGTCGCTAAGTTCATTCAATTTCGTCAAAGCCAGCAGCAACAGGCTGGTGCGCTTCGATGACTCTGAATTTGATTGCACCTATTGCGAAAATGTGGTAGATATTCAACATAAGAATGGTGATCTTGTAGTTTTGAATGCCTATAAACGAAATAGAATGAAAAGAAAGAAATCATGTGTGCACGAAAACGAAATTGAATGCAATAATGTCGAAAGAGAAACCCTAGTTGGATTGAATTATCAAAATCGCGTGAATTTGAAAGCGTGTTGATGAAATTGAATGATTTTTTGTTGAAATTGGCCGGGAAAACCTATATTATAATTATAATATTTATTCATAAATATCTCAAATCTAATTTACTATTAGTTTAAGCAATATTATTGGATGTACGCTGGCTGTCGACGTACCAAATATGTGAATTTTTAATAGAACCAGAGGGCAAAACATTTTTTTAATTTTCTATACAGAGAAACCATGTTACTGTGCTAAAATTCGTACAATAATAAAGTCATTTACACAGATGGAAGCACTTTAATTTTAGAAGCCAACACACGCGGCCTTCAGCGTCAATTTTATGAATAAGCAATTCAGAAATGCATAAACGAAGCAGTCAGTTTGGTAACAGCTTGTGCTTAATTAATACACTTGAGATTATTCCATTACGGGATATGTAATGAACGGCCTATGAGTTAATAGCCATGTCCTATTTGATTGCTGCGGTTACGCAGTGATTGTTTTTCAAGGGTTCACGATTCTCAAACATCGATAACGCAAATGTAAGAAGTACATGCCTGTAATTTCTCAGGATTTTTCCTGATTTCAGGATTTTTTTTTATACAAATCTCCCTTTGCCTAACAATTTTATTGAAATAAGAGAAGTAGCCACCAAGGAAATAAAGAAGAAGTCTGTATTGTGTTCAAACCTCTAGTTTCTTGTTTGTGGGGATGTGGAGTGTCTGTAAATCCTCCTAAATTAAACATCCAGGAGGTTCGGGGGCTTTGTCCTCTAGACCAAAGGGAGACCCTGGCCCGCTGCCCATTTTCCATGATCACTTTTGTCATATCACACCCCTGGAAGTAACACAGCAATCACAGCCTATAGATTGAATCAATATGTTTGAAGGGTAAATCCAAAGAGTACTGCCAAGTGACCACTCATCTTTGGTACCCCGTGCTATTTATTGCCTGTGTTTTATGTTATTGTCTTTTTTCTTGCAGATTGCAGGGCATGCATCGTGGCTTACCTTAGGCAAAGTAAACAGTGTCCAACGTGCGACATACTGGTGCACAAATCAAGACCTATGCAGAAAATAAGGTAAGTTTTTTTCTTCAAATCAGCCTGATTTGAACAGACAGATCCGGCCGTCAATCAAACAGCACGGATTGACCAATAGGGTTAGTCAAGCGCTTTGCAATGTTTATGGTAGCGTTGGTGTTGTGGCCGACACTTCTCGGCGTTGCTAAGGGTGGGTGGGGCAAAAGGCCAAATCTGGAACCGTACATTGCTGTCGTATTTGCCAATTGATGCAATTTTTATTAATTTGGAATGTAATTAAATGTAATTGTCACCTGTACTTATAACTTCAATAATAATTGGTTTGATGTTGGAGTGCCATGGTCGAGTGGTTTAGTGCATCGGATTTGTGTTCTGATGGCTGAGTCGTCAGAATGTGGGTTCGAATCCCCAACCGCGACCATGCTTGTGTCCTTGATCAAGACATTTTACCATAATATATTTGTTTTCCCACAGGCCCGACACAACACTACAGAAGCTTGTTTACAAGATGGTCCCCGGACTATACAGAGATGAAATTAGACGAAGAAGAGACTTTCACCGCACACACGTACAACACTCGGGTCAGTAATGGCGGCAGGTTGTGTACTTTTCCTATGTGATTGGCTCTGGCAAAACCCTAAACTTGGATCCAATTTTCAAAAGTGACCTCCCAAATTTATCGTGAAAATTAACAATGTTCCCAACAACGTTTCAGGATTTTTCTTTTTCCATCAAAATCTAGAGAAAATGCTCTATATGGTGACATGAAAACTGGTCATTCAAACTGTTCCCTGGGGTCAGTTTTGGACCTTTTCATGGCTGTTATGCATTATGTTAAATGCCGAGAAGTTTCGGGTTTTGCCAGAGCGGGCCACATATAAGTGTGTGAGAATCAGAACGAGGCTTGTGTTAGAAATTGGCAGGTGCCATTTTTTATTAATTTTTTGGTTTTAAATGATTAGCATGCCATCATTAGTAATAGTATGGTTTCAAGCAGTGTGCCCTGATCCACTTTAAGAAGAATGAGTTGGATAAAACCTGTGAATAATGGCTGACAATGAGCTTCGCATGCTGTACTCAACGTGATATTTAACTTTTCGTCGTCATCCAGACATCCACAGTGAACCATAGTTTCCAGCACAAGGATTGAGCCTATATAGCCTCATAATCAAATACAATTTCAACATTACTTTTTTCACTGTACTCGTTGACGTGTTCTCGCTAAAAGTTAACCTTTGGCTGAACATGATTATCTTAACAGCCATAGGTCTGACATTTGATGCAGAATTAGTTTCATTCGATAATTTAATTGTCTTATCGTCTCTCCCATATATAGAAAACGGACAGTCGACAAGTTCAAGTAGCGCTGAAGATCCAACGAAGATATGTGACGACTCCATCATCATCTACACGCACGACGAGATGATTAGTCTCTCGCTGGAATATCACCAAACTTGCGCACCGTCTACACGGGACAAAAGGCAAACGAACGGCGACGGAAACACACACGAGATTGCAACTGATATAAATGGCAACGCGATTTCCGGAGAAAGGGCGAGTATACATTACAACATCACTTTTGATAAAGATAAGGCAATGGCGGAAGTAGGCTTGTAGCTGATGTAGCTGGTGTTTCTTTATGACTCATACACATGTATTATTTTCCTTTTTCCTTTTTGGAAATGCTTCCTAAACGGCATCTCATGAGAAAAACTTTGGGGCCGAAACGTAAGGCATTTATACTACGGGTCATTTTGGTTGGTAAGAAGTTCACAGCAGAAAACTATTTATTTATAAAATACTGGTACTTTCAGTTTAATTCCGTGACCGAAAGACTGCCTATATGACGCTACTTGACACAGTCACGGTTTTCTCAGAAAAGTGCGAATAAAAAGATTTCCTTCCTGTTGGTGGGGGAAACGAGCGAGACGAAATTGACATATCGACACCCACATCATGCGCGTATTTTTAGAAGAAAATGGTCGTGACTGAGGTTTTTTATGGTACTGGGTGTGACTGATTTTAAAAAAAATGTTTAACCTTTTTATGCAGGATATAGACGCCAGATATCTCCGATGTCCCGCTGCTGTTCAAGTTGGACACCTGAAAAAGTTTATACGAAATAAATTTGGTCTACCGCAAGGATATAAGGTGAACACTTAATGCAGTTACACTTAAAGGGTACAACAACCAGGTTATCAAATTAACGAAATAATATTTGAAATCTGACTTTTATGTAATGGTAGTACAAGTATCAATCATCCTGTATGAAGTGCGTACATCTAAGAGAAGAAAAGCATAGATTTTTATCAAGGTGCAGCCATCTTGTTTTTCTTCCATTCAAATCAATGTAACCAAAGCGAGGCTGGAAGGAAACATAGTCTGGCACCTTTTTTATGAAATGAGAATTAGAACTGTCATTGCCATTGTGTATGCAGGGAATCTGACAAAGATGGCCGCGGTGTGATAAAGGTCTATTGTAAATCATAAAAACGGGGAGCACCTTCATAAAAGGTGATTTGGTTCGCTTTTGGGCAGTCCCAGGCTCTATTTCTAAATGACTCTGATTGTTTGTATTGAATTGCCTGAAATAATAAATAAAATAAATAAAAGTAAAATTTAATGAATTTGTTTACAGAACACCCATAAAGAACAGGAGAACACTTTACTTTGTTCATATGGTTGTTCACTTTGAAACCTTAACATTTTAGGGGTAAATTTTGATCCCCTTTTTATACCTTCTGTTTTGTAGCGGTGTGGGAGAATCGTGCACATATCTGTGCATTAAGTTTTAATGTTCTTGATTGATTCCACATTCAGATAGACATAGTGCACCGCGAAGGTCAAGAACAAGTTCTTCGAGACGACTATTCCTTAATGGATATAGCCTACATTTACACGTGGAAAAGGGTAAGGGGCTTAGGTTAATGTTAAATTAAAACATCATGTCCACACAAAAACATATCCATAGAGTATTATATACTACTCAAAACAATTTAGGGAACACTGGAATAATCTCAGTTAAAGCAAGATCATTTATTTCAGATAAACACAATGTTTCACAGAATTGATGAGAAACAACTGCACAATGAAACAGATGATAAAGGATGCATGTAGTGATTACACATTTCATGACATGACTACTGAAAGAGAGAGGGGGTTGCAAATGAAAATCCCGGTTCATGGAACATTTCAAACCTATTTGATAAAAATCCGGTGTTCCCTAAATTGTTTTGAGTAGTATATTTTCATTATTCTTATTAATATCTTCTCTTGGCAACGCACCCGGAATTTGTTTTATTTATTTATTTTTTGGGAGATGCTTATAACAAATATTACTTGAAATGCTGATGCAAATTTTGAATAAATAAAAAACAGGTGGGGGCCTAGTTAAAACAAATAATTTAACATTTCCTCACAATTATTTTTTCCGTATAAGATGGGACCACTGCCGCTTCTTTACCGCATTTGTGAACCACTTCCCTGCAATAAGAGGACTTGTAATGAAATTAGCAAGACGTCTACAACATCCAGCAACGGCGAGTCTGCACCGAAGAACGCCAAAATTCAAGACCCAATCAAAGTGACAATTTCCCGGTCACAACCAGTGCTGGTGACATGATGACGTGACTGCAAAGGGAAAGTATCACAGTTTTTATTTAAAGGGGCTTTACAAGTTGCACCGGTTACCACACATGGTCGTCGGATTTAAAATAAATAAAGCGACTATATATTATGTTTTATATAATATAACCGCTAGCAAAATAGTGGTAGAGCCTTCAGTGATTTCATGTGAGCTTCATATTCACTGAGGTCAAGGATCAGAGGTCATGAGGTCAATGAACAGAGGTCAAGGGTCACGGGCTGCTTAGCAGAAAGTTGTGCTTATTTTACCGCCATTTGTTTTAATCAGCTATTTTCCTTATAGAAAGGAACTTGGTTAATTTCACATGAGTTATTTCATAATATAATTAACTGAAGCATTATTACACAGTCTGTTTGACTGGCAATGAATTGATTCATTGAGCTTCAGTGCTGCAACGATTACTCGATTAATATGATTAACCGAATGTTTTTACGGTTACTTGGTACATTTTTACAGTTTGGTTATCCGAAAACTACTTTTCGAAAGATTATGCTACCTTTTTTGTGCAATAACCCCATAAGAAATCCGTAAACATTTACTCAATCAACTTACCAGATATAGTGAATAACATAATTTTGTTTCCTACATATATTTTTACCCAAAAAAAAATGACATTTAACGATGGCCGCCATTTTCGAATTTTGGTTCGGTTAATCAATTATTGCAGCAGTGTTAAGCTTCGTCATGAATTTATTTGTTCACTTATTACTCTCCATGCTTCGGATAACTTTTGTGAAATAATTTAGGCCTATTTGAAAGTAATTTACTTTTTTCAACAAGGAAACAAAATTGTAACGATTTAAAAACAAATTATGAAAAACTCGGGATTCACACAGAATGTACATCTTAAACAAACAAATTTAAACTGACAACCGACCAAAAAAACATTGGTATTCTCGAAAAACATAAAGTCAAAAACAAAAAAGTCACATATTTATATGAAAATTACTTGTAAAGTTGATGATGGTATCAAACATCCCTTGAAATATTTCCGTCTGAGACCAACTTTTTGTTGAATACTTGTTCATGAGTACGAATACAAGTGCAAGAAAAATACAGAAGATGTACTCTAATATGAATAGGAGTACAACGACTCTGGTCTGTGGTGCTATCATTTTAATAGAATAAATTAAATTATTTTTTACAAAGTAATTTTTGTCTCCTGGAAACGTAAATTCGAGTTCCACAATGAAACTTTCACTGCTTTGTTCACAAAATGTATTCATATTACACCAAAGGTGTAGGTATACCGGCTTTAGGCCAACAAGAAAGTCTCCGGTTTGTGGTCTTCGCGCGCGTCGCCTCAGACCCGCACGTCGGCATTTTTAGTGCTATTTTTTGCTATGAAACGATGTCCAATTGCAGCCATAAATACTGTATCGATTGGAATTCTGCCGGTACGTGTTTTGAAGGTTTGCCCGATTTGTGAGGCCTCTCTTAGCCACCACACTTTGTGTATGGGAAATTTAAAAAAAAGTGCGTCACCGCACCAATTTTGAAGCCGACCTATGACCAGAAACCGGAGACTTTTTGTTTTGGCCTTACACGAAACAAATTAAATTTGACATCCAGGAGGCAAACATTGTACAAATAATTATGTGAAACTGAGGCTGGCCAGACAAAACATACAGAGGAATCATTTCTGCTCGGCATATTTGTTTCTGCTAATAGTAATTCTCTATGGACCTTTATCATGGTACAGCCATTTTATTTTTCTTCCATTCAAATCAATGTAACCAAACCGAGGCTGGAAGGAAAAATAGTCTGGTCTCTTTTTATGTTATGAGAATTAGTAATATCATTGTCAATGAGTATACAGGGAATATGACAAAGATGTCCGCAGTGTGATAAAGGTCTATATGGAACCAGCTCAAGGTTAAATACATGATACCTTGTTTGTATTGCCGTTATGTGTTTACCAGTAGACAATTAATGCGATTGAATTTTTTTAAAAGCAACATTGTATTGCATTTCTGTTGAAACTGTGAAAATTAATTCCCAGTTTCCGACAAAAAATGTTTACCAAAACCATATTGTATGCCGGTCTAATTCTTCCGAACTCAGTAAGAGATTAAAAGTAAAAGACTTTTATTTTTTCAAAAAAAATATTATAAACCTATACCCAAGACAGTATCATGCATGTGATTATTTTATTACCAGTTTTTACTTGCGTACACATTTTCAAGACATTGCCTTCTTTTTATCTATTTTCTTTTTGAAAATTATTAAAAGTGGACCATAATTAATTAACATTTAAAAAGGGGCATCCCCTTAGCTTCCTTGTGCTGCGTCAAACGGACAATCTAAAGATCAGGCGCCCAATTACTATTACTGAAATATCATTATTTATTGAGGGGAAGTCTGCCTTCACTTCAGTTTTCCATTAAGTCGGGCTTTTAAGGATTATAAGATAGCCTGAGTGAGTTGCTTTTAACCAGCGATGAGCATTTAATTTGCTGTAGTGCGACAACTGTGAAGGCCATAACATACCTTCTCCCATTATGTACGCGTCACCAGGGATTTTGTTTTCTTTTTTGCGGGGGGGGGGGGGGTTGTATATTTCATGATTTAAGTGCTGCATGTATGTGCTAGCATTGTAGCGTGTGGGGCCGCAGAGTGTTCTAGTTGGGGTCTACAGGTCTCCAGAGGTGAAGCCCCAGGAAGCTCTGCGAGGGGATCCCCCACAAATTTAAAAACAAAAATTAATAATAATTAATAATAACAAATCTGACCAAAAAGGGGTTTCGTTCGCACGTGGATGGTGTGTTGATGCCTGGATATGTACAAATGCTTTTTCCACTTTGCCATAGTAAAATAGTATTGTTTCTGAAGTTGAATTCAGACATTCTTATCGACCTCATTGTACAAATGTGTTGTCTGTTCTTGAACGATGTCAATTTGTGGTGTTCTATTAGTTCTACGACAATGTACAGTCATTAAAGGTACATAATTTGTATAGTTTAAAATATGTTGTAGTGTTGAGTAAGTGGATTGTTAGAAACGGATTTCTAGTTCGAATTGGCCAGCTGACACCCAACCACGAGGGCGCTTTAAAGCGGGATACAGATAATATAACTAAGGTTAACTTTTAGTAATTTATAAAAATGTACATTTGGCCAGTTTACTTTCTTGAAAGATAATCTGAGCTCCAGCCGATGTCACCTTGAAAGTTTGATTGTAATTTTGTGGATTGAAATTTGTGTGGTTACCATAGTTGAATGCCCCTACGAATAAATGTAGAAACAGAGGTACCGGTACCGTGTAAACTAATGACATAACGTCGTACGTCTTTTCTGTTTACTACATGTTGATTTTTTCGTTTAAAGTTTCTTTTGAAAGTTCATCATAGCGTTGTTGGCCCAACAAAACCTGTAATTAAAAGTTAGATCACTTAAAGTCGTCTTTAAAAAAAAAAATCATTATGGTAAAAGTTAGGTTGCAAGTCCAGCACGTGCACATGTCCGGTACGTTTGTTGGAATGTACTGTGTCGTGACGATGGCGTGGGCCGGGGATTAGAGCCAGATCCAATTTAGAGCCAATTAAAGGGAAGGTAAAACATTTGTTAATTTGTCAAAACAGCTTCTTTGAGTATTTGAATCAAGATATACATTAAACAACCAGTTTCAGCTCAATGCGGAGTCTTAGTCGTGAGAAAAGTGTTTATTTGTACCGAAACACTAAATATGCAAATTTGTTTTTATTGTTTGTATCTAAAATGAAAGCTATTTAAACATAATAATTGTTCATGATGATTGGTACTTTTACCAATCTCTCATCAAATTAGCTTTTGGAAAATAATTCCAACATATTGTTATCATGTGATTTAAAATGTTGTACCTTCCCTTTAACGGTGTATTGCAAGCCATGTCTAGCACTATAGTATTGTACATCGAGTGCTTGGAACATGTGCCCATGTTAAGTCCATTTTTTTTTAATTTTGGAGAATAAAAACGCGATTCAAGGTTTGGACCATTGTCAAAAATCGGGTTTCTGTTCTTGTGCAAATGGAAATATGCACTTATTTCTCGTGCAATTTTCACCATCATTGCATGTCATTGGCGTTTATCTGATGTGCGCATCATCATCTAGAGAGAGTGTAATATTACCTAATATTATGCTAAAACCCACAAATCGCCAAAAATATACTTAACGTGTGTGTGCTCCAAGCACTCCACATAATGTACGCCCCATTGAGTAACCATGGTCACTTCACTTTCTTGATACAAATCGGAATTGTGGAATTCTCTCAGTAATTTATGAATAATTATTATCTGTTTCGAATATAATTTTTATAATAGTAATTTTGTGTTTGAGGAGTAGTGTTTCTTGTCATTAATTTTAAAAATTGATTATAACGTACTTCCTTGACATCCATGTTATCGCAGTATTGATATGATTAGCTATAATACATGTTATTTTGTGGTCTTTACAAATGCTTTACATCCATAGCTTATGTTTCATGTGTACATAGGCGCTGTACCGTGACTCCTGTTACACTGTGTAATAATGTAATTAGCTTCTGACTTATTAGCTAGAGTTGGTTAATGTACAGGTGTCGACAATGTGATTATGTTAAAGTGGTATTTAAATAAAGATATAAATAGAATATTGTATGTTAAACCATTAAACAACAGTAATTATGTTAATATGTTTATAATAGTTTATTGTTTTTAATGTAGGTACAAAGCATTTTATTTGCTCTAAATAAACCTTTATTAGCACTTGTGAAGTTGTGGTGACCTGCACCCATGAAATGAGAGTAAAGTCTGCAAATTTTCTAAATCGGGGTTCCCCCAAAAAAATCTGTAGAAAAATAAGCTTTCCAGCGTACATGGGTTTTAAAAAGTTATATTTTCTAATAATTTCGTTTTTTAAATGCTTACTTTGTTAGTCCATCAGCACTGAATAACATCACGGGTACAGGTCACATTATTTTAGTTATTGTGTATGCACGTATGATGCATAATGCATATTAATCCGTCATAGTTATTTATGTATGCATGGTACCGCTAGGCCTTCGTAACTTTATAATTGTTCTCTAACTCCAAGCTATTTGTAGCTTCTAAGATTATTTTTTATTGACAACTGAAATGAACTTTCATAGTTTTGTCAGCAGAAAACAAATGAACTGAGCATCATGAACAAGCATGTGTCATTGGTTACTAGCCATATTTTAAGTGTAAAGACTAACCACTTGTAGTATTGCATGGTGAAAAGGATAAGTGAAGACTGTTTGCAGTGACACCATGTAAAAATTCTCTTTTGAGTAGTAAATAGTTCTGAAAAGAACCGCTTGGTTACAACTCGACGTTTCGATCGGTATGCTCCGATCGTCTTCTCCTCAAGATGTCGGTGTCACCGCAAACAGTCTTTACTCAGTCAGACTTTGATATACTACATATGGATTTCCACTGATACTCTTTTATGTATTTATAAAAAAAAACTCCTGAGCAATATCTGTAATTTTGTCTGTATACAATTGCTCTAAGAAATTGTCACAGTGCCAGTATCCATAAATTTGGCTACCGGGCATTAATTTGAGTACATTAATGGTTGTAATCTGGGTCCATTAATGGTTGTAATGACTTGATTTACATATCATTGATAATAATAGTATAGATCTATGCCATTGGGCCTATCGAGACAAGAACAATTACAGGTTTAAATTTCCCAATTAGGCCTACATTTTTTTTGGTATGATTTTTAAAAATAATCATTACCCGGCCAAGGGCATTATTTATTTGTGTTCCACTTCTAAGAAAGATATTTAATGAAGTATGCGTGAATTGTGCCATATAAATAGGCCATATAAATGATATTTCCTTTTTGAAAATGATTTTGTATAAACTGCTTTTATTATTATTTTTTTATACATTATGTTCACTATCATTAGTGGGAACCTAACGAGTACTTTTGTTTTTGATAACACGCTTTTCTATTCTTGCCAAGCTAACGTTATTCACAGATTCACTTTCCAATGTAAACATTTTGTTTTTAATTTTTGAGGAAGATATTAAAAGGCAGTTGTACACCTGTCGAAATATTACATTTGTTGTTGTTGTATAGGGTATGTGGCACTTATGGCAATCGATGTGCCCTTTGTGCCAGTATTACATTTTGTTTGGATGGATTGGAGTTGTCACTGACTGAACACTTACGCTATATGGTTGATTCAACACTTTGTTGTTATTTTGTCTGAGGAACATGTTCTGAAGTCTACATGAAAATGAATACAACAATCTTAATTTGCATTTTCATAATTTTCCTGAATGACACAACCTTATCAGCTGACTCTTTCACAGTTCGGTTATTTAATATTGAAAGAGAGTAAGTACTCTTGCAGAAGCAGTTTACCAACATTTTTTCTGCCAAAAAAAATACCCGTTTCAAACTACACTCACTGGCCATAAGTATTGCAACACACACCAAAGTTCAGTTTGGAGAACTGTGTTACAATAATTTATTTTATTTTATTTATACTACTTAAGACTTCTTGAAAGTGCCTGTGTTTTGAAGTCAATGTTCTTTTTTTACTGTTCTTGCTCGGAAATTATGTAATCATACACGATTAAATGATCATCTCACCTGTTATACTGTAAAGTGCTATTTTGAGCATGTTGCAATACTTTTGGCCAGTGAGTGTACCTGCCCGCGATTTGTAACCCTAACCACCCCATATCCTCCAAAATCCTCCAAGGGGCACTTTTTGAAACTGGTTAGAAACTGGTACTTTCACCTCTTCAAATGGGGCAAAATTACTACCTGGCAAGAAGTACAGGCCATAAGTGCTGAATATGAAAGATCAACAAAAATGCACGGTGTATTTTGAAGATAAGGGCGTGTTTCCAAAAGTGCACTGGAGGATTTTGGAGGATTCAGGAAGGTTTCTAGCCAGAACACCTAGGGGTTACGGTTTTAAGGCCTTAGCTATATTTTCCCACGTATTTCAGGTCTTGGGCAGAGACTCTCGTTCTCGCACCGTGCACGGACAAACTTACACCGAAGCCGAACGGGCAGTGACCCGCCAGTGAATTGGCCAGCACTACACGCCGTGCCGGGCAAGGTTTTCCCCGGGCGGGCGAGGCGGCATGAGCGGTAGGCGTTCATGGCTGGGAATGGGATGGATGTGGTTTATTTACCCTGGGCGGCCTGGGGAGTGGTAATCCTCCGAGTAGAAATAAAACCCGGTAATGGTCAAAGAAACGACATTCAACGTGAACTTTGTGAGAGAAGAGCATGTCGGAAAATGGTGAAGGCAAGTCCAAACATTTTGAAAACCAAACTGGCGTTCGCGAGTACATGCAGCAGGTGCAGCCGAAAATGAGGCTTGTTAGGCTAGTCATTTTTAAACAAAATGTTATTAAAATACAGAACTTTCTCTTTTCAAACCATGCCCAAACCATGAGTTTGCAGACACATAACAGTCAATCCTTATTTCGTTAAATTTCAAGCTTTAAAAGGTGTATAACTTACCCAAACCATGGCCAAACCCAGGTTGAAATTACCCGCTAATGCTGTGTCAATTACAAATGTATACAAACTACACGTGCAGAAGTTGTTTGTAATCTTTTTCACGTGTCCGTGCGGAACCGGTTTGAACCGGTTTTGTCAGTATTTTTTGGTCATTGTCTTCAATAGGTATATTGTCGTCTGCTCACCAGCAGGCAGTTTGTATTGAAAGATGTTGGCCCACTGTCACCCAAATCTAGGCATATTATTCGCTATTTTACAAGCAACTTCTGGCAATTTTCTTTTTCATTTGAACACGACAGTTACTATCTTTGAGGAAAGGAAAACAAATAATTGTGAGCAACACGGTTTTACCGTAAATTCAAGATGGCGGACGCTGCCTAGGTTTTGGCGCGAACCGATGATTGTTTAATTAGGTGATCCTATTATTGTTCTTTGTATTTTGATACTTTTAATTAATTTGTTAAACCTTCACACTGTTGTTTGTCGAAGATCAATTCACATGTCTTCATCTTCATATCAAGTTCAGAATAAAACAATGAGAAGATTGTTGAAGAAATTTCTCGTCGTTCCATGCCTCTATCTGTCAACGACCCAACCGAATTATATCAAGGGTCACAGGCTAGACATAGGCCTGTCTCGAAATCATGGTCGGTCCATATTACTGTTCACCCATGCTTCTGACAATTATATTGTGAAACAGGCTCAGGCAAACAAAAAAACGTCTCCGGTGTCTGGTCTCCACGCGCGTCGCATCAGACCCGCGTGTCGGCATTTTTTTTTAAAATTATTGATTGATTTATTGTTTAATAATAATAATAATAATAATAATAATAATGTGTGGACTTATATAGCGCACGTATCCACCAACTGAGTGGTGCTCAAGGCGCATTATATTATTACCCCTGCTCATAAGGCTCATAAATCATTCCTGAAACCATCTCAGCTCCCTGGGGAGTATACAGCTCAATTGCTGCCATTACAGCGCATATAGGGCTAATCAACCAACTCTGCCCTCACAGGTACCCATTTAACCCCTGGTTGGAGAGAAGCAATTATGGTTAAGTGTCTTGCTCAAGGACACAAGTGTCACGGCCAGGATTCGAACCCACATTCTGCTGCTAACACCAGAACTTGAGCAACGGCGGATCCAGGGGGGGGCCAACGGGGGCCATGGCCCCCCCCAAAAAAACCGAAGCTGTACGCCCCCCCCCCCCAAAAAAAAAAAAAAAAAAGAAAAGAAAAGAAGAAAAAAAAGGGGGAAAAAGAGAGACAAAACAAAACCCCACAACTTTACGCCCCCTCCTTGTGCAGCTAAGTCTTGCTTATACGTTCAGCTTTTGTTAAAGTATGCAAATTACAACACACTGATTGGCTACATGAATGTGTTCATAATCCTACTCACGATCCAACATTGCCACAAAATTTGCAATGGTAGTTTGTGCAGTTAAGCCAAGCTGCATTAGACGAGGCGTACACGGTGATTGTATGCATGGCTTATGCACACGCGACTGGTTGTGTGGGGTTTCCATGAGAGAGGATCGCCTGGAGTCTCTCATCCTCCTTCAAGCTCATCGTGACCGTCTCCCAACCACCACTCGGGTTATTGAGTACTTCGCCACAAGCGGTGTCCATCGATTGAACTTTAGTTTCTTGCTTTAACTGATTGTTGTTGTTTCCTCCAATCGCCACATTTTGCCATACAGGTATTTCAACGACCATTATAGGGCTCATATACAGTGGAAAAAGCTAATCTATTTATGAATAATATTTGTCCGCTCAGAGCAACCAGAAGCTAAGCATTTCCGGAAACCCTGCATTAGTCAAGTGGTTTAATCACAAGGTTGCGGGTTCAAATCCAAAGCTTATCACTGAAATTTCATACTAAATCAAGTATTGTCGTCTAGACCCACAAAACAAACAAACCCCACCAGAAACGTTTTGCGCTCGCAAATACGCCCCTCCACTGAGCATTTGGCCCCCCCTAAACTTTGGGCCTAGATCCGCCGTTGAACTTGAGTCAGGTAAGCTAGACCGCTCGGCCACGACACTCCATTTTTGCTATGAAACGATGTCCAATTGCAGCCACAAATTGCTGGATCGATTGGAATTCTGCCGTGCTGTGTTTTAAACGACTTTCACATAAGGGTATGAACGTTTGCACGATTTGTGAGGCCTCTCTTAGTCACCATACTTTGTATATGGGAAATTTGCTCCCCGTGTATACATGTATCACGTATTCCCTGTTGGGGGGGGGGGAATGAAAAAAAAAATCTTATTTCAAAGTAAAACAGACAAGTGAATTGCTGGGTCATGTGTTTAATATTTATAACCATGACAAGACAGACAACATTTAATGTTACAACACAAGACCTTGGGCCAATTTTAGTTTTATTTAGAGTAGATATAACATGCAAAAACAAACAAATATAGCTAAATAACTGTGACAAGCAAACAAATAAAACAGATTAGTGTGCTTTGGTTTAAATAGCGAAGATTTTTCTAATATTCAGGATAAGAAACCAGAAATACAATCTACATAAATATTAATGAAACAGTGAAAGATTGGTTTCAAAAAGAATACCCCCCCCCCCCCAAAAAAAAAAAAAAAAAAACAAACCTTCTCATGTAACATTTGCAAAACAAGTTCCCAAATAATAAGAAAATATGGTTGTGAGATTCGTAAATACAGTTTTACCCTTTAAGTTGCCAAAATTATTATGGGCATATAAATTTTATTAATTATGAACTATTCTATTCGTTTTTAAATGCTTAACGCTCCTTGCATTATGTGACTGTGTCAAAAAGTACAAGAAATCTCCAATAATAGTCGTGGTCGGCCCACTTGCCTTAAATTTGTTTTTGAAGTGTATTTTTTGTTTTATTATTATTATTTTTTTGCAGGTTGGCATGATTCGCTCAAGGTGAGGGTTGTTATATTTCTTTTCTTTTTGTTTTGCCCGATATATGAAAAAAGGCTTTCAACCATTTAGCAAGATAATCATTTAAATCGTTATATTGTTCTTCATCAGATTATTAATATTAATTTGATCATACTACTGTAAACTCATTTTACCAGTAGGCTGATCAAAAAAATACAGAGTCGCATGCGACACTCTTTGCTTATCCCTTATCCTCCATCCCCATCCTCCATCCCCATCCCCCTTCGCGTCCCTGGACACTGGATCCACACCAGGCATGAGCAGTGGGGAACACATGGTAAGGGTTGGTAGTGTCACAACCCTTGAATGCTTTGTACTTCTGCATCTTCGTCTATGTTCGAGTACTCTTTGTTTCTTTTTCTTTAATGTGTACACATTAGCTGTCAGTCCCCAAAAAGGAGTCCTTCTAACCCCCTCCCGTCTCAAACAAAAAATATTTTTAATTACTGATTTTTTTTTAAATGTTGGGAATTTTTCGTCACTGTGCCATAACAAAGACTTCCACCATCAGCCATTAAGCCACACGCAAATATTATTTGTCTTACAGTATACATGTTGTTTTTCGTAGCTCTTTACCTTTTTATACATAACAATATTTGTGTCTTTTACACGTTCAATCAACATAGCCTTATAACATCTGTTCCAATTCTCACTGAAATTCCCTTGATAACCAATTTACCATTGCATGGCCAAACCAATTAATATGTACAAGCAGGTGCCCAAACCATTGGGGGTGTATAATATCACATCCCTGCTTATTTTTAGGGTGGGGGAAACCAATGCAATCATCCCCCAATATTTTTCCCACTATATCCCTTAAAATCACACATAAAAATGTTCTATGGTGTTTTTATTGAAGAGCATACAGAACCCTAAAACGTCTGGTGTCCCTAAACAGCCCCTGGACCTTATGTTGTAGTGGACTTGCACGACGCTCTCAACTTATGTCATACTCCCCCAATGTTCCTAATGAATTGAGCCCATGTGTACAAGAAACAAGCAGGTGGGAATAGAATCTAATGTTCACAAGCATTATGTTCCATCAGGGGTGTGATTGGGCAGTTTTGAAAAATCCACGTCAATTTTGCTAGGGGTATTGGGGCCGCTGTTGTGAACAGCGCTGGGGTGAAATCTATAGTTCTGAGCGTTTGCTTTGCTTTCCTTTATTGCTTAAAGGTCCTATGAAATGGTAATTTTTCACACTACATTTTTGGGGCTTAATATATGGTTTTGTATTAATAAAACATAATACTTACTATTTTTTATAAGTTTGTCATGAGTTATAACAATTTAATTTGTCCCCAAAATTTGTGTTGTCCCTTTTGATATCGCCTTTCGTGACATAGACCTAGGCACCGAATGACAAAAGACATTGACAATGCACATTCCTGACCATTATGCTCTGGTAAGCTTCACCGCAGCCGTCCAAACAAATTCGTTGATATTTTGGATCTGATGGGAATCTGTGCAGACTGACACTATTCTTTAGAAGTGTTGCTGTAATCAGCAACAATACACCTTGGTGGCATAACAACAAAAACAGTTACATAAGTTTGCAAGTTGTATCATTCATATGTATCGGTCGATGCGCGCCAACAAACAGCATGTTCCTAGGTCTACGTCACAAATTTGTCCCCTTTTTAGGGGCGCGGGCTCATCCCCAATTTTTTTTTAAATAATTTTTTTGCGATGTAAATCTCCAATACATTTTTTTAAAATTGCATTTATAGGTTAATGTGTGCATATTTTATAGTTTACAATGGAAACAAATTTCTAATTCATAGGACCTTTAAATCTTTAAAATCACACCCCTGTTCCATCTCAATTTTTTTTCTTTCAAAAATCAAACCCACTGGGCCTCTTTTTTTACCAATGTAGGACCTCTTTTTTACCAATGTAGGACCTCTTTTTTACCAATGTAGGACCTCTTTTTTACCAATGTAGGACCTCTTTTTTACCAATGTAGGACCTCTTTTTTACCAATGTAGGACCTCTTTTTTACCAATGTAGGACCTCTTTTTTACCAATGTAGGACCTCTTTTTTACCAATGTAGGACCTCTTTTTTACCAATGTAGGACCTTCCCTTTAACAAAAACAAAATATACCCTGTGGCCAAAATTGCTTACCAGAAACATTTGCTGAGTGGATTTCTTTTGGTTACCAGCCAAACTTTCATACAAAATGTATGCATTTTGGCTACTTCTCTGTTTTATACTACTTAGCAAAAACTATTTGCTTAGCATAATTCTCTGTGAAGCAGCTCTGTGAAATTGACCTCTGATGAAGGTTATTTTGAAACTAAATGTCTACAAACTGTCAACAATTCTGGATAGGTGTATTCTTCCCGTAAGACAACAAAAGGAATGTCTTGATAATTAGTTTTGTAAGCTAGTGAAAATTTTTAAACATTGGATGATCCTTTATCCGCTCTGTGCATGACCAGTTGAGGGTGTCCTATGCGAAAATCAGCAGCTTGTCATCATGCGCTGGATAGTGTGCGCTATTGACTCCATTAATATTTAAGTGTAAACTGTTACTTGGGAAATTTTTTTGAAATGGTGACTGGAAGTGCCCTGGTCTCTGGAGACTGTGTTTATTATTCACTACTACGGGGATTACGTTATGTACAGAGTGGATATATGACCTTCCAAACGACACAAAATGTTACCAAACTGATATTTAATTATCAAAAATATACAGACTTAAAGTACAACATCAATAAATCGTACTGATGTAGCAAAGGCTGCAAAGCAGTGTAGCCCAGTGTTTTAAAGTGGGTTTATGGCTTATCTTACAATGAACTCACTCACTCAGATTAGTTGCGGTAAGTACTGATGGTGAAAATTTGTTTAAATTGCCTTAAACCGTTAAACACCTTAGCCCACATTCTTGTTGTGGTAGATGAGTAAGCTCTCTAATGGTGTAATGGTGTGACTGGCGTCGCTGGTGTTGAGTCCTGCTTTGGACCATGAATTAACGGGAAAACTCCTTGCAATGAATAAAGCTCTTTCAGGATGAGAAGTACTGTGTCCTCCGAATCCCTGTATTAAATGAAACAAAAACCAAGAATAAAGTTAATTATTTGTTTGGCAACAAGTATTAAGTGGCCTCATGTATTAATCCTAGCAAGATCTTGTTTTGCTTACTTTCAAATGAGAATCATTTATAAAAAAACAAATTCAAAGAATATTTAAACAATTTTTTTATCCAGCCCGAGGGCAAAGTTCAGGAAATGTTGGTTATGGAATCAGTTAACCTTGGAAATTATTATGCTTTGAAATGCTCAAATTTCAAAAACAAAACCTAAATTCACAAACGACTCAGATTGTGGGTTCGAATCCCAACTGCGACCATGGTGCTTGTGTCCTTGAGCAAGATACTTTACCATAATTGCTTTTCTCCACCCAGAGGTAAATGGGTACCTGTGAGGGCAGCATTGGTTGTTGTGGTTGATTAGCCCTATATGCGCTGTAATGGCAGCAATTGAGCTTTATACTCCCCAGGGAGCTGAGATGGTTTCAGGAATGATTTATGAGGCTGATGAGCAGGGGTAATAATATAATGCGCCTTGAGCACCAGTTTGGTGGATACGTGTGCTATATAAGTCCACATTATTATTATTATTATTTTATTATTATTGACATAAGATTGATTTCCTTTTGCAAACCTGCATTTAATTGAGGAAAACTTTTATTAATTTTATTCAAAGCACTTCAGGATCGCATTCAAATCCCACATGTACTCAATGAATACGGGTGGTCCTAATAATTTGACAAAAGTAAAAAAATCCTGAAAATGGGTAGTGGGCCTGGGTCTCCCTTTGGTCTAGAGGACAAAGCCCCCTGAACCTCCTGGATGTTTAATTTTGGAGGATTTACAGACTCTCCACATCCCCACAAACAAGAAACTAGAGTTTTGGACACAATACAAGCTACTTCTTTCTTTCCTTGGTGGCTACTGCTCTTCTTTTTAGAAAATTTTGAGGGAAAGGGAGATTTGCAAAAAATCCTGAAATCAGAAAGAATCCTGAGAAATCACAAGCCTGATTAAATTTAGGAAATCTTTTATTAATTTCATTCAAAGCACAGAATCGCATTCAAATCTCACACACTCAATGAATACGCAAGTATTTACTTACCAGTAGCACGCATGGCTTCCCAGTGCAAAGAGATATTCATTGAAGCTTTCAAGTGGAGCTTCTTGGAGGACGTAATCTATCCTTCGTCCACTGTTCAGCTGGCCAAGGTTTAGCTCATATTCTGTCGATGGTGCTTTGAAAAATTCACAAAATTTAACATTAAAGAAAGTAGTTGTTTTTAACCGAGACCAAATTCTCACTTGTACTTTTCAGAACTAAGCTTCTTTCTCAAAGAGATTTATACTACATTGTTTCTTATTATTAATCGCCCAATTGTATGTTTTTGCAGTATATTTTAGATGTAGTTTTTTGGTGCATTGTGTTTCATTTTAAGTGTCAGGGCACGATATCACAAATCACAGAGGTAGGTTATGGCTTTTGGCAGGAACTGGCCTTAATTGCTAAGCAAATGGGTATTAAAGTAACAACAGAAATCGCATGGAGATCGCATGCACACTAAGCTTTTTGTGTGAAATCAGGCCAAGTTCATTTCACGGTTCATGTTTGTATCGGCAGTGATAAGCATTCATCAGGATCAAGTACAATATATATATTTTTTAAAAAGAGGCATTGGCAAACAAGGCTTTAAGACATAATATGCAAACATTTCTGCTTAGTGTTTCTCTCAACTTTAACACAATTTCTCTCAACTTAAGCTCGGGTTAAAAGAACTAAGAAGCAATTCCAGGAACTCACCTTGATCTCTGGAAGACATCGCTTCCCTCTCCGTCTCTTGCCTCTTCACCTCCTCCATGCTCAGCTTCTCCGCAA
The DNA here is from genome assembly GCA_029582265.1 of Zoroaster sp. YZ-2022. Lineage (NCBI taxonomy): Eukaryota > Metazoa > Echinodermata > Asteroidea > Forcipulatida > Zoroasteridae > Zoroaster > Zoroaster sp. YZ-2022. Next base: position 18,808,635 of record CM055830.1, read on the forward strand.
CCTCCTCCATCTCCTCCGCGGTGACGGTAGGCACATCCTCGGCACCGCTGCGATGAGCCAGGGCAAACTCGTGGATGGACTTCCACGTCTTCTTCATGGAGTCAATCAAGTTGCGCTTGAGGTCTGCTCCAAAGGTAGTCAGACTCTCCTTAAGTTCTGTGCATCAAGGAGGAGAGGACAGAATTTCTTATTAACTGCCATCTTGGTTTTCTTGTATATAGGTATTAAGGACTCGAAATGAGGGTCGTTTCTATAATAGACTGGTACCTTTCATCACATCATCAGTTTTAATGTTAATTTTTTTACTTGCGGTCAGGGCACTATACAAACATGGTTGCAATGTGAGCAGAGTCAATGCCATGAAACTGAATGATCGATCTGTAACAAACAAATCATCCTGTCAGACCAACAAGGTCATATCTAAAATATGCAACAAGGTCGTATGTGCAATAGTGCATAAATTTGCATACATTAAAACAATTGAGTGCAACAATGTTATATCTTCTTCCATAGGTTTTGCGTGTTCATCCTGGAACTTTGTAAAAAAGATATGACCTTGTTGCACTGAGCGAAATCCATGTCTGTAACAAGGTCGTACATGTAACTATGATACGACCTTGTTGAACTGATGTGACGAAATGCTCTTATAAGCCTTGATTTATTTTTGCCCTATACCAATGTGTGTATAGCACTGCATACTCAGTGCTTTCCGATTGCCTGTGAAAAAACAACACAAGCGAACCCACGACCTCCTGCTTACTAGTGCAGACATCTTAACCTCTCGACCACCGAGCTTGCCCAATGACGATTGGCCCGCTAGAATCCTATAAGCAGCGGTTTCCGCGATATGTATAGGTTGATGAAATTCTTGCGTCGGGTGATAAACAACTGATTTAATTGATAAGCCTTGATTATCAAGGATTCAAAGACTGACAGAGATGCAATCAAGCCCCAGTAAAATGGACACTGAAAATCCTCAACATGAGAAAGAAAGAACAGACCTTGGTGGGCAGCGAGATAGTTATTTAACTTACCCAGATGAAATCTCTTTCGCCCCTTGTGGTGGGGCATCAGGAAGGGCTTGACATCTGCCATGCTTGGATGAACAAGGGGCTCAATCCTATAGGCAACCGGGTCAAACTGAAAGGGGAGGGGGCAGAAGTAGAAAAATGTAAATTAGAATTGCACCTTTTGCTCAATTGGTTTTCAAAATTTGGTTTTCTTGTTTTATGTAGCTTATTCAAAATATCTCGAAAATGAGGGAATCTAACAAAAAATGATTAAAGGTTTGCAACAGCAGGTACAGCAGTCTTAATGAAATGTTTCTTTTTACAAAGTCCCTTTAAATTCATCTAAGGAAGATCCTGGGGATAGTGGGAATCACTTACTGAAACTAGATTCTTCTTTTAACCCTAACCACCCCAAATCCTGCAAAATCCTCCAAGGGGCACTTTTTGGGGGAGATTCAGCACTGTTGGGAACTGGTACTTTCACCTCTTCAAATGGGGCAAAATTACTACCTGGCAAGAAGTACAGGCCATAAGTGCTGAATATGAAAGATCAATGAAAATGCATGGTGCATTTTAAAGATAAGCGCATATTTCCAAAAGTGCACTAATGGATTTTCGAGGATTCAGGGAGGTTCCTAACCAGAATACCTAGGAGGTTAGGGTTAAAAGTGTTAAAAGTTAATAAGCTCAGCCGAGAATAAAAAAAGGAAGATTTCAAACAAAACCTTCTTTGAATCTCTTCATAAACACAAACTGTGACCAGCGATTTTGTACAAAATTTGTTATGAAAAAAGAAACCTTACAGGGTGAAAGATGTTGAAGAATCCTTCGCATGTTGGTAGTTTGTACTCCTCCCCTACCCTGCTGACGCCTCTGACAGTGAGGAACATACCGATGGGTGACCCGACGGCGAAGAAACACTGTGGCTTGAAATCAAGTTGAGAGTACATGACGAGAGGCTGGCCGACACCTGAATAGAATCAAGAGTGACAGGGTAAGATCTTAATATCAAACATGGGGCAGCACAGAGAAGATTATTTAACCCTAATCCTCTACAGACATTTCACAGGCAGTAAATCCAACAACAGAAAAGTGTGCAGGCTGCTCAATGCAACAAGATCCACCAGCTAGAACAATGGTTCTTTTGTTCTCTGCTGAGGGCAACAAGATGCAACAACTTTTTACTTTTGTTGCATGTTGTTGCATTGAGCATGGTTTAATGTAATTAACACTACTTCTTTAAGATAGGTACTTTGACAAAACATTGTAGGTACAACCTTTGGACTTTGGTCCCAGCAAGGGTGACTTTTTTTTGGCACTCAAAAAATCATGCTAGGACAAAACTATAAATTATTTGAGATACAACCTTTTAGCATTTTTGGGACACAGAGTTTTTGCAATGAAGTGATGACCACTGAAATGAAACAGACTATGACGCATTACCTTCTGACCCTGGTTCATAATCAATGTGTACAGAGTGTGCAGAGATGTCCAGTTGCGATGACGCAGCCTCTTGTCTCTGTTGCTCAAGAGCCTCCCGTGCCACTCGTTCCGCCTCTGCTCGGATCTGTGCTTCTTTTGCAATTCTGCTTCTCTTCTAGTATCAAGAAAACCACACCCCTTATTTAATACATACAAATTTAACAGTATTTGAATACAGATATGAACACAAATATAATTTGGATATTAAAATACACAGACATGTATTCATAATTGTATACAATTTTATTTCAGTGATTGGGCATTTTTGAAAAATCCACTTAAATTTTTCTAGGGGTATTGGGGCCGCTGTTGTGAATAGCGCTGGGGTGAAATCTATTGTTCTGAGCGTTTGCTTTGCTTTCCTTTGTTGCTTAGGCCTAAATCTTTAAAATCCGCAGGATCACAACATTGCGATTTGTAAAAATCTGAAAATTCAGAAAAATCGGGAAAAATCACACCCCTGTTATTTGTTTGTGTTTTTAATCTTTGGACAATACAATGAACACATACATGAAGAAGACATGCCTTTTAACATCCACTGATACATCTGTAGACTACTTACCTCTTTGGTGGCTTGCTCTCTCAAGAAGCCTCCTAGTTTTTTCCTTGGCCCCATAGGAAGACCCATCTCCTTCAGATCAGAGTCACTACACATAAGCTTCAGAGATACAAACCAATCATAACAATTAATGTGAATGAATTGTGAACAAATATCTTCATAATAAAAACAAAATTAAAAATATGTCCAGGCATCGACATTCATTTCATGTAGCATCAAGCGCAGCAATGCAAACTTCTCCTAAAATAGTACTTCTGTGCAAAAATCACAACGTCCTTTTCAAGGGGTGTGCCAAGGCAAAAGATAGGTACAACCCAGCAGATGATAAAGGGTCTTATTTGTCTACTAATCTCTGGTCCTTGACAAATTTTTTCTTACAAATTTGTAATATATATATAATATTGAAATTTAAACAGAATTATTGCATGATATTTTCAAAATGGGATAGATTGAATGAGGTGATTTATAAAAGGGGAAACAAAATTGGAAAAATATAAACTCTGACTAAGGGGGTCTTAGTTGACCATCCCACTTCCACATCTGAGGGTTTCTTTTGGTGACCAAAGAACCCATGAGATTTCACAAAAATCAACTTATTTTTTACCAGGCTTTCCATGTCTATTCTCTCATCCTGAAACTTTGGTAACAAGTCTGTCAACCCCAGCTGTGCGAGGGCGATCTCCAGGGTCATGACCTCTTCATCTACATCCTCATTGGTCAGATTAGCAGTGACATCCGCGGGCAGAGCAATTGATTGGTCAGGTGTGATGAGCGTGTCTGCATTAGAGTCTGTCATTGTTAGGTTGGGGTTGCCATCTCCTTGGTGGGACAGCAGATCGAACACGATCAGGGAACCTGTCAGGATGATAAAAATCGATGAGAATGGTTAAATTGAAATCAAAATTAGGCCATGCAAAAAAGAAAACAAATTATTGGCGATTTGCAATAAAAAAATGTTTTCCCTGACATATAAGATGGGGTTGGTTTAATAACTTGCACAGAAGGACACAGTTGAAGCTCACCTAAACTATGTCCAACTATAGACACCTGTCCTTGATACTCAGGATTCCGATGTTTGAACAAATCATAGAGACGGTTGATTTCAGAGTTCACCTGCTCGGCAATCTTCTGCGAGTAGGTTGGACTCGAGTAGAAGAGAATATCTAGGAGGGTGTCGTTGGTGAACCGACGTAGTCGACTGATGCTTGGTAAAGTGATACGTCTTAAGCGTCTATTTGGAAACATAAGCAAATATTGAAAAAAGTTAGGACACACCATTGGTTATTACTAGAATACAAAAAGACTTAAAGGGCCAGTATCATCACGATCAGAGCAGACTTTCAACAGGGCATGGAATTAGTGTCCTAGTTTAAGATGAACACAGTGACTGAAAATTACTGGCTCATTTATGGAGCAGCAACGGTAATATGACCTTATAATGTGGGGTATTATTTTAAGTCACTGAGTTAAACTAAAACAAGCACTCTGATTCAATGCCCTGTTGATCGTGATGATACTGTTCCTTTAAGTTTTAATGGTATAACGATGATAGTTATGAATACATACATTCAGAACAAAAATGCAATGTTGAAAATATAAAACCAAAATTTATTTATTGTCCAATTCCAACAGCGGATGAGCCGCCAATTACAGGAAATGATAAATATAAATATAAATGATAAATGATAAATATAAATATAAATATAAATGATAAATATAAATATAAATATAAATGATAAATGATAAATATAAAAATAAAAACAATGAATTAAAAATTACATAACAATAGATTGCAAAAATTTTAAAACACTCAAATACATATCAGTTGCTGGTACTGGCTAAGGCACGGAAAACCCGAGTACGGAAAGAATTAAGAGATGGAGCCCCGAACACATCACAAGTCCCATGGAGCCTGTTATAGGTGGATGAAATCCTCGATATAAATGAGTAATGTTGCATAACAAAATTTAATAATGACATGAAGCCATAAACAATTATATATTTCTGACCAAATATTCACATGAACCATGAAAGCAGAAACTACCCCACCCAAATAGAATGTCACTAAATAACTCAAACCCCCCTCCCTCTCTCCCAGGACAACCTCAACAACAGAATACTAGTAACAGCAATGGATGGGACCCCTAAACAACAAGACAATCAGATAACCAAAACATGTTTTTCGGTTTTGCTTTTCAAAGCATGGAGGATGATTTTTCAATGTTATTTTTATGTTTTACCTGTCGACACCTGTTGCGTCACCGTGGAGAGCTTCGTACCAATATACAGGAAGAAACTCAATACGACCTATCCGTCCATCCTCCTGAGCATGCTTAAAGTGAGACCGTAGGAGTCCGAGGGAGACAGAGCGGAAGTCATCAACTGAAATAAATAGCGAATTGTTGTATCTTAAAGATGAAATTGGTTTCAAAATATTTTTTGTTTTGTTTTGTTTTGTTTTGTTTTGTTTTTTAAGTAACCAAGCAATCTAGTTTTAAATATAACATTTTTAAGTAACCAAGCAATCTAGTTTTTAGATATAAAATAAGTCTGTGCCCACATTGAACTTATTTTGAACATGCAACCTACCAACATGCAATTTTTTGAATACAATTTTCTGTTAGACTTAAAATAATCTGTCTTACCACATTCAACAATGCCTCTGAAACGTAGATCACAAACAGGTCCAATGCCGTGTATTATGAAAACAAGATGATCGATTTTGCTGGGTTCACCTGGAGGACAGAAAAACCACACAAGATGACGAGACTGAAAACTCACTGGTATCAACATTTTGTAGTCTATTTTATATTTTAAAAAATAAATTCTTTAACCCTGGTAACCACCCCATATCCTGCAAAATCCTCCAAGGGGCACTTTTTTGGGGAAAATTCAACACTGTTGGAAACTGGTACTTTCACCTCTTCAAATGGGGCAAAATTACTACCTGGCAAGAAGTACAGGCCATAAGTGCTGAATATGAAAGATTAACGACAATGCATGGTGCATTATGAAGATAAGGGCATGTTTCCAAAAGGGCACCGATGGATTTTGGAGGATTTAGGAAGGTTCCTAGCAGGATACCTAGGGGGGTTAGGGTTAATAATATAGTCAACACTGTGACTAAATGGCCACAATGTACAAGGGTAACAATATGAAAGTGTTACTTAATTTTCCAGTTATTAGACTGGTGGTTTTTCGTCCAAGTTGCTATTTTCCCAAGGTCAAAGGTAAGCTAAAACACGCTAAATGACTGGCAGGTGAGCAGAATGCACCTCTTTTTAGCCCAACCATGGGACAGTTTTGAGAAGAAAATAATCTATATTTTTACTTTTTGGCCAAAACACTTTAAATGGTTTATCACCTGAACAGTGTCACTGAACCAACTACAAAGATTACATGCTTTGCATGTGTGAAAGTGATAGTAACCCATCTTTGAGTTAATGGGTGGTTCTAAAAAATAACCTTTAGGTTTACTCTGTCCATTCTTGTATCTTTAAATTTTAAGTTCCCAAATCTTGGAGATGACGAATACCTTGATCAATATTGTCGACATCATCGATACCCCTCTTAACAACTCTTGGTCTCATCTGACCATCCGGGGTTGTTCCAAAGTCGTCTGGTTTGGACGACGGCCGGAAGTGGACGATGACGTTGGGGTTATGCATGACAATGGTCTCTCCGTCAGAAAACTCAAGTCTCTTATGCCACACATTGTTCTGAATAGCCAACTTGTACTCGTGCTGCAGGAGGAGATAAATGTATACAAGATGACATGCATATCATGCATATTCACGCCTCATGCATATTGATGAGGTAAAATCAAGTTAATTTACTGGTAAATTATCAGTGGTGTCAAGGATCTCAAGATTAATGTAATAATTTCCAAAATTAATTTCAGTCATCTGAAGACAGACCCTCCAAGTTAGAACAATCTTAGTTCATTTTATTTTTTGTTTACTGCACCAGGGATGATATTGTGAGAAAATGAAAAGGTAGGAAAAATGTTTGCCATTATCATTAGGCATATACTAGCCTATAGCGGTTTACCTCTACAGCCATGTATAGCAAGGAAACTGTTTTTTATCTTGGTATTTACAATAAAATGATACACAAGGAAAGTTTCCATGGTCTGAAGTTAGTCGGAATCCGGTTTCATGGTAGGATTTTCAAAATCAAAAGGTAGGATTTCCTACAAAAGTAGGAAGAATATCATGCCTGCTACACAACGAAAAACTGTCACAGGTTGGTGTTTCTTACAAATAATGTATCTTGGTTCTTATAAAGTACGGATGCATTTACAGACATTTTACCAATAAGGAGCAGTAATTTCCAACAACAGGCCTCACTATGCATTTGTTGTCTTTTATGAAATGAAAACCAAGATGGCTTCAGAGCGATAAAGGTCAAATGTCAAAGGTCGAATGTCATCGTGAAGAAATTTATCGGATAATAAAGCCAAGGCACCTCCAGTCTGTCTGCCAAGCCTTCATCATATGGCAGAAATCGGTTCTCGCCATCACTCTTGTAGAACCATGTGCAGCGTCTGACACTAGAGGGCTTCTCGTCCCAGTAGATAGCATGTCGTACACGCCGCTCCAGGCTCACATCATAGCGCCCTCCATTGGTGGAGATGATGATGTCTTCATTTTGATTGTTGAGGGCTGTTAAGGATGAGAGCAACCTCTAATGAGAGGGGTCTTTAAAAAATAATATCTTCCCCCAATTTACAAATATGAGTTAACACAAGCATATAATTCAATATGAGGCTAATGTCCTGAGTAGACTTTTCACATTGTGATTTGTTTTCCTAGCGATTAATAGTTGACGGTTCGGGAACCAGACAAATATGGAGGCCTCTGAACTTGCAAAAGACAGACCAAGATGGAGAGAATGCAAGTGTAAAACTTGGTCCTTAACCCTAACGACCCCAAATCCTGCAAAATCCTCCAAGGGGCACTTTTTGGGGAAAATTCAGCACTATTGGAAACTGGTACTTTCACCTCTTCAAGTACAGAGCAAAGTGCTGAATATAAAAGATCAACGAAAATGCATGGTGCATTTTGAAGATAAGGGCATGTTTCCAAAAGTGCACTGATGGATTTGGGGGATTCAGGAAGGTTCCTAGCTAGAATACCTAGGAGGCTAGGGTTAAAAAATCCATAGAATCTGGGTCTGCTTGGCCACTCTTTCCCATTGGATCCCCCTTCACTTACATGAATGGAACGTCTCCTCCAGCCTGATAGAATCAATGATGCTGAATGGGTACCATATCTCACCCCTCTCAAACTCCTTGCAGTAAAACCAATGTGGATGTACAGGTTGGTAGCCTGAAGATCCCGGGGCTGGGTACAAGGAGGGGGCTGGGTACAAGGAGGGGGCTGGGTACAAGGAGGGCCCTGGCCCTGGAGAGGTACCCAACTGAGGTCCATGGGGTTGCGTCTGATGGAGTGCTGATGAGGTTGGCGGTGGCTTTGAGGGGTCAAACTTTACAAGAAAGCAATTTAAAATGTTGTCAGCTACAGTCAAATTAAATTTGTCTTCAATGAACACTGAAGTTGGACATCTATAAAAAAGGTATCATTTTGCCAACATTTTTCAAATAAAAATAGGAAAGTGCAGTTCATATTATTATCTCCATCAATAATTGCCATGGATCGAAATAGAAATTTATTCCCAGCGGCCAATTTCATAGAGCCGCTAAGCAGATAAAATTGCTCACCTGAAAAATTTGCTTAGCAGATTTTCTGGTTATCAGCCAAACTTTAGTACAAAATGTTTGCATTTCCGCTGGTAGTCTGTTTTATAATGCTTAGCAAAATTCTCTGCTTAGCAGCTCCATGCAATTTATTCCTCAGAGGAAGGTGATGTGGTAAATTTGTTTTTCCCAAACATGATTGCAGTGACAATGGTGAGAGAAATAACCTTACTGCTTGTCCTGATTTTTGTTTGTAAATGTCAAACACTAATTTGCTAAATGGCTTTGAGGTTTTCATAGTGTCAGGTTGTAAAACAGATTCTGTTTCAATAATGTTTCAAAGTGGCCGGAGGCCAGCTAAACTATGATAATTACCATTGGTTGAACAGGTGGCCCAGAAGGAGGAGTTGCTGTACCCAAAGGATGTACCATTGGATGGTAATGCCGTAACCCCTCGGCGCTATATCCCCCACTGAATGTCCGCCCTCCTTGTGGAGGCCCAGTGGGTGGGGGCGCACTGGGATCACGTGGCCCTGATGGAGCAGATACTTGGCCACTGGGGGTACTCATAGGTGGTCCACTGAAGTACTGAGAAGATTGGGGCATGGCTGGGCTGGAGAAGCTAACGGACTGGTGAGAGGTTGATGGAGCAAACTGCTGGGGTTGGGTCGGAATGGTCGGCATGGAGGCATTACTCGCTTGGGTGGCGACACCTGCTGGTTGGCTGATGCTGGAAAAAGGGTCCGAGGCACTTGAGGCTGCTGGCATACTGAAAAAGGGCACTTGTGGCTGGGCCACTTGGGTTGATGGAGGATCGGCTGTCTGGCCAAGAAAGCTGTCTGCCTCGCCATCTTCTGCAAGAGGAAATTAAAGAGAATTTTAGAATAAGCCTCAACTCAATACAAAGATCATCATACATGTAACAAAATGTATGAAATCTGTATTTCAAAATAATTCAGTTGATAACTTTTAAAGTTTATATTTATTTTTCTCTCTGAGTGAAAGCGTTAACTTTGTTAATCATGACCAAATGGTAACTTTTTGGCTTTTCTATGTTTTTTATTTACTCTTGTCTCTTGGGAGTATTTTTATTTAAATTTTACATCTTTCACATGATATTAAACATTTTTTGGGGACACCGCATTTGAATCCATGGAGGGATTGAGGGCCATGACGATGACTCATCCCACCACCCAATACCCCCCCCCCCCCCCCCGCCCCGTAAACAGAATTAAACTAACTTTAGGCCTGTCAAACAATAAATAATATAATAACGCGCATACCGGCAATATGTATTGATACCACATTTTAGGTATGTGCGTATCCCACGCATTGTCGCAAATCTTTTTGGCCGCGGCCTCAATCTCGGGTTGAATCGTCGTGGCGAAGACACCGTGGAGATAGCGCTTTGTAACGTTTCGCTGTGGCCGTTCTTTTTAACGTACCCAGGAGCTTTTTTTTCGAAGACGTAGATCACATATTCTACTTCAACCTCGTTCTAAAATTTTCTGAATGCAGCATCTAGAAGTTTCCAAAAAAAAATCTCGAAATTTGGGTTTGTTCTTGCTCATCAAAACCATCGACGATTTACTAAAAGGTGAGTAATATACCTTATCAAACCACACTACTAATTTTTATATACTTGTTTTCTACCTCTTGGCCAATTTTGACGGCGATTGGACGATGCGCAGTTACGTTTTTTTGACTAGCAGAAATTGATGTCGATCAAAGATTGTATTGCGCCGCGTTCAGCACGCTACATTGTGTACTATTTTTGATGTCAACAAAACGAACATTCAATCGGCGAATTTTCAGTCCGATAAATCGTCCGTTTTTCCCTTCCTCCATGGTTTAAACCTAATATACATCGGTAACACAATAATATTAGTTCTCATAACTTATTTAATTTTTTCATCTTTCCAGTCCAATATAATTTATTATTTTTTCTAATGTTTAATTAAATCAGGGATAAGAATTTCTCGCGGATTTCAGTATAAAAATTAAAAATTCTCGGATTTGAGTAATTTTTTTTCCTATTTTTTAAAATTTATTTTCATTATTTTGTTTTATCTTTCCAGTCCAATATAATTTATAAATTGTTCTAATATTTAATTAAATCAGGGATGAAAATAATCCTGAGATTTGAGTAATTTCTTTTTTTCATATTTAAAAAAAAATTATTTATTTATTTTTTTAACACATTTTTTTTGTATTTCTTATTTGTAAATCAGCACTACAAAACAAACTAATCATTGAATTAGCCTGGAAATAGGTTATTATTCTTCCTCTTTTCCCAAGCATTCCAGTGATACCAACCTTTTGACAATCGGACAAGAATTAAGAAAGTTATGATATGGAATCCGAGAAAATCTAGGAAACGGGTCACAAGTCAAATTTACATTTCTTTTGTTTTTCCTTATAAAATAATTGCCATTTACGGGCCTAAAATTGCCGGATTCAACATGTCATAACTTCCTTATTTTTGGTCACAGGAAGATGATTCTTATATCATTGTAATCGTCTGTTCAAGACCTTGACAATGATACCAGTTGTATTGAAATCCGTTGATTTTGAAATTTTTTGTCACATAGCTACACATTTACGGCATATGCTACACAGTGCATTGCACCCGGTAGATAGACCGGAATATCATTTTCACGATACACTCTTCTCAATTTTTCACACCGTATATCTCTTCGGAAATACATTAAAATTGCTCACCTGCTGGAAAAAGTGATGCTGTCGCCGGAACCGGTCTCAAAACATCCGGGGCTAAACTATCACTAGCAGGAAACAGCAATAGAGGAGGGGTATTTAAATTCGGATCTGTCATGATTTCTCCCTTTTGGCACGACACGTCATATTATAGGTCACCAATGGAGGGCGCCATTCATGATTGCAGTAGTCTAGCGGCCGTCTCGTTAAAAGCAATATTCTTTGATTTGTGTATGTGTTGACGGGGCGCGTTGATCAGACTGTGAAAACGGGATCACATAAAAAAAAATAAGGATGGCCGACATTTCGGAGATGGCAGAAAATTTGGTGCTTCGGAGAATTCAACCGGGCACAAAATTAGAGGTATCACCGATATTTCCGTTTTCTGACTGATGTGTGTGTTGCCAGTAATAAGATGTGTTAAATTTCAAGCGTGTTGGAGTGTTTATTGTGTTATTGGCAAGTGTCATGACTCGGTCACTATTGCCTGTCAATAGGCCTACTGCAGCAATGTCATTTTCCACGGGGAGGGTAGGGGTAGGCATGGTAGGGGAGGGGAAAGGGGAAGGAAATGGGAATGGGAATGGGGAAGGGGGTAGTGGGGGTGTGTGTGGAAAGGAGTACGGGGATGGGGTTGAGTGGGGAAGAGGCTGTTTAATTAGGGCTGTGCTGGTTATCCGAGTATCCGGATACCTGACTGAAATGGTCGTTACCTGGTTCCATTTTTCGGTTCCAGTTAAGTTACCTGTAAACGACTTTTTAAAATTCGGACTTAACATTTGAGCGGTGTGAACAGAAATCTGTGACTCTTGAACAATGTAATGTTTACACTTTTACAGACAATTATACTTAAATTCAAGAGATTGCACTCCAATAAAGAAAAGATCGATTTAAGTATGGTATCCTCTGTATTATAAAAGTAAATTTGTTACCATTTACAGTACATGTATTTGTAATTGTACACCACACCGGAGGCATGTTTTCAACAAAAATGAAAACGGGTATCCGGGTATCCAAAGTTTCCTGATTTCGAGTATCTAGTTCCAAAAATATCCGAAAACGCACAGCCCTATGTTTAATTGTTGTTTGTGGGAATGGTGTTTGATCTTTATGTACATAGCTATAACTAAGTAACACCCAAATGTGGGATAACACATTTGCCTATGTGCCACCACGTAAAAAAAAAGAAATTGTGGAATCCGTAGAAGCTAAACGGTCTAAAAACTTCCCACAAGAGTCACAGATAATGTAGTATAATACAAGATAATATAATTTAAGACCATCCACAAGATAATTGGTGATTGTCCAGAAATATGCGTGGTTTTGAGGACGACTTTTTGTTTGCGACTCCGACAGATTTGACCGGTTTGACCTGACTTTTGACACTGGATCCGGTTTTGAGGTCTCGTTGAAAATTCATTTTTTCGTAAGTTTCTTTGATATTTCGATAAAAGTTGAAGGGTCAATGCATGAAACATGATCACTTTGATATACCAAGCCATTTTGAATGGAGGAAAAAGTATTTGACAGGTAAGAAATTGTTAACTTTCTGGCGTTTTTAGTCAAAAAATGTAAGATTTTGAAATAAAAAGTGTTCAAATTTATATTAAATCAACAGACACATTTTGTCAATGCGGATTTTAACATCTGGACTGTTTTGAGCAATATAAACCCGAACTGTCTGTGAAAATTATCGGAAACTCTCGCGAAAAGGGTATTTCTGGGGTCATATCAACATGGCCAATTGTTGCGCGATGATGGCGGATATGTCATGTATGTACAAATATATGGTCTCGGAGGAATATTCAAGTTCATGTTCAGATATTGTTACTGTTGTACAGTATTCATCCGCCCAAATGATTGATGCATTGCATGGTTAATATTAACAATGAAGTGTAACTTTTTTTTATAAATATTTTTCATTTAACTGGGCCTATAATGATTGGAATTCACACTTTAGTTACTTTTTATTATTTATTATTTTTATTTTTATATTCTATGACCACAAAAACATCAAATTTAAAATAAAACATAGTGCTCCAAGTCACACTTGTTAATTTCTAATTTATTGCTTAAATCTCACAACTTTTCCAAGTTCAACAGCCAATATCTCAAGAAGTAAATGACCTATTAGAAAACAAAAAACACAATTGAATTCCTCACATTAATAGCTTCAGTTTGATTTATAACTTAACATTTTTGCGAAATGAGTTACCATAAATGCTTTGATGGTCAAATTAACGGCACACGAAGTAACGATTTTACAAATTTTAAAAGGTCATATCTCAAGAACCGAAAGAGGTATTCAAAACCAAATTGCACCATCAATCTTCTCTCAGCTAGAGCTTCAATTTGATGCATAACTTGACAAATTTGGAAAAATAAAATTAAATAGGGTGTTATATAGCTACTTTATGCTAGCCTAGTCCGAATGCTCCTTCCGTTACAGTTGCCAATAACACAATATTTTTAGAATAATTATGTAATTTGTCGCTGTTCACAGCGACAAATTACATAATTATTCTAAAAATAAGAGACTGAACAGAAGAAGTATTCAGCCTAATGCTAGCCCTGATAGGACACTATCTACAGTGCAAAGTACACTTCTGATAGGGTCCTGACCAAGAGTTCTTCCCGTTCGTATACCTGTAAAGTTTGCACTGAATTTTCTCCCTTTTTTACCTGACTTCGTTGGCTGAACCGAGGAAATGCAGGCACTGTTAATTCTTAACTGCCTCTTGGAGAAATGATTTTTGCTAAAAGATGTCTAAAATAAGATTTCCCCGACATTTTTCAGAGCAACGGCCAATCTGTGTACAAACTTTTCATTCCGTTCATCGAGCGATGACCTTGGGGTCAGAACATTGATTGTGTGGCAGAACATCAATTGCGCAAGGGTGACAGGACTTTACTTACAATGCGGGCGATTTAAAGAGATGTGTTCTGCCGTGCAATCGATGTTCTGACCCCAAGGTGACAAGGGTTACGAACGGGAAGAACTCTTGGTCAGTGTACTTTGCACTGTAGATCAGTCCTATCAGGGCTAATCTTTACGCATGCATGTGGTCTCAGAATCTCAGAAAGGTTGACCCGAGTCCTGACATCGTCATTCAGCATCTTTCATTGCCCAGCTCAACTTGGTACAACTTGGTATTCACAGGGCATTGCTTGCTTTTATTTTTTGCCCTTTGAGTCCGAGTCCTGAGCGAGGGCATACTTCAAACGTGACATCAGATGCATGAAGTCTAGATTAGACTGTTAGTCAGAGGTTTGAAGCAGGGGTGAAACACATTGTCAAAAAAAACTACTCTCCCCTTCTAAAAAATGGGGCACAAAAATTGAAAAAAAAATGAAAATAACAACAAATAAGGGGTAGTAACTGCATTTATAATCCCCCTTGGATCTGCAAAATACCGATCATTACGTTTAGACGTAGACATGAATGGGGAAGTGCATATGTACCTCTGTATATACCATCTTTGCCCTCACAGGTTCTCATTTATACAGATCTGTCCTGGCTGTATGGACAAAATTGTCAAAAAACCAGGAACAGGCGTAGCCAGAATTCAATCGCACATTCCACTGAATCGCAATCTGCCACTGTAACACAAGTCTGATGCCCTAGACCACTTGGCCAATTGAGTTACAGTTACTGCAGCCACATGTCGGCCTGTCAAAATAATAAGTCCCGATCCATAGGGCTAGGCCTACACACTTGTGGATTGAGTTTTTACATCAACGTATATAATCAAACCTCGTTTTCTTTTCTTTACAAGGATTTCAATAACTGGATTGATCAGTCTTTTGAAGAGATGGACAGTACCCTAGCAGTCCAGCAGGTAAGTGTTAGCAGTGGCATAGCCACAGGGGGGGTGGGGGCGGGCCTGGGGGTGCACGTGCCCCCCACAAATTTCCAGTGCCCCAGGTGCCCCCCCCCACGAAAAAATCCTCAGTGCCCAAAAAAACAAAAAAGAAAAGGAAAAAACCTATACCCCCTCAGCCCCCCACTGAAAAGCAATGAACCCCCTGTCCCCCTTCGCTGAAAAAGTCCTGGCTACGCCGCTGAGTGTTAGTAGAGAAATGTAAAACATCATTTCCCTTCCCCCCCCCCCCCCCCCCCAAAGAAAAAAGGATAATGAGTAATTAGGTGAATAAAGAATAACACCAAAGTAGGGACTGTTTAATGATGTTTCAATCAATCATTTTATAAAATGTCATTTGAAAGTATTGTTTTTTTTACTCGGAAAAAAGCACTGCACAGTTGACATTCAGAAGTTATTGACTTGTACAAAAATATACTCTTGTACAAAAAAATATACCTGTGTGGTCACTTGCATCAAGGCTTTCAAAGTAATGCATACTTACCTAATCCAGACAATTAAGTATTTTTTGTTTTGTTTTCTTCTTGACTTTTTATGCGTTTGATTATAAAACTTGACATTTTGTCCAACATTTTCTCCAAACAGTATATTCAGCAGAACATTCGACGTGAAAACAAAAATATTGATTTTATCCTTGAGGCACCAGAGGGCCAGGATGAGGGAGTCTGGAAGTATGAACATCTCAGGTAAGAAAACGTGAATGAATCCACTGAATAGTTTTAAGATCACAGGCATTGTCGGCTGGTGGTTATTCATTCAGTCTGAGACGGGAACCTTGTTATTTAAAACCCTCTTCAGTAACTGACTAGACGCCCTGCTCAATGCAACAACATCCATCAGTTGTCCAAGTGTGAAGCTACCCTAACCCCCTTCAGTAACTGACTAGACGCCCTGCTCAATGCAACAACATCCATCAGTTGTCCAAGTGTGAAGTTACCCTAACCCCCTTCAATAACTGGCTAGACACCCTGCTCAATGCAACAACATCCATCAGTTGTCCAAGTGTGAAGTTACCCTAACCCCCTTCAATAACTGGCTAGACGCCCTGCTCAATGCAACAACATCCATCAGTTGTCCAAGTGTGTAGCTGCCCTAACCCCCTTCAATAACTGACTAGACACCCTGCTCAATGCAACAACATCCATCAGTTGTCTAAGTGTGAAGCTACCCTAACCCCCTTCAATAACTGGCTAGACGCCCTGCTCAATGCAACAACATCCATCAGTTGTCCAAGTGTGAAGTTACCCTAACCCCCTTCAATAACTGGCTAGACACCCTGCTCAATGCAACAACATCCATCAGTTGTCCAAGTGTGAAGTTACCCTAACCCCCTTCAATAACTGGCTAGACACCCTGCTCAATGCAACAACATCCATCAGTTGTCCAAGTGTGAAGCTGCCCTAACCCCCTTCAGTAACTGACTAGACGCCCTGCTCAATGCAACAACATCCATCAGTTGTCCAAGTGTGAAGCTGCCATAACCCTCTTCAGTAACTGACTAGACGCCCTGCTCAATGCAACAACATCCATCAGTTGTCCAAGTGTGAAGCTACCCTAACCCCCTTCAATAACTGACTAGACGCCCTGCTCAATGCAACAACATCCATCAGTTGTCCAAGTGTGAAGCTGCCATAACCCTCTTCAGTAACTGACTAGACGCCCTGCTCAATGCAACAACATCCATCAGTTGTCCAAGTGGGAAGCTTCCCTAACCCCCTTCAGTAACTGGCTAGACGCCCTGCTCAATGCAACAACATCCATCAGTTGTCCAAGTGTGAAGCTGCCCTAACCCCCTTCAGTAACTGGCTAGACGCCCTGCTCAATGCAACAACATCCATCAGTTGTCCAAGTGTGAAGCTGCCATAACCCCCTTCAATAACTGGCTAGACGCCCTGCTCAATGCAACAACATCCATCAGTTGTCCAAGTGTGAAGCTGCCATAACCCCCTTCAATAACTGGCTAGACGCCCTGCTCAATGCAACAACATCCATCAGTTGTCCAAGTGTGAAGCTACCCTAACCCCCTTCAATAACTGGCTAGACGCCCTGCTCAATGCAACAACATCCATCAGTTGTCCAAGTGTGAAGCTGCCATAACCCCCTTCAATAACTGGCTAGACGCCCTGCTCAATGCAACAACATCCATCAGTTGTCCAAGTGTGAAGCTACCTAACCCCTTCAATAACTGGCTAGACGCCCTGCTCAATGCAACAACATCCATCAGTTGTCCAAGTGTGAAGCTGCCCTAACCACCTTCAATAACTGGCTAGACACCCTGCTCAATGCAACAACATCCATCAGTTGTCCAAGTGTGAAGCTACCCTAACCCCCTTCAATAACTGGCTAGACGCCCTGCTCAATGCAACAACATCCATCAGTTGTCCAAGTGTGAAGCTGCCATAACCCCCTTCAGTAACTGGCTAGACGCCCTGCTCAATGCAACAACATCCATCAGTTGTCCAAGTGTGAAGCTGCCATAACCCCCTTCAATAACTGGCTAGACGCCCTGCTCAATGCAACAACATCCATCAGTTGTCCAAGTGTGAAGCTGCCATAACCCCCTTCAATAACTGGCTAGACGCCCTGCTCAATGCAACAACATCCATCAGTTGTCCAAGTGTGAAGCTACCCGAAACCCCTTCAATAACTGGCTAGACGCCCTGCTCAATGCAACAACATCCATCAGTTGTCCAAGTGTGAAGCTGCCATAACCCCCTTCAATAACTGGCTAGACGCCCTGCTCAATGCAACAACATCCATCAGTTGTCCAAGTGTGAAGCTACCCTAACCCCCTTCAATAACTGGCTAGACGCCCTGCTCAATGCAACAACATCCATCAGTTGTCCAAGTGTGAAGCTGCCATAACCCCCTTCAATAACTGACTAGACACCCTGCTCAATGCAACAACATCCATCAGTTGTCCAAGTGTGAAGCTGCCATAACCCCCTTCAATAACTGACTAGACACCCTGCTCAATGCAACAACATCCATCAGTTGTCCAAGTGTGAAGCTGCCATAACCCCCTTCAATAACTGGCTAGACGCCCTGCTCAATGCAACAACATCCATCAGTTGTCCAAGTGTGAAGCTGCAATAACCCCCTTCATTAACTGGCTAGACACCCTGTTCAATGTAACAACATCCATCAGTTGTCCAAGTGTGAAGTGTGCCCTAATTGTGAAACAGTGGTCAAATGTAAGATTCAAGATCATTCTCAGGATTTTTCCTGATTTCAGGATTTTTTTCAAATCTCTCTTTGCCTAAATTTTTCTTGGTAGAAGAGAAGTAGTCACCAAGGAAAGAAAGAAGTAGCCTGTATTGTGTAAAAACCTCCAGTTTGTACACATGTGCATGCAGGAGGTTCAGGGGGCTTTGTCCACTAGACCCAGGCCTGATATCCATTTTTCAGGATTTTTTAGTGTCAGCTCAATGATGGCACTTGTGCATGAGAAAAATGTTAAAATTTATATAAAATTTCTACCCAAAGTTGAAGTAATTTTGCAAAAGAGAGCAAAAGATTACACTGCAATCTTTGAATGTTTAATTCAGTAGGAATCCAGACAAACATAATTTTGGTTAATAAAATGTGTAATCATAATTACAGTTGACAGTAAGTGTACATACTTTTATATCTCCGTATCAAATTTGTGTTATTGAGAGAGTTGAAGTATACTTTATGTAATTCTATTATTTTTTCTACAGACAATTTTGCCTAGAACTAAATGGACTAGCAGTAAAATTACAGGTAAGTCAATAAAAACAATTCTGCCTCCATGGTTCACTCCTTGTCTTTCACTGTACTAACCCTCCTACTATTGCTGCACTCTAGTGGAAAGTTGCTGTAGAGATCAATACCAGTCAACTGCTTGTTTTGACTGTTGACCCAAATGTGCACACTGGCATTTTTTACTGTCATTTTGACAACCCTGAACAATACAAGACAATGCTTTTACCAGTCAAAAACAGTTGACTCATTTTGACCTGTAAATGTACTTACTACACGTAAGGTTTGACAGTGTCTGACTTTTAAGTGCACTAGATATACCTTGGCAAGTATATCAACATTTTGACTGATTTTGACCCTTGTAGTAGTAGGAGGGTTAACCCTCCTACTACTACAAGGGTCAAAATCAGTCAAAATGTTGATATACTTGCCAAGGTATATCTAGTGCACTTAACCCTCCTACTACTACAAGGGTCAAAATCAGTCAAAATGTTGATATACTTGCCAAGGTATATCTAGTGCACTTAACCCTCCTACTACTACAAGGGTCAAAATCAGTCAAAATGCTGATATACTTGCCAAGGTATATCTAGTGCACTTAACCCTCCTACTACTACAAGGGTCAAAATCAGTCAAAATGTTGATATACTTGCCAAGGTATATCTAGTGCACTTAACCCTCCTACTACTACAAGGGTCAAAATCAGTCAAAATGTTGATATACTTGCCAAGGTATATCTAGTGCATAACCCTCCTACTACTACAAGGGTCAAAATCAGTCAAAATGTTGATATACTTGCCAAGGTATATCTATTGCAACTAACCCTCCTACTACTACAAGGGTCAAAATCAGTCAAAATGTTGATATACTTGCCAAGGTATATCTAGTGCACTTAACCCTCCTACTACTACAAGGGTCAAAATCAGTCAAAATGTTGATATACTTGCCAAGGTATATCTAGTGCACTTAACCCTC
The DNA here is from genome assembly GCA_029582265.1 of Zoroaster sp. YZ-2022. NCBI lineage: Eukaryota > Metazoa > Echinodermata > Asteroidea > Forcipulatida > Zoroasteridae > Zoroaster > Zoroaster sp. YZ-2022. Next base: position 18,828,678 of record CM055830.1, read on the forward strand.
CTACTACTACAAGGGTCAAAATCAGTCAAAATGTTGATATACTTCCCAAGGTATATCTGGTGCATAACCCTCCTACTACTACAAGGGTCAAAATCAGTCAAAATGTTGATATACTTGCCAAGGTATATCTAGTGCATAACCCTCCTACTACTACAAGGGTCAAAATCAGTCAAAATGTTGATATACTTGCCAAGGTATATCTAGTGCATAACCCTCCTACTACTACAAGGGTCAAAATCAGTCAAAATGTTGATATACTTCCCAAGGTATATCTGGTGCACTTAACCCTCCTACTACTAAGGGTCAAAATCAGTCAAAATGTTGATATACTTCCCAAGGTATATCTAGTGCATAACCCTCCTACTACTACAAGGGTCAAAATCAGTCAAAATGTTGATATACTTCCCAAGGTATATCTAGTGCACTTAACCCTCCTACTACTACAAGGGTCAACATCAGTCAAAATGTTGATATACTTGCCAAGGTATATCTAGTGCACTTAACCCTCCTACTACTACAAGGGTGAAAATCAGTCAAAATGTTGATATACTTGCCAAGGTATATCTAGTGCACTTAACCCTCCTACTACTACAAGGGTCAAAATCAGTCAAAATGTTGATATACTTCCCAAGGTATATCTAGTGCACTTAAGTGCACTAGATATACCTTGGCAAGTATATCAACATTTTGACTGATTTTGACCCTTGTAGTAGTAGGAGGGTTAAGGCTGTGTCACATCTGACCGAAACTGTCTTTACCCTGTTCCATTTTTCGGTTCCAGTTACCCATAAATGACTTTTTAAAATTCTGACTGAACATTTTAAGACACACAAATGAAAGTCTCTGATTTTTTTTAAATAAAAAAATTAAGAAAACTCAGATAAAGGCTTTAGAAGTAACATTTGCCGACAGCCTTTCACAGACAGCTGGTATTTGTGCCTATTGTCGCAGTTATTGGTATTAGCAGGCATGCAACTTTTCAGCTGATCAGCTGATTTCCTCTTTTTTCTTAATAATAGTGCTATAGAAAACTGAAAAACACTGTACAAAGTTTTGTGTGTTTGGCCATTTCCTCTTTTTTTTGCAATTACAAAGTTGCATGTCTGGATTAGTGTGGGTGTTGGACACATGAATTACTTTTGTGTTGTATGTGTGTGGTGAATGGGGATGCTATGAGTCGTTTTTAATATAGAGGCGGGAAATTATTACAGGAAGTCCACATTTATTATGACTCTAATAAAACAAGAGAAACTTGTGTTTGTATTGTTTATTTTATACATTAACCCTTGTATACATGCAGTCTCCAAAATGCTGCAAAAAAAAAAATTCTAAGTACACAATGCTTTTTGTATGCATGCCTCAAAATATTGCATACTGTACAGAAGAATGGTACATGGATACCCCAAAATGCCCCTCGGGTGTGGGACATAAACAAGGTGTTCTGACCTTCACACAGTACATGTATACTGCAAGTTACTGCACTGGTTTATTTCAAGTTAGCCTTGCAATGAAACAAAGCAGGTGGCTGCTTCAGTTTACCTCATCTCTCTGAAGAGCCTTGGGCTATGCCATTAATCATTAGATAAGAAGGTGTGTACCACAATATGTCCCAGTTGAGACATTTTGAAGTATGGGTCCACTTGGTAAAGAACTACACTGATAATAGGAGGGTTAAGGAGTATTTAACAATCCTTTACACAATTGTTTACAGGTACCAGGGTATTCCAAGATTTGCAATTTTGGGTATCCAGTTCCCGAAATAACCGAAAACGCACAGTTACACTGTACTAAGATTGTCGGACTTAACTCTTTATATATTTATTGAATATTTGACAGTCTGAATGCAATCCGGATACCTGTACCCAAATGACAGCAACGGAGCAATGGATATTCCTATGCGCAGCACACAAAACACCAAAAGAGGTCAGTCATGTCGTGGCCGAGCGGTCTAGCTTACCGGACTCAAGTTCTGGTGTTAGCAGCAGAATGTGGGTTCGAAACCCGGCCGTGACACTTGTGTCCTTGAGCAAGACACTTAACCATAATTGCTTCTCTCCACCCAGGGGTTAAATGGGTACCTGTGAGGGCAGAGTTGGTTGATTAGCCCTATATGCGCTGTAATGGCAGCAATTGAGCTGTATACTCCCCAGGGAGCTGAGATGGTTTCAGGAATGATTTATGAGCCTTATGAGCAGGGGTAATGATGTAATGCGCCTTGAGCACCACTTAGTTGGTGGATACGTGCGCTATATAAGTCCACACATTATTAAATGTGATGATTGAATTGAATTGAATTGAATTATTATTATTATTAGTCATTGCAAAATGTTAAGCAACTCTTTTTTGCTAAGCATTATAATACAGACTACCAGCTAACGTACACACATTTATTGTAAAAATTTGACTGTTAACCAACATATCCAGCAACCTTTCTGGTATGAATTTGGCCCCATGTCTCTATGATCTGTCACTGCCATATATCTGGTTGATAAGTGTGATGTCATTTTAACACAAGCCACACCTCCCTCATATGGAGTAGTTCCATATGTTTACGCACAAAACTGCATTGCCCACTTTTTTTAATATAATTACAGAAATCTTAACCCTAACCCCTCTAACTATATCAGATCTTCTTCACAATTATATTCCAGCTCGGACATTACTATCATCCAGTCAGTCTCTCCTCGTATATCCATATCACGTTTCTTCAAAATATTATGGTCAAAGAACTTTTTCGTATGCTGCTACGACATTATGGAATAATCTACCACTTCACATTCGCAAAGCTGACAATGTAAACATTTTCAAATCAATGTCAAAGATTCATTTGTTTAAATCTACCTACATCTGATTGTATTGTAAAGTTGGTTGCTCTTGTATAATTTCTTGTCATGTTAATATTCATCAGTTTTGGTATCTTTCTTCTATGTAAGCGCTTAGAGGCACTTGCAATTTGCGCTATATAAATTTCTATTATTATTATTATTATTATAACTATTTTGGCTGAGAACCTTCCTGAATCAGCCAAAATCTAACACCATACACAAACACTACCACCCAACTGTTGGACTTAGATGTCTGGGCTATACAGTACTGAGTCCGTCAACATCCAACAAACATTGCTGTTGGAGTTTGAATGGTTTAGAGGTGGTTAGGGTTAAAGTATTATAGTTGATCATGATGTTGTTTATTAAATCAGTTGTTTATCACCCGACGCAAGAATTTCATCAAACTATAAATATCGCGGCACCCGCTGCTATATAGGATTCTAGCCAGCCAATCGACATCGGGCAAGCTCGGTGGTTGAGAGGTTAAGACGTAAGCACTAGTAAGCAGGAGGTCATAGGTTCGAATCCCGCCCGAGTCGCCTGTGAAGTTTTTTCCACAGACACTCGGAAAGCACTGAGTATACAGTGCTATACACACGTCGGTGTAGGGCAAAATTAAATCAGTTGATCAAGATGTGTTTTGCAAAAGATTGAAATCTCACTAATGGCTACCATTTCGGCAATAAAATTGTATTGAAATCATGAAATAAAGGATCTGCGCCAAGGTGATTGCACAGTGAATAAATCTTGCCTTGGAGCCATATTTAAAAAAAAAAAGTCGACCGTTTTTTACTATCAATACGCGCATGTTTGACGCATCTACTTATCAAGAGGATAATGACACTGAAAGTCCTAGTGTTTTGTGAACCTGTATATCTAACCCTTCCCAATTCTATTTCCAGTGTCCAGCCATAGACTACACAAGGCATACATTAGATGGAGCAGCTTGCCTCCTCAATAGCAACAAATATTTTCCCAGCAGGTAGGTGGAGCATCGTATAAGCCAGCAATACCTTTGCTAAATGGACACCCTGTTTGCAAAATGGGCACCCTGTTTGCTAAATGGACACCCTGTTTGCTAAATTCAGCACCCTGTTTGCTAAATGGGCACCCTGTTTGCTAAATGGACACCCTGTTTGCTAAATGGACACCCTGTTTGCTAAATGGACACCCTGTTTGCAAAATGGGCACCCTGTTTGCTAAATGGACACCCTGTTTGCTAAATGGGCACCCTGTTTGCTAAATGGGCACCCTGTTTGCTAAATGGGCACCCTGTTTGCTAAATGGACACCCTGTTTGCTAAATGGACACCCTGTTTGCTAAATGGGCACCCTGTTTGCTAAATGGGCACCCTGTTTGCTAAATGGGCACCCTGTTTGCTAAATGGACACCCTGTTTGCTAAATGGACACCCTGTTTGCTAAATGGACACCCTTTTTAATATAGAGGCGGGAAATTATTAAAGTAAGTCCACATTTATTATGACTCTTATAAAACAAGAGAAACTTGTGTTCATATTGGTTATTTTATACATTCATACTGTGTTGTACAAAATTGTTTATGGGTAACCGGGTATCCGAAGATTTCCAATTTCGGGTATCCGCTTCCAGAAATAACCAAAAACACACAGCATTATTATAGACTTGTGAAGGGAATTTTGTGATGCTTTTGTGATGGTAAACTTTCTGTCACAATCTGACTGGTAACTATTTAGAGCTACCAGCTAGTATGACACAAAGGTAAAGGTCCAGTCCTAATTGTCTTGTCTAATCTCATCCCCTCTGTAGGGTTAGCATTAAGGAATCGTCTGTAGCTAAATTAGGATCAGTTTGTCGTAGAATATACCGGATATTCTCACATGCTTACTTTCATCACAGAACACTCTTCGACGAGTACGAGGTAAGCCATATTATGACGTGTGTAGAGTGGATATTTCAGAAATTGTATGAATGACTGTGTCTGTGGTTCCCTGACTGTCCATCATAAACCACTGTCAAAATGTTCACAGTGTCAAAGGCACCAGTCTGTTTTGGACACATGTATCAATTTGATTTTCATAGACTTGTATATTCAGTTTGCATCTTTCAGAACATGAACCCATATCACACTAATACTATATTTTGTACCCTGACTGTCCATTACAAAGCACTACAGAAATGTTCACAGTGTCACATTCACCAGCCTATTTTGGACACGAGCCTATTTTGGACACCAGCCTTATTTTAATTCCAACAGACTTGTGTTTTAAATAAAAATCAGTTTGCAGTGGGTGAGTTGTTTTTATTTGTTTTCTTCTAGAATGAGACGTATCTTTGTCGTCGCTTCACCATGTTTGTCACCAAGTACAATCTGATGTCCAAAGACAATCTCATCGTACCAATCCTAGAACAAGGCAAGAAGGAACTGGAAATAGCAGAGCCTTCAACCGAATCGTCGGCTTAAAGATGAATTTTTGGGGTGAATTCTTATTTTACTCTCAAACAATTTTTACTCCGTACATTGCTCTTTTCCTGAGTAGAAAGGAAACAAATTACTTCAAAATAAGTCATTTCACTAAGACTGCGCTTTCGGTTATTTCTGGAACCAGATACCCGAGATTGGAAATCTTCGGATACCCGGGTACCCGGATACCCGGGTACCCGTAAACAATTTGTAAAAACACATAAATACTCCTCAATGTATAAAATAACCAATTATGAACACAAGTTTCTTTTGTTTTATTGAAGCCATAATAAATGTGACCTGCTTCATCGAAATGAGGAATGTCCCCCAAATTTCACATTTTGAGATATGGACATCAACTTAAAGAGAATTGAATGGGCTTTCTGATGATGCCAAACATTCATTTTTGGTTCATTTCATTCCTGTGTTAGGATGTGATAAATTGATAATGTAATAATGCAGTCATGCACGTTTTGTGAACTTTGGAAGTCCATTACACGGAAACATGTGTTGGGGGACATTCCTCATTTCGATGGAGCGGATCACAAATGTAGACTTACTGTAATAATTCATGTGTCACTCGCACTAATCCAATAACTGTGAACAATAGGCACAAATATCAACTTGTGATACTAGCGGAACGGCAGTCAACTCAAAACAAAACTAAATACATCAAACAAAAGCCAGCAAGTCCGTGAAAGGCTGTTGGTAAATGTTACTTCTAAATCTTTATGTGAGTTCTTCATTTTGTGAACAAAAAAATCAGACTGTTCAGTCGGAATTTTCAAAAGTCGTTTACGGGTAATTGGAACCAACGAATAGAACCGGGTAATGACAGTTTCGGTCGTGCATCCGGGTATCCGGCTCAGCCTTACATTTCACCGAAAGAATGAATAGTAGTGAAATGAATCAATTAATTTATGGCATAACGTGACCAATTCATTTCTAGTTAACTAATTTTGTGAAACAGCTCATTTGAAAGTAATCTTTGTTTTTACATGTACGATAGAAGTGTACCGATTTAAAACAAAATTGCTGATGAAATAACAAAACACACTGGAAATACATTTTCGAATAAACCACTCTAGAATAATTATGCATTTTTTTTTATGAAGTTAACTGGATCTAATACAAATGTATATAGGTAGATACGTGTAACTAGAGTGTTTGTAAAAGTTATTTAAGTTTTGTACAGGCTATTTTATGGTAGTGTTTGTTTTTTCTTCTGTTAGTTTTTCACAGAGAGTACAGTGTATAGTAGAGTAAAGACTGATTTTAACCCTCCTGCAAGCGTCAAAATCAGTCAAAATGTTGACATACTTGCCATGGTATATCTAGTGCACTTAAAAAGTCAAACACTGTCAAACCTAACGTGTAGTAAATACATTTACAGGTCAAAATGAGTCAACCATTTTTGACTGGTAAAAGCATTGTCTTGTATTGTTGAGGGTGGTCAAAATGACCCCTGTGTGGACATTTGGGTCAACAGTCAAAACGGGCAGTTGATTGATTTTGACGTCTATAGCTACTTGCCACTAAAGTGCAGCTATAGTAAGAGGGTTAAGGGTTGTTTTGCACAGGTGTAGTAATCCAATATGTTCAGAAGAATTATGAGCTTAGAATCAATGTCACAATTAATTTTATACAAATGTTCATTACAACTTTTTTTTAAAAATGCAAATCGCCCCACACAAAGCCAATGGCCACTCCAAGGTGGGGGCTACTAAGTCATTGAGTTGTTACAATGACTCCGCACTGAAGAACCAGCCCCTCGCACCGAAACAAGACAAGTTAATAACCAGCCTCTTCACGGTGCGAAAAGGACTGGGAGGGGTAACAGTTGTTAAACTACCTCTGTCCCTATAAGCAATTATGGTTAAGTGTCACGACCGGGATTCGAACCCACATCCTGCTGCTAACACCAGAACTTGAGTCCGGTAAGCTAAGCCACTCAGCCACGACATGCCACTAAACAGTGTTAAATGGCAGCATCAAGTAAGCTTCGGCGATATCGATTTTTTTCATCCACGATATATCGGCAAATATATATCACGATTTTCGATAGTATCGCAATTATTTTTTTCATTCATACATGATTGCTTTAGAGCCGATAACCACAGGTATGTACCCCTCTACAAGCGTCACAATAAATCGTAAATTCGTTTGCATAGTGTGTATGTACTTCTGAAGTAGTTCGCTTTTGTTTCTCGCTTCCAAAAGTTGAAAAGACTTATAATTTCTGACTTGACGATTTTTTTTTAATTGCGATATATTTTTTTAATCGCGATTTGCCGATATCTCGATAACTTAAAAAGGTTCTTGATATCGTAATCGAATAAAAAAAGGTATCGCGATATTCGATGTTACCGCCCAAGCTCAGCATCTAGTCCTGTCACCCACCTCTTTACAAATATCTTTTCATCAGTAAGTTTGGCTTTTCATTGAGTATGGGTTTGGCTTTCTACCTGAATAAACAGGTTTTCTTCAGCTATTTTTTATTTTTGTTAAACAAATTTACAGCAAGATAACACTTAGTATCCCTTTACATCTATGATCAGTGGATCCAAATCAAAGCATGGACCAGCAATCGGCTGGAGACGGCGGCTTACGTAAATTGCACCCTCATATATTACTGCCCGGACCTGATATCCATTGGGCATGTTGTTGAATGTAGATCATGTCATTATTTCAAGCAAAAATCTCAAGGTATGATTTATTCCCAGATTTCCTTTTATAAGAGCATGTATTATTAAAAGTGTGTTTCTTTTCCCTGTACATGTATCCATCATCTTCGTAGATTGTATAAAAAAATATGTGCTATTTATTTGGTATTGTTTTTTACAATAAATTGACTGAAAGAAGTTTAGGGAAAAAATCCATGTATTAATTCAAGTTATTTGTTCGGTAAGTAAGACTGATTGCGGTGACACCAGGTGGAATCTCAATTGAGTAGTAATTAGTTCTGAAAACAACTGATGGTACAACTGGACGTTTCGATCAGTATGCTCTGATCGTCCTCAGGAGAATGCCGGACTCTGGAAAATGCTGCTGCTTAAGTAGACTGCTGGAGGATCATCCCATGAATGGATGCTGGAGGATTAGTTCGTTGAGGCGCGCAGGCGGGAACTGTTGAGACTAGGATCCTAGGGGCTGGGGGAGAGGAGTGTGTGCTCACTGAACTGAATCAGTTGACAAGCACAGGGGGATGGAGGGTGGTTGACTTAGGATATAGGAGATCCCTTAGTCTGGGGTGGGTTATGGACTTTGGATATAGAAGATCCTTCAGTCTGTAGTAGTGGTCGCCAAATGGATGCAGGAGGATTAGTTCGTTGAGGCGCGCAGGCGGGAACTGTTGAGACTAGGATCCTAGGGGTTGGGGGAGAGGAGTGTGTGCTCACTGAACTGAATCAGTTGTTGATAAGCACAGGGGATGGAGAGTGGTTGACTTAGGATATAGGAGATCCCTCAGTCTGGGATGGGTTATGGACTTTGGATATAGAAGATCCTTCAGTCTGTAGTAGTGGTCGCCAAATGTCGCTGATGTAGAAGCCGATGTCCTGTGGCACAGTGTCGTGTTTGACGATCTCGAGGACGATCAGAGCATACTGATCGAAACGTCGAGTTGTACCACCAGTTCTTTTCAGAACTAATTACTACTCAATTGAGATTCCACATGGTGTCACCGCAATCAGTCTTACTTATCATCCTCACCATGCAAAGCTACAAGTTTTACCTTTATTTATTTGTTCGGTACCTATCAATTTTCCCCAACCCCTCCCGTTCCATGCCGCCTCACATCTACCCTGGGTATTGTCACGTTTGGGATTGGAACATTTTACCAAATCCCCAGGTGAGACCTTGGGCTGCGTGAGGTCACGAAGATATTGGAACATTCGCCCTGGCAACCTACATGCCTCTTTCAGAAACTAAAAGTTATTGGCTCATTTATGCAGCAGCAACGGTAATGACCTTATTATGTGGGGTGTTATTTTCAATCAATGAGTTAATCTAAAACTAGCATTCAGATTCCATGTCCTGTTGATCGTGACGATATGGTCATATTGCCGTTGCTGCTGTATATAAAATGAGCCGGTAATTTTTAGTCACTGTGTTCATCTTAAACTCGGACACCGATTCCATGCCCTGTTGAAAGTCTGCTCTGATCGTGACGGTATTGTCCCTTTTAAGCATACTAAGCACTCCCACGACCCATTTCCCTACTTATATAATGGATCCGAGATTTAGAAAGCTCTGCAATCAATCAGAAGTTTATTTTACAATGTATGATCCAAACTTAACATTGTCTGCACATAAGTTGCGGTGTCAAAGGGTAGTGGTGTAGATATACTCAAGAGACAGCCATGTTACTTCGGTTCAACTTAATGGAATGTACGACATTGGTAACTACTTATATGAGTATAGACCATTGTGACTGAGTATAGACCATTGTGACTGAGTATAGACCATTGTGACTGAGTATAGACCATTGTGACTGAGTATAGACCTGTGCGTGCATATGTATGCAGATTTTGTACTTCTCCACATAACATCAATAACATTTTTAATCAGATGAATGAGATTTGAGATGTAATGCTAGTGCTTTATTAAAAATAAATCAAATTAAAAAAAATTCTTGTCATAAACCAGGATACATTTTGTGACCAGCGCAGATAATCGCTAAACAGCAAACATGTGACGTGATTAGCTTATAACATTGTGTCCTTAATATTAAATACATTCAAGAGTTGTACCTCCAGTTCTTTTCAGAACTAATTACTACTCAATTGAGCATTTCACATGGTGTCACCGCAATTAGTCTTACTTATCCTGCTCACCATGCAAAGCTACAAGTTTTACATTCAAACTTGTTGACTGGCAACACGAACGTGTAGGCCCTATGCATCATAACGTGGAAAAAAGTACCCCTTCTTGGAAATTTCTGAAAATGTTGGCAATGATTTCACTTTGCATAAAAAGGAAAACATCTCAGACAAAAATGATTTCTAGCGACGATTTTGCATCATTGTCAGCTTTCAGTGCATGGGATTTGAGGCTTTACAGCAGGAATAAGGTTTGTTGTAGTACCACCATCTAAACAATCTCTTAGAAGTTGTAATAATTGTTGGTTCTGAGAAGAACCGATGGGCGATGGTGAGAAACTCGACGTTTCGATCAGCATACTCTGATCGTCTTCAGGATAATGTATTGCGTCCTGAGTGTCATTTCTGACGGATACCGGTGCATTATAAATATAATATTCGTTATTATTTTAAAATGGCTGCATCCCCAACCCTCTTCGGTCTCATGACGATGTTTAGAGCATACTAATCAAAACGTAGAGAAGACCCCGTGAAGTCCCCCATGGTTCTCCCTGAACCACATTCTCAGATAGATGAGAAATGAGTTGCCCGACAATGATTCTCCCTGAACCATAGTCTCACTAATTAGCGACAGTTAAGATACGAGTTCCCGCAAAAAGGTTCTTTTTAGAACCCTGCTTCACTTCCCGATAGTTGAGATAAACACATGGTGTTACCGCAAAAGATATCAATACTCGACCACATGCAAAGCCTCAAATGTTACTCCAAAATTATTATCGACGATGTATCACCCCGAAAAAGTACCTTTAAATCGCCTGCGACATGAGAACCCAGTTGTTGGGAGGTCTGCCATGTAATTCAGTGGGTGAATTCTCTGCCGTTAACCTTTTGTTAACCTTAATAACATATTTCCTAAGGAGAATACCATTGCTCTAGCCTCTAGGGTGGCGGGGATGAGGGAGCTTGGTGAAACTTTGATGGCTGGTGAGAGAGTGAGAACGTCATTATTAAGATGTGCAAAGAAAGTATGGGTGGTCAGTTGATGTTGTGGTACTTGCCCCATTTTTCACTTTTGGTTCGAGTCCCACCTGGGCAAGTTACCACGTGGATTGGGTCTTCAATCTCTTCTTGATTGTGTGACTTTCTCCCCATAGGCTTAATAATTCACTGGGGTTCCCCTCCCGTTTTTAAAACTGGCATTTCTTCTTTCCGTACAAAGCTGGGCCTTAGAAGAGTTACCTTCGATAAATAATGAATAAATTAATCAATAAATAAACAGCTGTAAGTAGCAAGTCTTATCGCTTAACCCTCCTACTATAGCTGCACTTTAGTAGGAAGTTGCTATAGAGGTCAAAATCAGTCAACTGCCTGTTTTGACTGTTGACCCAAATGTGCACACAGGGGCATTTTTGACTGGTTTTTACTGTCATTTTGACCACCCTGAACAATACCAGATAATGCTTTTACCAGTCAAAAACGGTCGATTTTGACCTGTAAATGTAATTACATGTCCATGTACTACACGTAAGGTTTGACAGTGTTCGACTTTTAAGTGCACTAGATATACCTTGGCAAGTGTATCAACATTTTGACTGTTTTTGACCCTTGGAGTAGTAGGAGGGATAATGGGAGACCTTTGAGACGGGTAGAGGGCAGCAGACTTACCGGTTCGCGATTTTTTTTTCTGCAGTACACTTCGAATTGATTTTATATGCATTTGGATACTAAAAATGAATTTTGGACTTTATTTTCCTAAAAGTAAAATCCTCCACAACCGTGAATTACTATTTTATAGAAAGGCTTTGCTTCTGAATTAATGTTGTAGTTAAAAAATTCATAAAAACAAATTTATGAAAAAATGTTGAAAATGCTAGTCTTGATACCAGTACCTTCTAATTGCAAAGCAAGAGTTCTAACCACTAGACTACCATGCCAATCAAATTTGTATGTGAATTTTGATTACTGAAGAACCTTTTTAAAGATTAGATTTCAAAGCCATTGACGAAGTGTACTGCAGAAAAAAAATAGCAACCGTCACTTTTCTATTGTTCTCAATATGGCGCTCATGCTCAGAGTTACGTAAACAATGGGAAAGGGCCAGTAAGTTTGCTGCCACCAGCGTCTGAAAGGGGAGAAGACGGGGGGGGGGGTCAGCACCCAAGCACCCCCTCGGATCCACATAATTAACAGCCACAATGAACACTGCCATACATCACTGTTGTTGAAACACTTATTCAATATCCAACTACATCTGAGTGACATGCAAAACTTGTAGTAATTATGACTACAAAAAAGTTAGTAAATTAAAGCTGAAACAGTGCTGTTTAGAACAAAAGCTGAATCGGCAAAGCATCTTGTCGGAATCATCACATCATTTGTTCATTTGGTAATAGATAATAATAAAAAATAAATAAATAAATTAAGAATACTTGGGTTGTACACATGTACACATGGGTTTTAACGAAACTGTGGGTGGTATTTAAGTTCGTCCCTAATTAGGACTGACATTCAGACAGTCAACATTTTACTCAACATGACTTGCGAACAACGATTCGACCCAAAAAATAAAAAAATCTGGGACACTGGTTCATTTTCTTTCCACCAGGGAATTCAAATATATCACCATGTCATTTTGTCTAAATATAAAAATGTCTTTCATGCCAATTTTGTTGTACGAAGTTGCAATATTGCTCAATTGATAAAAAATTACCCTTTTTAACATTGCTGCTGTGACCTCCGACACTATAACCCTGTCCACTTAAAATAATCTCCTTTTCCACTTTGTCTGGATTTCAAAACCCTTCCACATGTTATATCAATTGAAATGCTAGTGGTATCCTCAAGAGTACAGAGTTTCATGACAAAAGGATTGAATCTGAAAAGTCATTTGAGTGTTGCAGTAGCCATCTCAGTTTTTCTTCTGGGGCGCGTTTTCGCGACCGTAACCAGAAACATGTTTGGGCTTCGGTCATTGGTTAAGCGTTTTCGCGAGTTCGGTTGTGCTGCGATGACGTCATTGTTCTGACCAAACGTTAACCAAAGTTTGTGATCGGTTACGCTTGGTTTCAAGATGACGGATTGTAAAAACTAACGAAAGTTGTGTTAATTATTTGCTAAAACATGATGGAATGATTGTTTATTACAAGCACCCACGAGTAATTACACCGTATATTTTGAGAAATGTTGATGATTGAACACGTCGCAAATTGAAAACGATTTTGTGGTTACGTTCGCGTTTTCGCGTAGCTATGCCGTCTTGTTTCTGGTCAAGAATATGACGTCAGAAACAAGTTTCTGGCTAGTGTCGCGAAAACGCGCCCCAGTGCATCTGGCAGTCGTCCCCAAGTCGGCCCGGAGGTACGTTCATGTATGAGCGCTGCACGTAAACGTGTGCCTTTAGCTTTGTGTGGGCGCGCATACGCGCAATGTGCATACATGAACCAATGAGGGACTAGCCTGAAGATCTGACGTCACGCTTTGAGCTAGAGGCGCGTGAATTACGCCAGATCCTGGATGTTCAACTTTGACCTTCGTTGGTAGCTAGCGCGCCAGCCTTGAAGTGTGACGTCATATCTTCAGAGCCTGTCTATATCCGTGATATAGGATAAAGACATGGGACCAATCTAATGATCGAGAAACCTTCTTTTGCCTCTGAACGAGGGCGCCCTTCAGTTCATGACGTCAATGTATAAGGTCCATTACACAAAACTACAAACTGAATAGCACACTTCCATGTCTAGAAGACGGACAACAACAGGTTTGGGACCAATACGGATATTCACACCGTGCATGAGCTGCTGAGGGCATAATGTTGTTAGACCACTGTGGGCGAAAGGGCAGAAGTACACGCGCGTGTAGTACCATAACATACGCATATAAAGTGTACGCACGACGCTCACACGACGCAAAAGTGACTATCATCAAGACACTGGGTGCAAATTCACCGCTAGAGGGCTACGATGTGCACTGAGCGGATAGGCCCTAAAGCTAGTATTTCATCCTCAATGATTAGTAAAGCAAATGACCACTTTTACTGGAAGGAAGTCGTTATTTGAATTAAGTTAGATGACAGAAGCCAGGCTTTGAGGGCCGGGTACCGGTAATGAGTCAATATCAAAAGTCATGACATACTACACAGCATTATTTGCATGATTATAAACCGACTTTAATGTTCGGTGTGACTCCAACCTACACTGTCGACAGAAAGGGCAAGGTCTTTTTTCATAATTCCAGCGCGCCGTCATATCATTGGTGACTTTTTCTACGAGTGTAGCTTACTGAATCAAGATAGACATCAAACAAGCAGCCCGTGGAAGCTTTTATCTTACTATATTATCTCGTTAACGTGGAAATGCATTCATATTGTTCGTATAGCATTCTTATTTGGAATTTAGTAAAAACCTTTTTCCTTAATTCAAATTGAAAATTAATTCACTTTTCTTAAAATTGACAGCAGTACGACCAAATTATGTAAAGGTTTAGGTTGGTGTCATCATCAGCTTTACAACAAGTAAGTTGTACATTCATATGAAAATTTTTGTTACTCGTGAATTACCAATAATATAAATTACCTTTGACATTTAAACATTTTTTTTTTTAAATTAAATAAGAATAACAATAACAAGCAGGGGTCGCCCATGATAAAGCAGATGTTATAGACCAGGGTGAATTGTTTACACTTTACGTGATCTTTATAGAGTACCAGGGAGATTTGCCGCTGGGCAAAAGTGTGTGTTTGTATGCAGAGTTTGTACATTTTGTACTTCTTCACATAAAGATCAATATTTTTAGATGAATACAATTTGATAGCATAGACACAATGTTATAGCACTATTAAAAAATAAATCACACTAGGAATTTGTTCTGCTTAAATCTCAAAATATAATATTTCATAGTTTCTTGTCGTACGCGTAGACCAGTGTACATTTTGTGCCCGGCGCAGTTTGACCTTTGGTGCTCTTTTGTAAACATGTGATGTCACATCGTCTATACAAATAAACATTTTTAAAAGATATGCAAATAACGGGTAATTATCCAAATTGTGTAATTTCTGTAGGGCTATGGATCTTGACCACGGTACAGCCATTTTTTCATCATCCATATAAATCAACATGACCAAACCGAGGCTGGAAGGGAAAATAGTCTGTCACCTTTTTATTTATTGAGAATCAACATTATATAATCGTTATTGGGTACAGGGAATATGAAGGCCGCAGCCAACAAGGTGTCCTAGTTAACTTGTGTTAAGTCTCAAAGTCTTAATAAGGTAAACTATATTTGTACAATTTATTTTCGGTCCAATATAAACAATTTCGAAGGAATTTTCAAAAGTATATACCAAAATAATTTCAAACAAACGCTTCAAAGCCCTCAATCATATCCGTCCAAAATATTTCCCAAAATTGTTTTGATAAGATCCAAGGACGGTTTCTCCTCCTAATACAGTACACGTGTGCCACGTCCACCTCTTTATGATTTCCAGCCACAAAGACAGCTGATTGATGTCAGACTGTTATCACGTAACAACCTGACGGGGTCAATGTCATAATTATTGGTACCCATCCACTGCCCCAAGGTCAAGTGGTCCGGATGTTTTGCTTTCCCTGTCAGCTTGTCACACTTATAGGTACATTCTTCACGGGTCTATGAGCAGGGAGCATTTTTATATGGCTGCTCAGCAGGAAAACAATCTTACTGCTCTAAACCAATCTATTCTTATATTCTTTTTAAAGGTAATGTTTAGGATTAGTATTAATAACACGAATCCTTCACGTAAAGGACTGTCTACCACCATATGCACAAATGGAAGTTGACTGAAACTCCACAATGTTCCTCTGGAGAAGACCAGACAGTTGCGCTGCAGGCTGGGGAGATTAATATAGTATTAGCCAGAGGGGTGTCTGGGTGTCTTTTGGACACCCTGTTTAAATTTTGGACATCCTATTTACATGTAAATGTATTGTAAGTGAACAATTTGGACACCCTATTTCTAAATCCTGGCTCACACCTTGGGGAGATTCCATGGAACCTCCAAAGAACTGCATGAAGCCTCTGATAGAGCTGTCACGTGGCTCACTCTACTTGATTTAAAACTATAAGGTACTAATTGTGTCATACGAAAGAAGACGAAGGATTAATAATTCAAACATATCAAGCTCTATTCTTTGGATTCGTACATTTGAAAAAGTAAATTGGAAAACGTAGCACCCATAAATATTGTAAAGATATGAAACATTAGTTTGGAGATTTCAGTAAACCTTTAGTGGCTACAAAATCAGAGGAAAACATTTTCAAAATATTTTCAAAGGATTATTCCCCCGGGAAAAGTAGCATTTCAATAAATAATTGGTTGTATCAATGTCATTACTTATGGCATGGTGTTATATAAAATTTATGGGATGATAGTCATGGGAAATATTAAAACTCAAAATTGAGTTGTTTTGACATTAACTGAATTATTAATTTGTTTACATGTCAAACTTTATTAGCACTGGTACTTAAATTGATAAAAGCTGTTCCATGCTGTTCCACGCATTGTGTACACAAACAAATAATATCAGTTTATCTGTTTTGATAAATGTATTTAGAACCGGATTTGTATTAAAGGGACAATATCATCACAAACAACAGGGCATGGAATCAGAGTACTAGTTTTAGATTAACTCAGTGACTGAAAATAATACCCCACATTATAAGGTCATATTACCGTTGCTGCTGCATAAATGAGCCAGTAATTTTCAGGTACTGTGTTCATGTTAAACTATCATATGACACCGATTCCATGCCCTGTTGAAAAATAATTTTCATGAATACGTATACGACTACAGAATAATGTACCCGAGTGCAAGTATCAGTACATGTATTATTTCAACTCATAGTTGTAGTCGAGTATTTTTCATGAGTATGAGTACACTAAAAATGTACTCGAGTACGAGTACGAGTTTGGGTATAACAACTCTGGTACACTTTAGGGGTGGGGTCAGGATGGAAAACAGGTGGGCGGACAGTAAGAAGGTGAACACACACTCCATAAACAAGGGGGAACACAATGTATTGTAAAAATGCATGACCAATTGAAAAGGGAACATCAAAGCTACAAACCATCAAAACACATTAGGCTTGACGGCAATTATTATTATAACATGTCAAACGATGAAACATCTGTTTTGGGGGAATTTGATTCCATGTTTTCGTCCAAAAGGGAAAAACTGGGTTTTGATTTTCATCCTGTTTACCACAAAACATGTCTTTCTGGATGTTGTTGTGGTTTCAGCAATGGTTCTGGATCTCTGGTTTATATCTGACTTCGCTTCCTCGTAACCAGGACGGGATGGGTGTATCGAATGAGGAAAGCAGATTGGAGGTCACCTTTTCTCTGATCGATGTACCGAAATAGGTCAGAAAATAATTAACTGTAACAAACATGATAGTGCCTCAAGGGATCTGATGAGCCCGTTTCAATATTATTCGATTTCGATGATCAACACGTGTTTTGATCTAAACATTTCGCTACACGAAACGTCTTTAAAAATGTAACTATTTCATAAACTATTTTTATAAACCGCGTTTCAAATCCGTCCCCGTTCCCTTAAAGGGAAAATATCGTAGTGCTAGTTTAAGATTAACTCAGTGACTGAAAATAATACCCTACATGATAAGGTCTTATAATTTATGTTGCTGCTGCATAAACGAGCCAGTAATTTTCGGTCACTGTGTTCATCTTAAACTAGGACACTGATTCAATGCCCTGTTGAAAGTCTGCTCTGATCGCGATAATAGTGCCCCTTTAACCTGTGACCAACATTACAACACTAATTGTGTTTTGAGAACACGACCACAAAATGTTTTACGGCAATTTTTGTTTAATTCAACATACTTAACCTTGTTTCTCTAAGAAGAAAGCACTTCAGACGAAATCAATTCTCATGATGAGTGGTACGTGTACAAACTTTACAAAACAAGCACGTTTTTAGATAATGTTTCGTCAATTTGATAGGCCTAATCTGGTAGATATTAATGCTGTTCCAAACCTTTATGGACAAGAACGCGGTCATTTTGTTATCTAGTAATTAGCAATGTTGTACATCCTTTAATACTACTACTACTACTAATAATAATAATAATAATAATAATAATAATAATAATAATAATAATAATAATAATAATAATAATAATAATAATAATAATAATAATAATAATAATAATAATAATAATAATAATAATAATAATAATAATAATAATAATAATAATAATAATAATAATAATAATAATAATAATAATAATAATAATAATAATGCAACCCATGCTGCCTAATATGTAGCGCAACGAGCTTAATCAAACACAATAACTATCTCTGCCCTCAAAGGTCCCCATTTATACTCCTGGGTGAAGAGAAGCAATTATAGTTAAGTGTCTTGCTCAGGGACACAAGCATCACGGTCGCGGCCAGGATTCGAACCCACGTTCTGACGACTCAGCCATCAGGCAGAATAAACCGCTCGGCCATGGCACCCCATGGCACCCCATGGCACCCCATGGCACCCTATAACCAATAATAACCAATATTCTTTTTTGTTGTGTTTTGTAAAATAATTGTGCCTGAGTTAATAACATATACTGGACACCTAGAGGATATACCGGTACCAGAGGGAGAGGTAGACAAAGCAGAAGGTGGGTGGATGACATCTGAGAATATGGTAGCGTTACATGGAAGAGGACAGCACAGGATAGAGTGAAATGGAAAGCTGATGAAAAGGTCTTCCTCTTGCAGTGGAGCGAAATAGGCTAGACAGACAGACAGACAGACAGACAGACAGACAGACTCATAATTATTAATGCATGGAATCGTAGTTCAATAAATGATGTTTACGAGTTAGAATATTCCTGATGCCTATGGAAAGTAAGATATTTTCCAGTAACGAAGATGATATTAGAGGTGACATTTACTGTGTCAGCATTGGTTGTAGGCTTAAATTCGAGTCAGGTATGACATAAGCATGGCCCATGCAGACGGTATTCCTTAATCCAACAAAAACACCGCACCATTTATCACTCCGCGACCGCAAGTGTAAATATAAGATGAAATGTACCTGACTATTTACATACAAGTGTGATCCATGTTAATTATAAAGGTAGAACATATGTGTACTGTGAAAACATTATTTTAATTTAAAAGTTAACATACAATTTGTTTAGTCATTTCCAAAATGTTAATGTCCGCCTGGAAATGGTTTGGCACGGCGACACAATTTTATATTACTTTGTTTAATGGTTAAACCAAAAAATTGGCATGTTTTTTCCGGCATTCTCCTGAGGACGATCAGAGCATACTGATCGAAACGTCGAGTTGTACCTCCAGTTCTTTTCAGAACTACTCAATTGAGCATTTTACATGGTGTCACCGCAATTAGTCTTACTTATCCTCCTCACCATGCAAAGCTACAAGTTCTACCTATGTTTTTTGATGTTGACACTTTCTCCACTCAGGCATGTATCCATTACCCTGGTTTTTGCTTCACAAAATATGTTGTGATGTTGTGCAAGGTAAACTCACCATTAAATACTTCATACTGCAAACACGTCCCAAGTTACACTACAATGTTTGATAGATGTTTCCTGTGCGTCAGAGATCAACACGGATAACGAAGTAGTTATCAGATTAAAGATAATTTGTACCAACCTTTAGAAATAGAATTATTTTTCTGAAATAATCTTGAGGAACAATAATTGTGTAAAAGATGCTGTAATGTTTAAGAAGACGTAAAATTATTTCCAAAACAAGAAGATTACCAGAAAGAGTACTCATTTCACGTTAAAATTCTTAGAATGTTCTTGTTTGCCGATCGGTATGCCTAAGCCAAAACATGGTTGTATATCTTGACTTAACGAAAGTAAGGCCGAGTAAAAAAAACATGTTTAGCGTCCGGGTTTCTGAAAAAAAGGAAGGAGGAGGGGCTTTTTATTTTTTATTTTATTAATACTGAACAAACTATTTAATAAAACCACTGTAAACATGTTCAATGTCTTGTCCAACATGTTTCTTTCATTATTGTGTGTTTGAACAGTGGAAAAACCAATGGTTGTTCGAAATTTAAAAAAGAATGGCGGCCATCTTGAAAATAAAAAATAAAAAATAAAAAGCCCCTCCTCCTTCCTTTTTTCCAGAAACCCGGACGCCAAAATGTTTTTTTTTTACTCGGCCTAAGCCTATTTTAAAAAGCAGTTTTTCCAACATTGCCAAAATGTTGTACCTTCCATTTATTCAACAATGTGACAAATGAGTTGCGAAGTACTTGACTTAATTGATTCCAGAGAATCGGAAGGGGAGGCATTTTTGGCATTGTGTGTGTGTCAACTTGCTAGGAAATACCCACGTATGAATGTGCCATAAGATGGTTCAGTAATTTTTATCACACGAAGAATGTTATCTCAGCGAATTCAACTCTGATTAAAGACAAGGTATACTGCTGGCATTCTAAAGAAGCATAAATTATCACAGTTTTATAGAAACCTACAATATCAAACCTCCCTTGAACTATTTCTTCTGAGGTGCTATTATTTTTAAGAATAGTCGAATGCCATATTCCCCAATCACGTACGTCAGTATTTTTATATTAGGCTATCTGGTTAAATAAAATAATAATAAATAAAAATGGCGAGCAAATCAAAATTAGAGTGTGCGTCAAAAGCCTTACGGGCCCAATTTCATAGAGCCGCTAAGCGGCTGATTTTTTGCTTACTGTACGTTTTTCATTTCATAGCGCTGCTAACCGCTAAGCATAGAGAAAGGCATGCTAACTTGTCGGCTGTTATTGCTAGCAAATGAGTGACGCAACAATACAAATCCATGGTGAACGCGTACGCGCCGCTCTGAATTTTCTTGCTAACCTGTGAAGCAAACGCGCGAAAATATGCTTCCCGGTAAGCAGCGCTATGAAATTGGGCCCAGTTTGTCAGCGTGTTGTACTTATTGGCCAAACCACGGCCTATAGTGTAATTCCTGATCGATGGTTCGTGGGGGCGTTGAGAGAAGATTGCAATCAATAAAGTATAGGATTGGACAAGCTCAAGACGTTTCAATGCCCCTTGCAAGAAAAGCTTTGGACAATCAGCATTAAATCAGTCAAGATATGATATCTACTTGAAAACAGGTATTCTACATTCTTCTCACTTGATTTTACTGCGTGCTCGACCTAAATCTCTCGGTACAGTTACAAATAAACAAGTTTATTGTTTGATCATTTAGAGATGAGGCAAAATGACGTCATCTTTGTTGAGTTCCCGGAACTCTTCATTATGAAGTGAGTTCCTACATTATAGAAACCAGCCCATTTTGCTCGCGTGTTTTCTGCGTGATTTTATTTAATATCTTAAATTTAATGCTTTATAAATGAAATCGCTACTTTCCAAGGACATTGGAGAAAACAGTTCTGAGTTTTTACCAGTAAATTTTAAACACTTATTGGTAATGTTTGTAGAATAGAGCCCGTGTTATAACTTTTTAAGCAAAAAAGGTACATTTTAGTCAGTGAAATACTTTTAAAATACCAGCGTTTACGTCACTGCATTGGCCCTAGTAATTCTATCAACATTTCGCAATACCCACATGATTCGGCTTCAACGCCGCTGGGAAACTCCATTTAACACGATATCGCGTGGGTTCAGTATTTTTTTTAATCATTTTCTGACTTCAATGTTAGCTGTTCACATTTTTTGTTTAGACCTCTGTAATGTTTGTTCAGAAGATGAGTAATCACGGTGATTCACTTGAGGGGAAAAACATCTTATTGATCAGCGGGGAAACAACTGGTGCCGGTGGCCTTTTGCTCCCTTGCAGAATATATAACTAAGACAAATTAAACAGACTATCAGCCAAAGGCAATACATATGGTAGGCTAGACCTATTATGAGCAGAATGCAGCGGCGTAACTAGGATTTATGGGGGGGGGGGGGGGGGCGGGGGGGCGGGGGATTGGACAGCATATACAATGGAGGCCCTCATGTTTTTCTTTGAATTTTCAGCGGGGAAGGGGGTTTCAGGGGCAAGCCATCCTGTGCCCCCACCCCTTACGTCACAGGTATTTTGGCTGAATAAATGAGTTGGGCCCCTATTCTTGATTAAAGGAACAGTATCGTCACGATCAACAGGGCATGGAATCGGAATGCTAGTTTTACTCAGTGACTGCCATAATTCCACACATGATAAGGTCATATGTTGCTGCTGCATAAATGAGCCAGTAATTTTCAGTTACTTTGTTAATCTTAAACTAGGACATCGATTCCATGCCCTGTCGAAAGTCTGCTCTGATCGTGACGATACTGCCCCTTTAATGCTGATACTTTTGCTAAGCATTTTTGTCTGCTAATAGCAGAATGATATTGACTCTGGCGTGGGTCTTCCTATTAATAAGTAGTTTACAGCGATTTATCATTTGAACCCAATTGCAAGACTTCATGGTCAACAGACACTTAGATTTCCCTAGAATGGGAAACTATTATGCTCAGTGGATTTCATTCGCTGAAGCAGAAGGCGGCTCGCATAGTAAATGCATCAGTTTGGCCGGTACGTGTAGGCATTTGATCTGACCCAAGGTCAATATATCCAGAAGTGATCTTCCAGTGGTAGCCAGTATCAAGTGACCCTCAAGATCGGTTCGGTCAGAAAGCATCTCAAAATCGTAAAACCTCCGGGCCCTTAAGCGGGCCCCAGAGTCTTATACCTTTGTGGATTAACACTACAATGGGAATTTCTAAATTACTTTTAAAAATGCCAGAAAGATATATTGACAAGTAAAAACGCTTTTGACAACATTCAAGTGTCATTAGACGTAGACGTTAGACTGCCCACGACGGAGCATATACACTGCAAAAACTAGGGTGTTAAATTAACACCAGCGGTGTTAACTTTATTCTGCAATGGTGTTCGTATTGGGCGAGTTGCCCAATATGAGCACCACTGGTGTAGTTTTTAACACCGCGGTTTTTGCAGTGTACTGACTCCAGAAGTGTACCCGTAGCCCGAATGGCTTCACGCTTTGATGGGATATTGAAGAAAAACCAGTTATTGAAGTAAAGTAACAAGATCGATTCCTTGCCAAACTATCTGGCCGAGTTTTGTATCTAGAACACCGAAAGTACTTTCACGAACATCATTGTTGCATCAAAGTAGAGATTAAATGTCTTGTATCTACGTCACTTCCGGCATCGTTTCCCTCATCTATCTAATAAAAACGTAAACAAATCAGATTTACCGTTTACCCTCATTGTTGGTCTCAAAACAACCATTGTTGATTGAAGATGTTTTATCTTTTTTTTTCCAGTTTAAAATGTCAAAAATGGTGATAATGTTGCATGAAAAAAACATTAGTTTAGAAATGACCTCATGACTTGATGTCAAGCGAATGAAACATTACCGCATTTGATATTTCAGGATTTTCAGTGCATATTTGACGTGACTGACGATAATGTTTGGGAAGCCGGCGATTGCTTCAAGGCGTGCATACTATTAATTGAAATTACCCGTAAAGATTTTGATGATAACAGTCGTATGGATGCAATTTCATGCATTTTAATACCAAAAATGATTAAAAGTGTCAGTCTGTTTGTCAGTGTTGACCTGAAGTATTTCAAAGCCAAAAACAGTCACGGCGAATATTAATAATAGCAGTGTTTCAGCCAGACTGTTTCGCAAAGATGATTATTTTTTTCTATTAGTTTTCTGTTTTCTCTAGAATTGATGCGTTTGCGACAAAATAGTTTATAGGGTTGTTTGGTGCTATCCGAAAATGCATAATTTTATACTAACTTTTTAAAATAATTTAATTTAATTGTTGTGTGCAATAATGTACCCCGGTATATTAAACAAATTCTTCGTTTATAATTTCTATTTTGTGACTGTATTTTAAGTGACATGTGTAATGAGGGCCGCAAATTATCAGCTGTGCTGAATGAAGTGCCTTTATAAAACAAATTAAGAAAACAATTGCCATATTATTGGTCATAAAATTCTAAAATCGTCGAATATGTATGTAAAGCCAATGATTCTATTGATATTCCCAAGAAATATTTGTGTTTGAGGTTATGTCATTTTAAAGAAAAGCCTCTTCTTCCCCAATGTCCACATTAGATTTTTTTTAAGGCCAAAAAAGTCTCCTGTTTCAAGTCTCCCTGCTTTTTTCCCCTTTTTTTCCTTTTGCTGTGAAACGATATCCAATTGCAGCCAAAATTGCTGAATCGATTGGAATTCTGTCGTGCTGTGTTTTGTGTGACTTTTTCACATAGGGGCATGAACGTTTACCCGATTTATGAGACCTCTCTTAGCCACCATACTTTGTGTATAGGACAGCGTATACACGTATTCCACTGGTTGGCAAACAAAAAGAAAACCAAAAAACCGGATACTTTTTTGAGGTCTTATTATTATTATCTTTTATCAAATGTATATATCTTGCTTCAAAGAGAGTACACATTCTCTCAGGAGCAGTTTTGCCATCATTACCAAACAAATGAATCACCAACTTCACAGTAATTATGATTTTTGGATTACTCGCTCTTTTTAGTGATTGGTAATTACGGTGTAATCTGCCATTGAACAGAAAAACTGCAGTCACGGTTTGTAAATTTTATGATCAGTACGTGGGAAATAGAATAAAAGAATCGCGACCGTCGGGGGCTACCAACGGTACATACTGTATTATACTGAATCGTGTGTTTGCCGTCGCATAATATGATCAGCTTAATAAAGCAATCCCCGTAGGGTGAAATTAATGGTGCAACACTTCGATGTATGCATATGAATATGCCTATTGGAACACCACTGCTGAAAACATCTCCTATACAGAAGCTTGTGGTGGCACCGTCGTGTTTGCATGGGTCATGAGATATGAAAGTCCACAATACTGTAGTACAAAGGATCTAAACAACTCCTATATAGGCCTACCCAAATGCGACACACGTGTGTTGTGCGCGCGACAAAGTTGAAGTCACCGTATCGGCTCTTTTGAAGTACGTCACAGACATGGTGTTTGCTCAGTGGCTGACACTCGCCGAACGAGAGGGAGCGGTGTCACACGTGACGTATTTGATTGACAAATGCATGTCTCGCGCCGGCAGTGCTAATTTGTTTTGCGTGAATCAGCTGATGATACGGACTGCGTTTGAGCGCAGTATAAAAGTGACAAGCTAACCCTTACAACGTCCCTTAGACTCCGTGGTTTCAAACTCACGGGGTACAGCTGTCTTGCTAGCTTGCCCTAGCTGCCTGGACCAACCGGAACTTGTCTGTGCATTCTGTGAACCAGATACAACAAACCATGAAGCATTTACAAGTGTTACCCATTGTGGTAACCTTGCAGCTTTTCTATCTGGCTTGTCTAGCTAGACAGCTACCAAACAAATACAGTCACTACAGTCTGACTGGAACCAGCGAAAGGGGACAAACTCCCACTGCAAGAGTAAAATCAGTCAGGGGGTCTGATGCAACGAAGCTACCCCGTGAGGACATTGCTTCCGGAGAACCACCATCCGGGCAGACCCTAGAAAGCATAGAACCTGGCATAAATAGAACTGTGTCTGAACAGCCTCGGTGTGGATCTTGCGAGATGAGAGCACACCAGAGGGCTCTACGCATTGAGTCCATTAAAGAAACCATCCTGAGGAAGTTAGACCTTAAGACTGTGCCCAACATCACCGTAACAATACCAAAAATACCCCCTCTTCAGCACCTCCTGAACCGAGACCCAGGCATGAGCTCAATGCAGGGAGATTCACCACCCGGGGATGGGTTTCAAATGCCCCTCACAGACGAGTACGATTCTGTGCCCCACTACAAAGCGACCACAGAAAGGATTATCACATTTGCCAAACCAAGTAAGTATTATTAATAATATTATTCATATCTTAATCCCACGTTTTATTAGCGGGAGATGAGGTTACGAGCCGAGTGTACTAATGGCATGACAGGTCCAGGATTTGATGGGACGAGGCTTCTGTGTGGCATTAGCCAGAGTACCCTCTATACAGTAACATATGTGTAAATACAAATACTTTACAAGAATCAAGATTTTTGTATAAATACCTGCAACATTTTAAACATATTTCATTGTGTCGTTAACGAGAAATAGCCAACATGTGATTGCTCTTATTCATTCAAACGTGAGATGAATTTGCCATCGGATGACGAGAAATAAATTTTGGAATTATTTCTTTTACAGAAATAATTTTGAGACAGAAATATTTCAAGGAATATTTGATACCATCAGCAACTTCACACCAAGTAATTTTTATGCAAATCTGATCAGAATTTTTTTTTTTTTTTTTTAGATTATCAATGGTGTAGCTGAGGGCTTTAATGAATAGCTAAGTTGTATATTTGAGTTAAACATGTTTTACCATCTATATTCTACGATATTGATCAATGTGTTCATTCTGTGAGTTGCAGCAACACAAATTAATGTAGGCTACCATGGAAATAACGTGAATTGCTTCTTGAATTTCGTTGAAGAATGAGGCAAGCTCTTTAGCGAGATGTGCCTTACCACAAAATACTCTGCGGTCGAACGATGGATAAATTAACTAGGATTGTGCGGTTTCATCATTACTACAGTCAAATTGTATACATTCCCGCCGACACTTGAAAGCTATGAGTGTCAAGAGGACATGGAATCGGAGTGCTAGTTTTAGATTAACTCAGTGACTGAAAATAATACCTCACATGATAAGGTCATATTGCCGTTTCTGCTGCATAAATGAGTCAGTAATTTCAGTCACCTGTTTGAGGTGACTGGTGAAGTATATCTGATGGTGTCTGTGTTTTAAACATTAGTGCTACTTCCCAAGAGAACCTATGAATTCGACACAAGCGAGTGGTAGTCTCTGTCTACTGGGATCATATCCGTTCTGGCCCAAGCCTCTTACCCGACATCCAGCCTCGTAGCCCGAATATATAATTTCACACTGCACTCAGTAAACTTCGTAAGCCTAATTAACATATTGATCACGTGGCCCAAGTTTATAAAAATTGTAAATAAAAGTTGTAGACCTAGGCGAAATGGAGCAACGTTCCTCTTTGCCGTTGTTTTCCAATAATTATGGTAAAAAAAGCCAGGTAGTAGGGTTTTGCAATGACAACTGGAAATATATAACAAAGTTGTTGGGTTTTGTAGCCTAAATTGTTCCAATCAGTGGCCCGCAATTCCATTGAGCTGCAAAGCAGAAAAAATGGCTCATCAGAAATATTTGCTGAATAGGTTTTCTTGATTACCAGCCAAACTTGTGCATAAAATGATTGTAGGCCTACTTTGGCCGGTAGTCTGTTTTTATAATGCTTTGCGAAACAAATAAGCAACATTGTCTGCTCAGCAGCTCTATAAAATTGGTGATGCTGTGCTGGGTATTCGGGTATCCG
Organism: Zoroaster sp. YZ-2022; assembly: GCA_029582265.1. Lineage (NCBI taxonomy): Eukaryota > Metazoa > Echinodermata > Asteroidea > Forcipulatida > Zoroasteridae > Zoroaster > Zoroaster sp. YZ-2022. Next base: position 18,856,171 of record CM055830.1, read on the forward strand.
AATACCCGACAGAAAATGTCATTACCCGGTTCCATTTTTCGGTTCCAAGTACCCGTAAACGACTTTTTAAAATACCGACTGAACATTTTAAGCCACACAAAATTATGGAAGTCTCTGATTGTTTGCTGACAAAATGAAGAAAACTTAGATGAAGGCTTTAGAAGAAACATTTGCCGACAGCCTTTTACAGACTGGCCAGCTTTTGTTTGAAACTTGTGTTCGTATTGGTTATTTTATACATGTGGGAGTATTTAGTGTTTACGGGTACCTGGGTATCCGAAGATTTCCAATTTCGGGTATCCGGTTCCCAAAATAACCGAAAACGCACATCCCTAGAAATTGGCCCCGGTTCGTGTTTCTGTGAGTCAGTACCGTGATGACCATTGCACGTGTAGTATAGGTGCCCATTGCATTGTTGTATCATTGAATGGAACTACCTGTTACAAATTATGCTGTATTTAGCTTCGGATACATCGTGTATGATCTATATTCTGTGAGGAAAAACAACGAATTCACAAAGTAAATTTAGATGCATGGCGATTTCCCCCATTTTCCCCGGTGGTCCTTCCCGTTTATAATTTTTTGTTAAATTGGACATTTATTTAGTCGAGAGTTCCCTAAAAGTCGAAAAATGAAAGAAAGACGGAGAACGTCTTTAAATCGGGAAGGGTGTGGCCACTTGGATTCCTCACGAGTCAAGTAAGCCTCAGGGCACATTGTGCCTATGGACAATTCCATGGTTACTTACGTTACATTTTTGAGGTACTATTAGGCCCACTCTTAATGCTATAATTTCCTTACTTATATATTTCACTCATTTCACTATTTCACAGTATTTAAATTGTACCCAGACTGTACTCAGCCCAGAAAAATAATTTCAGAAATTTGTTATATGTACGCTATACAGGCCCTAAGATGCTGGTTTACTCACGTTACATTTTTCGGACATAAAATAATAGCATACAATAGCATAACAAATTTCTTAAATTATTGTATTGAGTAAGGTCTGGGTATAATACAATTACTGTGAAAAATATTATGGCATTAAGAGTGGGCCCAAAACCTCAAAAATGTAACGTGAGTATAAACCATGGAATTGCCTCAATGATATTTTGAGGACGGAAAAAGCCCGTGCCTGATTGGGCGACACTGGAAACACGGCAAGATTATTTAGGTCAGACAAGTGAGATACATGCCCATTAACCATCATTTCGCCACCCATTCCATTACACAATTACCTCCTCGCGTCTGTAACAAGCCTATCTTTCTTTAAAAATTGTTTAACACGGAGACGTCCGTAATCTGCAAACGGGTTTTTTCATTACTTCAGCCGCCAGGCGCTGAAATATGATACAAGAATGTTGTTCAATTTAATTGGGCTATCACTCGGAGGTTACTGGATAGTGGTAAGGTTAATCAGAGACTGTCTTTATCTACAAAGCAATGGGGCAATAGTTTCTGTCTGAACTCCATTTAAGTGAGCCTACGAGGTAGAAATTGTAAACAAAATATTAATACTCATAGGCTATCCAAAAAGATGCAAAATTGATTGTAATAATTATGTCATACAGCATTAAATAGATTGTTTGATCTTTTTTATGAAAAAAAAATAAAAAGTAACTTCGTAAACATGGATAAATATCCTTTTATCAATCGCGGGGCCAAAAAAGGCTGTAAGCCGTTTGCAACTGTTTTATTTTACTTTAAATATAAATTTTTCTCAAAAACAGGATATGACACAATAAATGTCTACTGCTGATGAGCAATAGGCCTACGTATATCTGAACAATGTTAAGCCAACGATATATTCAGGCCTTTTCATCATTATGTGTAAGCGACTCAACTTAAAGGTCCACATTTAACGTACAATAAGTCATGTTGGGCTCTGAACCTGTAGAGATGGTGACAACAAAAGTACGTTGTATTTTTCTCGTACAACGAAAACATGTTCACTCGGCCATCAAATTAAATTTTACTGTCGTAACGCACCACCAGACTGGGTCAATCCGTTTAAAAAGATGTATACATAGGCGTTATTATACATGTAGGCCTACATTGGTTACAATACCTATTTACATTGGCAAAATGTCACTGTCCAGCAAGCCAGTTAAAATCGTAAACAATTTTCCTGAAACCAGAGGCGTTGAAATGAAAGCAAGTTACCAATATCCAACGTTGTACCTTCCATTTAGGGGAAAATATATATATTTTTTTTGGTCCTCGCTTATACATATATCACGTATTTCCCTGTTGGCGAAAAAAAGCGCGTCACCGCACCGATTTTGAAGCCAACCGATGACCAGAAACCGGAGACTTTTTTGACCTGAAGTATAAATTTGAAGCCATTGCATGGTGGAAATTTAATGGAGGAACAATTGCGGTAGTAGGCCTACTGTTAATCATTTAATTTTGTTGAAGATAAATAGGCCTCGGCATATTTAGTCTGTCGTCACGAACAACATTATCCATTTTTCCATTTCATTTCCACGGGTATAATATTTTATATAAATTGATAAAAAGGTAGGCTTTGTAGTAATGCTAGTACTCTCTTTGTCCACTAGTGAGATAGGCCTACATGTACTTTGGTTTGACTATACCCGTCTGGCAATTGCTGGGGAAAGTCGTCTGATTCGTTATAATCGAGTAGTCTTAATCCCTGAAGTACTTAACACTTACAAGCAGTACAAACTATAAGAACCAGACGAAAGAATAAAGTCCGCCCTCAAGAGTTCAATCCAGTAACATTGTACTGTTGTTGTTAGGACTGTTGATTGAGCCACGCCCCCGATCCCACTAATAGGACAACAATAATTAGATTTCTGTGTAGGTCTGGCAAGAATAAGGAAAGCTTTCTCCCACAACAATCTGAGTCTAGTCACTGTATGTGCAGTACGTTTATCGCCTAAGTTTGATGGCCATGGTGTTTGTTCCACGGGACGTTACTTAGAGACATTAATGTTACAGTCACTACACTGTGATTGATAGAAGTATTCTAAACATTCAGGTCGGGTTATATGCTGAGTGCTATAACCCTGTTGGTGTATAACTTGCGTGGAATCTTTCTCCAATTCTACCGGGTGACATAGGTGACATAGGATGGCGAATGAGAGGGGGCACAGGGCAAAAACCTTGCACAAAAACAAGTAGTTTAAACACAAAGAAATATACCAGAGGCGGCCTGCTCAAAATTAACTGTTGGGCAGGAATACAGGCGGGGATCTCTTGGGAGAATGATTATTCCCTTCAAAACCTTATAGGGAACCGGGAAACCTCCTCCTTCAGTCAACTTTGCTGCGTAGCAGCACTTCATCGAAGAGGATGACTCAAATGTCACTTGAGAAAAATACGTACGAATAAGAGAACTTGTGTGCCTGGATGCACGAACACCATCTCAATTTGTATGATTTTCTGAAGGCAGACTTGAACCGACAAACGCAAAACGAGGTCGGATTTTGATCACGTTTTTCCGGAATCGCAGACGAAAAGGGTTTATGAGGTCAAATGAAGTCTGACCTAGATTGTGCGCCCTGATCTCGTCAATGCATAATTCATTTTCATGGTAAATCGGAAGCTAGCTATGTAATGCTCGAGCCGTTAATCAATGCAGAGTACTGTTGAGGGAGTCTTCTTATGTGGTCGAGCATTATTTGTTCTCTGATTACAGATACTCTTGGCCAGAGGGAATATTGAAGGAAAGTCTTAGCCTTCAGGCCAGCTCTAAGGCAGCTATAGTTATGTACGTTCACATGATCCACCTGCACATTATCGACCCACGCAGTCAGCTTAAAGGCAACGTTTGGGATTGGAACGTCGGTCGCCATAATCATTATTATAAATAGCCCTTAAAACAAACGTTCCAAACGACACATGTACAAAACTTCATTAATGATTATCTGAAATATCTAATTTGGTTCACGCGCCATAAAGTCCTGTGCACAGACCAAGGTTCATATTAAGCGTGTGAGTCCCCATAGTGGCATAATATGCGGGCCGTGATTTAGCTATTTAATCAAAAGAAACCAGTCAGACCTTATTTCTCGTTCTTTGATTATTTAATAGATGGAAATGTTATGCTAACCAGCAAATGAATTTGGTTTTAAGGTGCATGATAATGAAACCAGCGTGGGTGATGATGATATATAAGCCTATATCTTAAATAATTATTATGTTGAATAACTGGCGTGGAGTGTCGTGGCCGAGCGGTCTAGCGCACCGAATTCAAGTTCTGGTGTTGCCATCAGCAGGGTGTGGGTTCGAGCCCCGGTCGTGACACTTGTGTCCTTGAGCAAGGTACTTAACCATAATTGCTTCGTCCTTCGGATGGGACGTAAAGTCGTAGGTCCCGTGTGTTGTGTAATGCACGTAAAATGGTCCTGGGTACGACTTTAAAAACTGCATCCAACCTGGAGAGGGATGGGCGCCGCCAGGTTTAATTGCCCAAGACACACCACATGATGATCGTCTGTGGTGCCCCAACGACCCTCCGGGGTTATGGGATAGGTGAAGGTGAAGAAGGTGAACTGGCGTTTAGTTTGGGGATGTGTAATTATTACCTCTGCGTCGTCCAACGTATTTTAAGCCAGACAATAATAATGAAAACATGAATTTGGCTAATAAGTAAAGACTGTTTGCGGTGACATCATGTGAAAGAAATATCTTCTGAGTATTAATTACTTCTGAAAAAAAAAGAACTGGTGGTTACAGCGTCGTGGCCGAGCGGTCTAGCTTACCGGACTCAAGTTCTGGTGGTAGCAGCAGAATGTGGGTTCGAATCCCGGCCGTGACACTTGTGTCCTTGAGCAAGACACTTAACCATAATTGCTTCTCTCCACCCAGGGCTTAAATGGGTACCTGTGAGGGCAGAGTTGGTTGATTAGCCCTATATGCGCTGTAATGGCAGCAATTGAGCTGTTAGTACTCCCCAGGGAGCTGAGATGGTTTCAGGAATGATTTATGAGCCTTATGAGCAGGGGTAATGATATAATGCGCCTTGAGCACCACTTAGTTGGTGGATACGTGCGCTATTTAAGTTCAAACACATTATTATTATTACAACTCGACGTAATTAGTTCTGAACAGAACTAATCATAGTGTGAGCGCTCGCTTAGCTAACACTTTTATCAGACGATTGCTACATAGCTTAATGTTGTTGATTCACATCATATTATGTGGTCTATAGGAAAAACAGATAATTAATGCAGTCCCGGCTATGATGCAATCAGACCAGACGTCATGTCTTCTCGCCTTGTCATCCTGTACCATGACTTTAAACCTCGATGCATGATTCACATACACTTAAGATTCTGCCAAGTCATTTATCCAGGTCTGCTCCTGGTCTTAATGTATGCATGATGGTTTGAGAATCCCCCTTAAGCATTCTTCTGGTTGTTCGTTTCATGCTATTGGGTTACCTGGGTGAAGTGGGTGAATGAATGTATTTCAAATTGCGGGATCCCGACCAACCTTTTCCTTAGCACAAAACAATTCAGCCCACAACCATTAATTAAAACGGGCGCCAAATTAATGCCTGATTTATGTGCATTGTTCAATTGGAGATGTCAATAACTATTTGATGGACCTGGGAAATAGACTGTCGCAAAGAACCTCCCCCCCCCCCCCCCCCCCCCTCGATTCGGCCATTCGATTCGATTCGCCAGGATTTTCAGAGTGGGGGAGGCAAACATCTCTAAAGTCGCTCAACCATTTTCTCTTCGCTCGACCATTTCCCGCCCCCTGCCCCCTTTAGCATATAGTTTGAGGTGTCAACATAAGTGATTGTCATTATTATTATAATGTTGGTATTTTTTTTAAATTCTATTCATATTCATCTGTAATTTCATACACGATTTTTTACGAATATTACCGAACTCGCACGACGGAATCACCCGAAACCAATTATGCATCATAATGTGTATAGCATTCAGTTTTGTGTGAGTGCGGTGTGAAATGGTTAATACATCATCCTATTTAGAGATTAAAATATTAAAAAATTGCACATATAAACATACGCACTGTTTGCCCTCCATGAAATCGACATAGTACTCTCAATGACACTCCCATTCTAGGTGACATGGTTTATAACATTCAGCCCAGTGAGAGCTCATTTCACACTGTCAATAAAATGCAACATTTTGATATGATATGTCCTGGCCAGGCGATTGAAATTACTTACACGAGGTTTGTCAATCTACTTGAAATGAACGCACAAAAAACGTTTACATCCAAATTGTTTTCAGTTAGTTTTTTGATCAGTTAAATTTTAAGAAATTTCCAAGCATTTAAATTTAAGTAGGCTTACATATCCTTCAAATTGCGTTAACGATATTTATTTTTGGGGTGACAACGGGAATCAGAGGACGTCTTTTTTTGTAAAGGCCCTCAGCAAAGTTTTTTAAATAAGCAAAGTTTTTTTTTAAATAAGCCCTCAGTAAAGTCAGTCGTCACTTTCGTTTAGTATTTGACTTTGCAACCAATTTGTGAATGTTAATTTGACTTTTATATTCATACTTGATAACATTCAGTTATAAATTTGATTGAAATAAGAGACAGGTAGGTGCTTGAAGGCACAAGACATTTCCCCCACTTAAATGCATTACTGCCTACCCACGCTTTTCTACTTCAAACCCTTTCTTAACTTCCTATCAAACCATTGTTAACACTTTCCGCCCACTATTTTGCAACCATGCCTTGCAACCCAATGTCAAGTGTCCCTGAAAAGAGTTCTTATTTTTAATCCCAAGAGCAGAAAAAATCAACACTTAGCCAGACCAAGAATAAAGAAGGGAGACACTATCATTTCGTAGCTTCACTGAGCCTTAAATACTACCATGGAATATGCTCCAATGGTTTTTGCTGGTTGTTCCAAACAGTACCTTTGGCCGCACTACACGTTTTTCTGTTTGTTCACATCTATGTACAGTAACTGTCCCCAAAGCAAATACTAATACTATGATGTACTTATCTAGTTTCTTCCCACGCACTGCCTCACTTTGGAATTCCTTACCTGTATCCTGCTTCCCTGTTATCTACATGTATAATCTGTCCCAGTCCAAACGAAATATCAATAGTTATCTTTCTACTTTGTGAATTCCTCTTTTTCTTAGCTCCTTTTCCCCTCTTTGTTTACTCCTCAACTTGAGTGGCATTTTTAGGGCCTTGCGATGGGCGACCCTCGTAAAGAAAATGTTCAACCAGCGCTCACCGCTTGGTCCACCCATAGAGAAAGGACCCTTTCTCTATGGTGCACCCATAATCTATTTGGGGTAAACCCCAAATAGATTAAGGTTGTTTTATTTGTATATCATTGCGGAATAACGGACCGCAACCGCAACTTGATCCCCGGTCGTTTTTAGCGGTTTTGTGGTTACGCGATTTGTGATAGACACACGTGTCATTATTGCCACTGATACCCACTTGACTGACAGCCACGGCTCCAGCTCTTCTTTCTTTCTCTCTGCCCGAACAAACAGGAAGATTTTAAAAGAGATCATTCAGGTAACATTTAGTATCTCTGTGAAGTGTGTCGTTAAACCTCTATGGTTAAACTAACATTTCAGCCCGTGTATATCGATCAACTGGCTTGAACAGCAGAGAAACCACAGAGAAACGCATGAGAACGCGTGCGAAACGCAAGTGCGGTGGGCTATTTGCGATTGTTCGTTCGATTAAATCTTTGGGTATTGTACACTTTTCTTTTGAACAGAAAATAACACCAATCTGCTTTCAGTGGGTCTTTTGGCGTAAACAAGAGTGAAAAGCACAGTTTGGATTTGAAGAAAACAAGTTGAGATTACAAACAGATCCTAATCATTAAACTGGGTATTATTATTGATCAATTAGTAACGCAAATGGTAGGTAATAACACCCCCACTTTTTTATCCAGGCTATTGAAACTTCCTCTTTAGGATTAAGTCATCTTTATTTTGGAAGACAAGCATTGAGAGTGTTGACAGCTAAACATAAAAGAAAATGGTTAGTCAAGATAAACTACTTCGTACTTTGTGTATTCATCCCTCCTTCTTCACACCGATTAACTCAGGTGTATTTACGTGTAACGGTTGGTGTAGCTTTACCACAAAGATATTGTGAACCATGGGGTAAACAAGATGAACGGTTACATCATTACGCAAAGGTTGAATCAACAAAACTGTGTTGGGACAGCTTATATAGGACTTACAATACGTACTGGACAAAGGTGAAACTAAATCTGGTCGATCATTCCACCTAACCGGACAACCGATGTTCTCGCCTAACACAAAATAGTAATCAATTTTTGCCAACTTTCCAGTGAGATTGAATCAAATAATAATAATAATAATAATAATGTGTGGATTTATATAGCGCACGTATCCACCAACTAAGTGGTGCTCAAGGCGCATTATATTATTATCCCTGCTCATAAGGCTCATAAGGCTAATAAATCATTCCTGAAACCATCTCAGCTCCCTGGGGAGTATACAGCTCAATTGCTGCCATTTCTAGCGCATATAGAGCAAACCAACTCTGCCTTCACAGGTACCCATTTAACCCCTGGGTGGAGAGAAGCAATTATGATTAAGTGTCTTGCTCAAGGACACAAGTGTCACGGCCGTGATTCGAAATGTCAAATTTGATTCTTTTATACCGTTTTACATTTCCAGTAAGATTTAAAAGAAAGCCAATTTGATTAGGTTGTACCTTTTACTTTTGTGATTAGATTTACGGGTGACACTATGTGGAATAATATATTGTTTGAAGAAGGGGTTAATAGTGAGTATAGTTTCCGACGTTTCGAACAGTGTGCTCTGTCTGTCTTCAGGAGGATACTGGACTGCTACAGATGCTGTGGCTACTGCTTACTGGGATGCTGTTTTTTGGCGGGAAGATCATTGTTGTTTTAATGCCGGGTCCGATCGTCGGGCTCTTCTTAACAGTTAAAACATTTTATATAATGATTAAAGCGCATAATTCATATCGAGAAGGCTGAATAACATTAATCTTTCTGATCGAGAAAGGTTATAATTAGACAATCATATCACTAAACTGGACCCCTGTCTTTATCTCGTATCAAGGATATAGACAGGCTCTAGGCGTACCATTCAAGGGGTTTCATTGGATATGTTGCGATGAAGATCTGACGTCACGCTTCGAGGCTCGCGAGCTAGCTACCAACCTGAGGTCAAAGTTGAACATCGGGGAAAATATAGCGGCAGCACGGCCAGGATCTGGCGTAATTCACGCGCCTCTAGCTCAAAGCGTGACGTCAGATCTTCAAGCTATCATATCACTTGCAAGATATTAATCAATACTTGAGCAATTTGGAGATTTATTTATTTATTTATTTATTTACTTCAATATATTTAACCTGGGTAGGCCATTTACCTTCCGGTATTCTTCCTAGGTGCCCAGGAGATACAAAGTAATACAATACTATATAAAAACTACAAATAACTAAATACTACTAAATGTAAATACAGATGTCTTTATACATTTAAAACATAATCTTTTAATGAACGTTTAAAGCTTAATATATCACCAGCCCCTTTTATTACATTAGGTAATTCGTTACAATACGAAGGTCCTACATATTGAAAAGACTGTCTAAAAAGTTCCACTCGAGGTTTTGGAACATATAACATATTAGCTTTGAACATTACGGGTATTATAAAAATTAAAATCAGAAGCCGTAGATATAAAATCAGACATATAATTAGGGGCTGTACCTTTTAAACACCTATACATTAAAATTCCATTAAAATAATCTCGTCTCTGAGTAACTGTTTTAAGAAGGTCATATGGACTAATATTCCAATCGTAGTTATTTGTCAGTAAGCGTGCCATTCTGTTCTGTAAGCGTTGAACTCTGTTTAACTGTACATCAGGTGCATAGCCCCATATAGTTATACAATAATTAATGTGGGGTTGAATTATTGTCAAGTTGTATACAATCAATAGATGTTCAGGGGGAATTTTGTCCTTTAAATTACATAATACAAAAATACCATGACCTAACTTTTTACAAATAGTAGATATATGACGTTCCCATGACATATCATTACAAATTGCTACGCCAAGATATTTAGTATATTGAACCTGATTTAATTGCTCATTATTTACTATTAAATTAAAATTATTGTCATTCACTGACCTTATAGTGATTCCCATACAACACGATTTATTAACATTAACATGTAATTTATTTTTACATAACCATTTTTCTATATTTTGCAAATCATTTTGAAGTGCAGTTTTAGCATTATAAGAATATCTGCTTGAGTATAAATGTGACCGGCTCCACAAAAATGGGTATTATGGGACAAAATTCAAAAATTGAGTTACATACATAGCTGAATTGGTTACATTATAAGCTTTAATTTGGTGTAGGTTTGAACCCTGTGGCATTTTGCATTCTGGAGATATACTGATTTTTGTATATTCATATTGTACAAATTAACGGAAGTGCCTTCAGAGATACAGCCCTTTAAACATAGCAAGTGGAAAAAGAAATGAGCTAAGAAGAAACTCTCTTGAATGCCCATAGCAACAGTTATGTTCCTTTTGAGCTATCTTTCTAAAAATTTCAGGTCTCCTTTAGGAATGTTTGTGCCGTATCACTACGAAAGCGTAACTTTGGAGGTTTTTCTTCCCTAAAACTGACAAAGAGTCACACAGAAGACGAACACAAGGGACACAAAACGTTTGTTTTTTCATCTTTACTCATCAATAATAATATTTCTGTAAATAAATTATGAAAGTATTGATATAATAAAAGCCAATAAACCAACAACAAAAAATCATGTTGTGAATTTTTTTTCCACCCTCTCCACATAAAACAGCCCTTTACGTCAATAGTATATAGCGTCCCTTAATACCCTTTTTCGCAGAGCGGGTCACAAATTACAGTATCATCAGCAAAAAGATTACATGTACTTGATGTCATACAAGTCGGAAGATCATTTATAAATAATAAAAACAATATAGGCCCTAATATAGAACATTGAGGCACACCACATTTGGGATTTGGGTAAGGGTAAATGCCGACCGTATGGGAATTTAACGCTGTAGAAGTTAGGGAGGGTTTCTCTGACCAATTACAAAATAATAAATAGAGCTAGTCCCATAAATGGTACACTCGTGTTGGTACCGTGGCCCCTAGACTTACATGATGGTTCAGAAAGATGTGAAAGATATAATGTGGATGACAGAAACATGGCCGATGCTGCAACAAATGAAAATCAATGAATGGAATGCCTAGATACCCCGGTACATCGGCTCAATAGTAACAGATTACTGAGTTACAAATGCTTTCTATTTTGTACCCTACAGCACCTGCACAACTCAACCTTGACGACCCAACCATGTGCTATTTTGATGTCCATGACAAAACCGATGGCTACATTGTTTCCAAGGCAACCATGTACTTCTACATCGAGCAGGCCAAAGTAATCCAACCTACCACGAGTCTGATGAGCGTCAGCCGGGTGGTCAGGACCAAGGGACGGTTGGGACTGATCAAGTTGGACACGGTGCGAGAGGAGAAGATTCGCTTGAGTACCCGGCATGGGGAGTGGCACAGCGTGGAAATGACGGACGTTGTCACCGACTGGATCGAGAATCCTAACACTAACGCTGGGCTGAAAATCGAGGTGTACGATGATGATGGTAACTCAGTGGTGGTAACTGGACTGACGGACGACGCAGAAACAAGGGTAAACATAGTTATACAAAAAAACTGTTATTCGTTCTTCTATAGTATATATATTGATGGTTTATTAAAATCTGACAAAGCAGCCGGTGGGCTGAAAACAGTCAAATTTATATAGTTAAAAAAAGTATACATACAGATTGCTCTATAAAAAAACTTAAGGAGAAATTAAAAACACATAATCGTACGAAAAGGGAAGGCGAAGAGCAGGCAAGTGCAAAGGTTACAGGGAAATGAGAGAGGACAACAGGGAGGAAGGCTGGGTAAATTAGGGGGAGAGTGGGCAAGGGGAAAGGTTACATGGAAACGAGAAGGGGAGAAAAACTATAAGCACTATACAAATTATAGTTCGCGGGTTAAATTTCATTTCATATTGTAGGCTATATTTAACATTTTGGGAAAACCACCAACGATAGGGCTGAATAATTCTGTCTGTTGTACCAGAGTTGTACACGGGTATACTGTTATTCGCAGCTCGCCAGCTTATGTCTCAAAATTACTCATTTTAGTTCACTTATTTCCCATGACATTTTGATTTAACCAATTCAACCTCCGTGATTTTACAATCCACCCTCCTACAATCAGTGCAATTTTTGAAACAACCCATTTAGGCCACTCCCTATGGTTACCCTTTTGCGCACTGTCACACCACTGAGATTGCAGGGTAAAGTGGTCTCCCATCGATACATTGTAGGCCATACTAATGTTCAAACATTTACAGTGGCCTTGGGTGGCACACAGCTGATTTTGTAAGATTACTTGGAAAGGACAGCAGGCTTGTACAATTGTATGTATTGAAGGTTGCTGAAGAACAGAATTTAGTGGATCGGAGTGGCCTCCATGTGTAGAAGGGTTTTAAAGGAATGAGCTTCTATAATCAATGTTTATGTGTAGCTCCCATGAACAAACGAATAATCATACACAATTATCCTCTTGTTCCTAGAAACCCTTCATACAGCTGCGATTACACGACGCAAGGAGACGGCGAAGCCGACGTGCCGCGGGCCTCATCTGCATGGAGAGCCAGCCGGAGGAGAGGTGCTGCCGGTACCCTCTCCGCGTCGTGTTTGCCGACTTTCAGTGGGACTGGATACTGATGCCTAAGGCATACGAAGCCAACTACTGTTCCGGTCTTTGCCCTAGGATGCGGCTCCAGCAGTACAGCCACACCAAGATCATGTCAATGGTGAACCCGCCCCCAGACGGCTACATGGGTCCCTGTTGCTCGGCCAGTTACATGTCACCGCTTACAGTGCTTTACTTCGATGACAAAGCTGATATCAAATATAGCCTGCTAACCAATATGAAGGTCGATTCTTGTAGCTGTTCCTAATTCGGCTAAAAAATACACAATGTGATGTTCACTTTGTGGCAGTACTATCACAACGCGGATGGGTATGAAATATCCAATCAGGTGTCGGGATAGAGTAGATGACACTGAATTCCTTATTTAACGCAGTACTTTGTTTAGATTTAAATCCTATCAGTAATAGGAGAATCCGCATGTTTTGACGTTACTGCCAAACTTGATTTCCATCGCATAAATTTCTCGCAAAATGATGGGCCTAAGAAAATTAGGGAAGAGAAAAAAAAAAGGACTTTGAAAAACAACAGTTTGTGACAAAATGGTATGTTTGTATGTCTCTTCATTGTTCGTTTGCTGGTACTAAACGAACTCTAAACAACGAGTACGCCTAGGTCGGGGGTTATAGATCAGGGGTCATGAGGCCATGCCAAAGATGACCTCAATTTTTGGAAAGGCAGAGCTCCTGAACAGGTTCAACTCACCTTCTCTAAAGCCCAATATTCCCCTGTTCTGCTGTCCGTTTAGCTGGTACCCTAGCCTTTTCATCACCATAAGTGCATTGAGTTTCCGTCACCAAAGCTGGTACCTTATTGAAGTTGTAGGCCTACTGTAGGCACACTGCACAGCCTTCACTAATTACATGGTGAAATGTCTGGGGACCAACCTACAAAATAGCGATATTAATAACGTGACAGTCAATTAAATTAAAGTCAAAACATTTCAGAAAAGGAAGGTTACAGAGAGAGTTCGTGATAATATCAAACACTGTATTCGTGAATTATAATGTTCGTTAGCTGGTTCCAACGAACTCTAAAAAGCAGGGTCAGCATAAGAACTATTCAAATCTATATTTTATTATTTTTTATTCTCGTTCAGACTTATTGACAGGGTGTGGGAATACTATCAATGTATGTGGGGAAGATTACATGAAAATGGTCAGCTTATAAATTAGGTCTATCCTTTGATACTCTCCATCATATTATGTTGGCAATTTTGGTATAAATTGTTTGGGATTGTAACTGGGTTGATTGAGCACTGATATACGGTCATTGCACCACTGAGTTATACCCGATGTAATTTGTGGAAAAGATTTTCCTTATATTAAAGCGACAATATCGTCACGATCAGAGCAGACTTACAACAGGGCATGGAATCGGTGTCCTAGTTAAAGATGAACAAAGTGACTGAAAATTACTGTCTCATTTATCCAGCAGCAACGATAATATGACCTTATCATGTGGGGTATTATTTTCAATCACTGACTTTTACATTTAAAACTAGCACTGAGGACAGAGTCGGTTGTTGTGTTTGATTAGCCCATATGCGCTGAAATGGCAGCAATTGAGCTGTATACTCCCCAGGGAGCTGAGATGGTTTCAAGAATGATTTACGAGCCTGATGAGCAGGGGTAATAATGTAATGCGCCTTGAGCACTAGTTTGGTGGATACGTGCGCCATATAAGTCCACATTATTATTATTACTCTGAATCCATGTCCTGTTGATTGTGACGATATTGTCCCTTAAAAGAGTCAGTGATAAGCTGTCCCTTAAAACTTATTTGGTATTCTGTGCTGAACGATATTAGGCCTGTGTGAAATATAATTATAGTACCTGTTATTTTACCATGAAAAACAACAATAGTATGTCATTGTTATGTCAAAAAAGGTGTCTAGTTTCTGGTCTCAGTGCGTGTCGCCTCAGACCATCAGACCAGGGCGTCGCCTCAGACCAGGGCGTCGGTATTTTAATTTTCTTTTCGCTATGAAACGATGTCTATTTGCAGCCAAAATTGCCAGTGTTTGTTTTAAACGACTTGTTCACATAGGGATATAAACATTAGGGAAATTTGGTCTGGTTCCAATAACCGCGTATACATATTAACATGTATCACTTTAAAAAAAAGATTACCAACATTTTTTTGAAGCCGACCTATGACCAGAAACCGGATATTTTTTGGCATTATCTGTTGTAAAGGGTAAGTCAGTAAAATAATGAAAGGTTTCGAGGTCTCGGCTGCAGTTTCGTCATTGTGCAAGCATGTGTTTGCATGTTGACCAGGTTTTTTCATTATACGAGATATTAAAAGTGTGTGAATTTCATACCCAGCTTTCTGTGCTAACAATTTGTACTAGAACACTCAGTAAAGTTGATATCCCCAAAATCATACCTGTTTTCCTTCCTTGGCGTCACGACCGCTCTGCTCACCTACAACTTCACCCGAGATGTCGACTTCTTAACATTTGACCAATTTCACCCAGAAGCCCATCCAATGGCCTTTATCTCTCCTGACCAAACAACAAGGTTCATGTGAACGGCCTTTTACAGTCCAGTATCTGCTCCGTGCATGATTTTGGACCACCGTTGAGGGCAAAGCGTATTTTTATTGCAGTTGATATGTGCGTGCATAGCCTATGCCTAGGCCTATATTTCTTTAAGAAAATCATACATCAGATTCATTATGAACTAACGTTAGGTTAAAACTTGTTGTGCAATCGCCAATAATGCAATAGCCATAAATGCACATTTTCACGATTTCAATCAAAATGCCGTGTTGTAATATCCATATTCCTCAACATGGATTGTGTTTTCATTAGCCAAAAGATTGATTTAAACTACTAATTTTATGTACAGGGTCAACTGTGTAATAACTAAGGCTCTACTGACTAAGCCAATGTCGGTGTTCAGAACCCGAGTTGGAGTACCCGGTACCGGTACTCGTATACTCATGGAAAAGAACTAGACTTCATCTCTAAGAGATGAAGTAACTCACTACTCGTACTCAGCAACAAGTCTTTTAATATAACCCAATTGGCCTACCCGCAACGTCAAACCTCGTTCTTTCATATTAGATTCCTTGCTGTTTTACGTTTAATGCGCTCATGCGTGCTACATAGCTAAAAACGCTGTAAACCAAAAGTACATTGCAAAGGTATATGTAGGCGTATTCAGTGTTGACGTGCTTTTATGGCATTGTGGAAGCCTCTGTGTAAAAAAAAGTGATGTGAACGCTCGTATTTATGATTACCGTATATGAAATGAGAAACGGATTTAACCCTAGCGGCTGTTTAAAGCAAACACCATGAACTTAGCTTTATAAACACACTTTTTACGATCAAGTTCAATAGTACAGAATACATCTGAAAAGACAACCGTCCTTGAACTATTCCTAATGGTAGGCTATGCAAAGCCCCTATAGGCAATTGGACAACGCAACATGTTTTTTACCGTTCTGAACAGCAAATTACTAAACCTGAAATGGGGCCACGGACGCCAGTCGAATTTAATTGAGAAGTGCCGCATAGGTTACGGGATCCACAGGCAATTTCAAGTCTATAAATAGCCTATAATCAGACATGATGTTGAAAATGGAAAATAACGTTCTTGTCACAAATCTTCCTCTACTCAAAAATCTTCCAGTTTAATTACATATAGCCTACGAGACGAAATACGCATGTAATTTCCTATACTTGATCACAGAGCTAACATACACCATAGACAAACTATAGCCTACATTGTAGGCGTTACTGTCGCACTAAAGTGCATTGACCCTTTATAGTCCAAGGCTGTAGCACTTTTGGTCAAATAGGTAAAAAACGATATCCCCTATCTTACGTGAAACGATAAAACATCACAGGTACTTATTGCTTTCTGATTACTGAGTGATAGAGGTTTTCATTTTAATCAATGATAAATTAGACAATAAAATCACGAACGCGCGCAATACAGTGGCTGACTATACGCTTTCTTAAATATTTTTGACTTATGCAAGAAAATGATTGAAAATGATTGAAAATGATTGAAAATGAGGCTATATTTACAAATTATACAATGATTGACCAATCCGTAACAAACGGCTTTGGACTTTCAATGCGACTCATTTTACATAAATGTATTAAGAAAAACGTATAGTCCATGCTATTTCACTAAGCAGTGTTGTTGTTCATTAAGATGGTTATCGCACTGCAAGGCTGTGGTTCAATACTTATGCATTCAATGCAAATAATGTTATTCTCAGTCCATTTTGCCAGCGGGTTCACAGACCCAACAAAACCCTTCGCCCATATCGATTTCTGTTTCAAAATGTAACCAAAAAAAAATGTAATTTTGTTGAATAAAGCCAAATAGAAATGGGTACATGAGCGTGATGTAAATGTTCGTTACTCTGATTGGTTGAAGTCTGTGTCGCGCGCGCGTCGCACAAAACAGCAGGCGAACAGTTGGCGCATTGATAAGCCACTCTATACACCCCACGTGATTACGTTTTGTCCAATCAGACTGTCTAAACTGTCTTGGGCATTTATTAACACACAATAATATGAAGTGATTTTCCAAGGTCTTTCAGGATGTACTTGGTTGCATATGCTCCAACGACATAACTTATCAGTTATTCTTTTTTGGGTTTTCCGTAATAAAGAAGTAAGCACAACATTTGTGGTATGGAAGACTATAGCAAATGTGTCACTGTTTCGTTTGTTTCAGATTTATGTAGCTGTGAAATACTGGCTAATCTAGGAAGGGAGGTGGGAAAGGGGCTAGGATACTCCCCCACTCAACCTTGTATCACAATGCATGTAAATTTACCAAACTGTTTGTGCCCCTTTTTCAATATCTACCCGCTCTCTTCGCCATAATGGGTCCGCACCTAGTTTCACAATAATAATAATAACAATAAAACAAATAAAAACAAAATAGTCTCTGTCACCTACCCGTTTTGGTATTCCTTAAGAGCTGTACATCAGGGGCGCGTTTTCGCAACTCTAACCAGAAAATTGTTTCTGACGTCATATTCTTGACCAGAAACAAGACGGCGTAGCTACGCGAAAACGCGAACGTAACCAGAAAATTGTTTTCAGTTGTTCAATCATCGTGTTCAATCATCAACGTTTCTCAAAATATACAGTTGTAATCTCATGAGTGCTAGTAATAAACTAGATATATGCTTACTGGTATATGAACAATCATTTCATAATGTTTTAACAAATAATCAACAAAACTTTCGTTACCTGTTACAATCCGCCATCTTGAAACCAAGCGTAACCGATCACAAACCTCGGTTCACGTTTGGTCAGAACAATGACGTCATCGCAGCACAACCGAACTCGCGAAAACGCTTAACCAATGACCAAAGCCCAAACATGTTTCTGGTTACAGTTGCGAAAACGCGCCCCAGATAGGATAATTTCTTATCAGTCAAATATGCTAAGTAGGTTAGTTACCAGTCAAAAGTTCACACAAAATGTATAGACCTTGACTGATTACCTGTTTAAAATTGCTTAGCAAAAGAGAATACCAAAGATATGTAGTCTCTTTAAAGTATATGACATAAAACACAATAAAGGGGGCCACTTTGCATCCGTCACGTTAGCAGTTTTTCTAATGGTTGTTATTTATTTTTAAGTACCCGAAACCGACCAAAAAGTGTTTAACATGTGAATGGACATGCAGGCTTATACTAGAACTAATTTGAGTTGATTTATTTTATTTTGTAATTTTTTAATTTATTTTATTACCCTCAAATTTCCATAAAAATTGGACGGAAAAAGTTACCTCACTTTTCCGTCCATTTGCTGATGGAAATTTTAGGCTAATTAAAAAAATATGAGTAATAATCAACTCAAATTATCTTTAGGATAAGCATGCATGTCTATTCAAATGTTGAAATTCTTTTTGGGTGGTTTCAGATATTTAAAAAAAAAAATTCAACCATAAGAAAAACTGCAAACGTGACGGTAGGAAATTGGCCCCCTTTATTGTGTTTTATGTCATATCTGTTTTGGATACCTTGAAAGATAAGTTCAGTTGATTTGCTTTTTTTACAATTTTATGGAAACTCTGAGCAAATCTATTCACTTTTTAAAACTTGTTTCAAGAGTTGGTTTTTTGTAATTCTTTCCTACAACATAGGTATTTGGACACGAACTTTCATTGTGGCTCTATATCGTTTCAAGAAATATATCATAAATAGGTCTATATAATTTGGAAGTTTCGTCACAATAGCCCGAGTGATTACGTTTTAGAGAATATGTTTTTGAGAAAACGAAGACATGTTGTTCAATATACTGTCACTAGGATGAAAGCAACTCAGTATGATAGATTGAAACCAAATTCACACCAAGTAATCTTTTTGACGATAATTCATTAATTTCATAATCTGCCAATTACCACTGCTGCAGACCTTCCCTTTTAAAATATCAAACAGAGCCTCGATTGGATGTCCATAAGATAAACATTACAGAGCACCAAATACAATGTATTCCCTGTGGGTAGGTAACCTGCCACTTAAATTCGGCACACAATTTTAACGCGCCTTGAAGAAATGAACGAAATGTGTGTCATTTGGAGAGAATCAAATCAATCAGTTATTTGACAAAGCCGTCAGATTACCTTTACAGTGACGTGACCTTCATGTAATTGCCACAATACAAAGACCTTTTCTACTTCTACCCGATAAACAAGTTTAAGTCATGCCCAACGGGGGAATGCAACCGCACGGGATTGCCGTTATACAGAGAGAAAGTTGATCCCAGTTTGTCGTTTTCCTGGTGTGTGTGTGCCTAGCCAGGGAGCTGTGAAGTGACAAGGGTTTAACTTGCTGACCCGTTCAGGCAACCATCCAGGGCTGGTGTTTTGCTGACTTTTCAAAATACGACCCAGCAGTAAACAGCTATTGTGTGCTGGACAATGTACCGGTACCCAAAGAACCCCAATTGCCTTGTGTTCACTCACGCTCAATTGCAGGTGTATGGGGCGGTGTGACACAGCAGGAAAACACCATTTCGGATCTGTTTGTGTTATGTCTTTATAATTTAACCTCAGGCCAAAAAGAAGAAAAAAAAGAAAAAAAGAAAAAGTCTCCGTTTTCTGGTCACGGCGCGCGTCGCCTCAGACCCGCGCGTCGGCATTTTTAATTTTCTTTTTTCCCTATGAAACGATGTCCAATTGCATCCAAAAGTTTGAATCTTTTTGAAAAATCAGAAACTCCCCATAACAAATTTTAGGCAAAGGTGGACATAGGCCTATCCAGTTCTGGTTTTAAGTCCTCGATATATTCCCAGCGTATTCGTAACTACCCTCAAAAATGTACTTTTTAGAGATAACGTCAGAAAAGAGATGGCTGAAATGTGAACTTTAATCAACATTTTGATGCTCGTCTTGTTGAAAAAGACCAAACGATCAACCCTTCTCGACTGACCCTTCCGCCCATTAAACAAACGGTATTTGCTTGAGGTGGCCTGGATAACGTTTACCTACTGTGCCCAGTGAACAAAAGCGACTCCAAACATCATTAAGTGGTCGTCGGGGATTTCTTTTTGTGATGGCCTTATTTTAAAATTAATACTTAAAACCAACTGGGTTAGTAGAAGGTTTCCATTGGCGGATCCGGGGGGGGGCTAAGGGGGCTGTAGCATCGTAAAAAAAAAAAAAAAGAGTGAGAGAGAGAGAGAGAGAGAGAGAGAGAGAGAGAGAGAGAGAGAGAGAGAGAGAGAGAGAGAGAGAGAGAGAGAGAGAGAGAGAGAGAGAGAGAGAGAGAGAGAGAGAGAGAGAGAGAGAGAGAGAGAGAGAGAGAGAGAGAGAGAGAGAGAGAGAGAGAGAGAGAGAGAGAGAGAGAGAGAGAGAGAGAGAGAGAGAGAGAGAGGAGGGGTGGGGAAGGGGGGGGGGGGGGGGGGGGGGGTGGAGGGGAGGGAGGGAGGAGGGCGGGGAGGGGAGGAGGGGGTGGAGGGGGCGGGGGAGGGGGAGGAGGGGGGTGGGGAGGGGAGAACGCACTCCCATTCCCTCACTGTGCTTTGTTTTTCTCTCCCTTTGATTATTTCGTTGTAATTTTTGTAGTACTGAAAAATAATTGTTTTTGATTCTCAGCCCCCCCTAAAAATTTTCTGGATCCGCCCATGGTTTCCAGAAACCTTCAAGAGGGTGTCCCTGGAGCTGTTGATATGTCTTCCCATTCTGGGGACCCATGGAAGTTTTGTGGTTTTGAAATAAAAACAACTTTGGTGTCTGTTTAAGTATCTTGCCAAGTTGACAATTGATTTCTTGCTTCACATCTGTATTATCGGCTCGTATACATTTAGTATATTTGTTGAGATGTGATGGGTGACGGGGAGGGATGTCTTCGTACACCGGGTTTATGGCTTCATCGCAGATTGTTGAAACATCGAGTCAAATCTGTCGGTTGTCATGAAGCACATTCTACACCGTCACATGTGACTTTCATTTTGACATTGGATTTCTCCTCCTTGACCGCCGTTTTCTTCCCTCTGTGCCTTTTCCAGCCTCGATGTCAAAACAGCCTCGTATTCAGCTAGGGTTAGAAGTTTATCCATCTGATGTTCACAGCCTCCGAGTTTAGGGAGAACAATTGCGATAAAACCTTCTGTGGTTGGCTGGAGACAGTAAATACATATCAATTATACAAAAATAACCAACATAGGGACTATAGTATATAACTTTATAAGTTATATTTGTTTATGTAAAATTTTTCCCATTTTGAATTGAAAGATTGCACAGTACTAAAATGGGAATTTCACGAAACTTTTCTGAAACAATGTTCCCACTTAATCTGCATGTAATCCACAAAATGTTGTCATTAAACGAATATTAATTCAATTCAATTCAACATTTACTGCCATACTAGTTTATTTGTTCTGTAAATATTCAACCCAATAACTTGTATCGTTAACGAGAACATGTTGAAAATGTCTTGTAAGTACAAAGAAAAATATATAATATTTAAACAATATTTTTTAACAAATATGATTTCTGATATCATCTTCAACTCAGCACGAAGAAAGATGCATGTTCCCTTTTAATCGATCGTCAACATACATGACCCAAAACGTTTTAAGGACATGAATGTGGTTAATACTCTTTCATCCTATCTGTTACTACAAACTGAAGGTTTTCTCGAGTGAATCAGTCAAGGTGACGCGCTTTTTTTTCTTTTCCTTTTTTGCCAACAGGGCAATACGTGATACTTGTATACGCGGGGACCAAATTTCCCATATACAAAGTATGGTGGCTAAGAGAGGCCTCACAAATCACAAAACACAGCACGGCAGAATTCCAATCGATCCAGCAATTTTGGCTGCAATTGGACATCGTTTCATAAAAAAATAAACAAATAAAATAAAAATGGCGACGCGCGCGGAGACCAGAAACCGGATTTTATTTGGGCTTATGTTGCTGTCGTTCCCTGAGGGTCATACTAAGGAACCAGAGAACCAATGAGTCTGCAATCACACAAATCTCACGGTGGTTAGAAAACGGACTAAAATCAGGGGTGTGATTTGACAAAAGTAAACAAAAATCCTGAAAAATGGGAAGCCATGCCTGGGTCTCCATTTGTGGAGGACAGTGCCCGCTGAACCTCCTGAATGTTTAATTTTGGAAGATTTACAAACTCTCCACATCCCCACAAACAAGAAACTAGAGGTTTGGACACAATATAGGCTACTTCTTTTTTCCTTAGTGGCTACTTCTTTTTTCCTTAGTGGCTACTTCTTTTTTCCTTAGTGGCTACTTCTCTTTGTAAAAATCCTGAAATCAGGAAAAATCCTGTGAAATCACAGGCATGTGTTACATGAGGTAGCGTAGAAACAATAAGAAAACCATTCCTAAAGGGGAAAACTCAAGGATACAGTAGCAGAGATAGACCAAGAACATTATTTGACATTTAACACTTGGAAAGGACTGTCACTCCATTACCTATCACATGCCACAGGAGACCACAATTTTAGAGACAATTATCAAAGATGGCTACAACAGGTACATGAAGATGAATTAATAAATTCTTGCAGATGTAGACCAATAAACACATTGTATATTAAACATTAAGACCTGGACAGGAATATCATACTTGACAGTCACACTTGACCATATATATTATGGAGATACTTGTCAAGATGTCTGTCAGACCGCTGAAGGCGAGGAAAGTACGTGAAGATGGGAAAACCTAAGGTCAATGTGTAGCTGATGAGCATCCAAGAACATCAAAACCGGGACAGAACTATCAATCAACATTGCAACACAATCCACAAAAGACCAGAGATTATATGTAGCAACTTATCAAGCCTGACGGTTGGCAAGGCTGGCTGACTGACTGCCACCAACCGTCTGGGTTGAGATAGCACCGTCACCATCCATCAGGAGGGGGGCACACATACAGAAAGAGGGGAATAAATACCTTGGATTGAATAAGCTGAGGATCCTCAATAAGGCTCTCGTTGACTTCTATTAGTTTGGCATTTATGCAGCTGTACATGGTGTATGATGTGTCATCCGAACAAGTAATCTTGCAGAGATGTGCAGTTTGGTTTAACCATTGTCCACCCTGTTAAAACAACACATTTTAACTAAATTAAATTACTGTAATTAGGATGAAGATTCGTATGTTTTCCCAGCTGAACATGTACATGTATATATTATGCAATAATATGTCAGTGTCTTCAGGTTAAATGTATATAAACGCTCTAAGTGCACATAAAAGTGCATGAATGATTTTCTGGAGACATGTGTTAATTCGATGAAATACGTTAAAAACCTACTTCCCGACAACAGCGCCAGAGCTGTTAAAGTTAACGAATCTCTCTGTTGATGTCAAGTTTTCTGTCTCTCTTTTAGACCTATTTGACGTACTAAACCTGAGCTTTAGCGATCTCATTAACTGAACCCCAATTTTGCCAATTCACCCCCATCAGGGAACATGTGCGCACTCCTAGACCTCACGAGCTCAATTCAGAATTTAAAGTAGAAAAATAAACACAAAACCCCTCTCTAAACCCTGGTGACGTCAATGGCTTACCGCGACGACTTCCTTAGCCTTTCCAACAACAATGAGTTAACACTTAAGAGACACATTATCATATCATCTACAAGTATACAAATGAAGTAACTAACATAGAAGAATTAATCATGTAGTTGTCATGGAGCAGATACACATTAATAATTGGTTCAAGAACTGAGCCTTAAGGGACGCCACGGAAGATGTAGGCCTAAGCCTAAGGATGTTTTGTCCTTCACTTTACTGTGTTTTTTCTTCGATAAAAATTGGGAAGCCATTGGAAACTGACCCTTGTTTTCATTATACTTAGACAGAATGATTACAGCATGACTTCTGATAATGGTTTGCGAGTGGGCTGCAGTTTTTACTCCTAATTTGAAGTCAATAACATTGTACTGACACGGATACTGTTTTACACACAATATTGTAAAAGAATAATAAAAGGATTTGTGACATGTCTCTTTAAGCAAGTCTTGATATAAATCTATGTTGATACCTGTACCTTATAAACCAGGATGTGTGCTTATACTACAGTGACATTAATAAAGTGGATTGAAAAGGATTTGGTTACCGAGTGACGGAGTTACATTTTCCAGCAATGGACAATTATTGTACATAATAAATTCACCAAAATCAGTATTTTGCCTTATCAAAGACACAAAGTTAATTGCATTCCATTTTTTTAAATAGAAATTAGAGTAACACCATATTCTCTAAATATTCTCTACAAGTGTGCAGATTAAGTAAGTACATAGAAGAATTAATCATGCAGTTGGTATACAGCATATATGCAATTGGTCCAAGAACTGACCCTTGAGGGACGCCACGGAAGATGTATGCCTAATGATGTTTTCTCCTTCACTATGCTCTCTGTTTCCTTGTTTTTAGTTTACCCAGATGTATACACCAACAGACTTGATAATGAGTTTAAAATATCTAAGTAACAAAAAAATCAAAGTTTGTTTTCATGGAATCGCCCAGTATACACAAATGTCAAACAAACAAAAGCCAACAAAATTGTGGTTACAGTACTCCTGTTGCCGCCTACTGAATGAGTCACCATTCACCATACCGTGCAAAACAGTGGTGTTAAAATAACACCACTGGTGTCAACTTTATTCTTCCATACATATGTGGGGGAGTTTTTCGATATGGACGCGCCCCAATGTGTGCAGTGTATTGTATCATAAGAGGTCAAGTACGTACACGCCCAAATGAAGAATACTAGAATACAATTCCATTTTACAAGTGTAATATGGATGACTATAACAGAGTCTCACCTTAAAACCTTTCTGTGACTGCAAGGGTCTAAATTAGTCAAAATTACTAAATACATGCTAATGGATATGTAGTGCACCTTAAATCGAACACTTTCAAACCTCACGTGTAGTAAGTACATTTACAGGTCAAAATGAGTCGACCGTTTTTGACTGGTAAAAGCAAAAGTAATGTTGAGAGTGGTCAAAATGGCAGTCAAAACCAGTCAAAATCAGTCAAAATGACAGTCAAAACCAGTCAAAAATGCCCTTTGTGCATAGTTGGCTCAACAGTAAAAAAAAAGAATAATATATAAATAATAATTTAAAAATAAATAAATAAAAATAAAAAAGAAGCCAGTTGAATGGTTTTTTACCACTAGGCCTAGCTACTTGCCACAAAAGTTCGGCAACAGTAGGAGGGTTAACCCTCCTATGACTGCAAGGGTCAAAATCAGTCAAAGTGTTGATATACCATACTTGCCAAGGTATATCTAGTGCGCTTAAAAATAAAAGTCGAACACTGTCAAACCTTATACGTGTAGTAAGTGCATTTACTGGTCAAAATGAGTCGACCGTTATTGACTGGTAAAAGCATTGTCTGGTATTGTTCAGGGTGGTCAAAATGACAGTAAAAACCAGTCAAATTCAAATGCCCCTGTGTGCACATTTGGGTCAACAGTCAAAACAGTCAGCTGACTGATTTTGACCACTATAGCTACTTCCCACTAAAGTGCAGCTATAGTGTAGGAGGGTTTTAATAAATATAAGATATTGAATTGGTAATTCAACAATAATAAAATGGTTGAACTAAAGTAATATTTCTTTCTGAGGTGCTACCAAAGTTAAGAAGATATTTATTATTGCCAAAAGGCTATCAGAAATAATACTATTTCCCAACTTCGAAATTAGAATGAATATGTGAAATCTGAATGAATTTAACAATTAAGGCAATAATGGAACTTTGTTTAACCCTAACTCCCTAGCTGTTTTGGCTAAGAACCTTCCTGAATCCGCCAAAATCCAACACCATGCACAAACACTACCAACCAACTATTAGACTTAGATGAAATTGGGACACCCGGCCCCATGCAAAGTATCCATATCCTGGCTATACAGTCCATCAAAATCCAACCCCATGCAGTAACACTACCACCTAACTGTTGGACTTACGTGTAGCTGGAATTGGGACACCCGGCACCATGCAAAGTATCCCTGTCAGGGCTATACAGTACTGAGTCCATCAAAATCCAACAAACCCTGCTGTTGGGTTTTGAATGTTTTGGGATGGTTAAGGTATGTCTTGATCACACTTTCAAAAGTGAGTTACAAGGATACTCTTAAAAGCTGCTTTGCCAACATTACCAACTGTACCTATAAAGTAAAACTTTGGGTCTAAAGGACTGCAAGTGATAAAATGTTGTATCTTCCATAACAAATTCATCCAATATTATACCATGTCTTGACCCTTTACTGCGATCATATTCGCTTGACACAGCTCCACTAAGGGGGGGGGGGGGAATGAAAAATACGATGTATTCGCAATCAATTCTTTAAAAACAAATTTTCCAGAATGTCTTTTCCCGTGAAGGATGCATATGCAAGTAAATAGCATCCAATACACTTAAGTAATTAGACTGATCTAATTAGGACTATCCCTGAATTAGCTGTCGCAGTGAGATATTGCAAGAAAATAATCAGTATGACCGATGGACTGGCATGAGATATACTGTAATAATTAAAATCGATTTGGAGAACTGACTCTGTTCCTGACTTCGATTCTACCGGACATGATCTAAAATTCTCGCGCCACACAAATAACAACTGACAAACAGCTGGGGGGGGGAAACAAATCAGAGACTGTGATTACGGGGCGACAAGATACATGTCTGAGGGCGGAAAATTCATTGCGCGTGTCGTCAAATATTGAGCAACACCCACGCCCTGTTGATCATACAAGCATAGAGCACTCACGTAAATGCACCCTAAATGGTCTTGGTGTTACTTGGTGAAAGATGGACAGATATCGATGCGATACGCCCACGTATAGGGACACTCTGCAAATGATTCATGAGACGTATGGATGTTGGGACTGCTTGTGATATGGGTGGGATGCACGGGAGGACCAACCATATGAAGTTAAGACACGAAGATGGTCCGTGGCGTGGATGACAAGTGTGGGATTAGTGACTGTCTGATACTTAAAATCCTTTTGCAAACAACCTAAGAAGAAACCCACGCGTCTCAAAAAACCTTTCGAGCATTCAACAGTTTTGATATTAAATACATGTACACTGCTATTAACGTCATCACGATTTTTGTGGGGTCTTTTTTGTATAGTTTGTTTAGGCATTATGAGAACTCAAAGTGCAGCGGCCTAAGCAATTCTAAGATGGAATCAACATGTTCAAAAGTATTTTGACTTAATCATAAGTCCACTTTTCCTAATTTTTATGAAATAAATTTTCATTTTAATGAAAACATTTTAAATTTCATAATTTTTATGAAAGAAATTATCATTTTATTGCAATTTTTCTAAATTTGACTTTATTTACGTAATTTTATTTTCATAAAAATTAGGAAAAGTGGACTTATGATTAAGTCAAAATACTTTTGAACATGTTAATCTATAGGGACTCATCCCAGAGGAAACCACCGATGGGGGGGGGGGTCCTAAAACCTCTGCTATCATTGTAGTAATTTAAAAAAAAAAAAAAAATGGCACATTAGAATGAATACGAACCATCTGAATACACTGCATTTTCAAAAAGAAATTCGATATAGGCAATACGGTGAAAATAAGCTGAAACTTTTACGTTAGTTTTGATTTGTATATTTAAAGAGACAATATCATCACGATCAACATGGCATGGAATCGCAGTGCCAATTTTAGATTAAGTCAGTGACTGAAAATAAGACCCCACATGATAAGGTCATATTACTGTTGCTGCTGCATAAATGAGCCAGTAATGTTCAGTCACTGTGTTCATCTTAAACTAGGACACTGATTCCATGCCCTGTTGAAAGTCTGCTCTGATCGTGACGATACTGTACCTTTAAGTATGGATGGATTTACACACATTTGACAGTGTACACTGGCTTTAAGTGCAATAAATCATCATAAATCAATTTATATTTCAAGAGGATCAATAAATAACTAGATAAATATATCAATGTCATTTTAGCTTAATTTTCTTAGGATTTTCTAAGAACCAACACTAGTTACAACTCATGGGAGACTTATTTTCCTGTTTTACAGAAACTGAAAGAACTTTAACACTAACCTCCTAGGTATTCTGACTAGGAACCTTCCTGAATCCTCCAAAATCCATCAGTGCACTTTTGGAAACATGCCCTTATCTTTAAAATGCACCATGCATTGTCGTTAATCTTTCATATTCAGCACTTATGGCCTGTACTTCTTGCCGGGTAGTAATTTTGCCCCATTTGAAGAGGTGAAAGTATCAGTTTCCAACAGTGCTGAATTTTTCCCAAAAAGTGCTCCTTGGAGGATTTTGCAGGATATAATATTAATTTTTCAGGATGCTTAATATAATTACCACCAAGTAAACATTTACATGTAATTTGGTAACTTTCTAACGAAAATATTTTACAGATTGTTGGCGCCCGAGCAATTATTAAAAATAATAATAAAAACTACATTTCCAGATGGTTACCATGCTACATTCAGATCGTTTCCAATGGGCCACAAGAAACACTACGAATTAAAATACAGTAAAATAATAGACAAAGTAAGCTTGGGCGATAACATGATAATATCGAATATAGCGATACCTTTTTTATTCGATTACGATATCGAGAACCTTTTCAAGTTATCGAGATATCGGAATATCGTAATTAAAAAAATATATCGCGATTAAAAAAACACCATTGTGAGTCGAGTCAGAAATTCCGTGGGAATGAAATTAGGACAGTCTTTTCAACTGTGAAACAAAAGCAAACTACTTCAGAATTACACACGCAATAAAATTGTGATTTATTGTGATGCTAGTAGAAGGGTACATACCTGTGGTTATCGGCTCTAAAGCAATCGTGTATGAATGAAAAACAAATAATCGCGATACTATCGAAAATCGCGACATATGTTTAGCGATATATCGTGGATGAAAAAATGAATATCGTCCAAGCCTAAAACAAAGTTTAGATAAGATTAAAAAAAAGTCTGTAAAGATCAATGTAAGGTCATTGTTTACTTGCACTGAATGCACTCTGCACTCCAGACAGAGAATTATGTTTATCAATTTGAATTAAACAAACTCTCTTGGTGAGTAAATATTAAAGATAGTAATAAAATAGTAACATCAACCTGTTAGTTCTTTACAATCAGTAGTCCTATACCCTTTTGGTAAAATGTACGTGAAGGCATCCATACTTTATAAGAATCAAGATACAAACATATATACAACAACAAAAAACTTTGAAAGTTGAAACGAGAAAATGATGAAAATACATTTTACATAAGCAATAGCACCAGAGACAGAAAGTAGACCTGTGACATGTATTTGTACCAATCTTGCATTTTTATAAAATTCATAACAACAATAAATTAACAATTCTGCTCTTTTTATTATTTTCTTTCTGTTTTATTATTATTTTTGTAATGAACGTAATGATCATGAACAAATGGAAATGAAAGCCACCAGGCAGTGTTAGACCTATGCATCATGCATGGAATTATCGAGCGCAGAGGCATGGTTGAAATCCAGTTCGGTCCCCCGTTTATTTTAACAGGTAACCGGGAACCTGACCATTACCGTGGCGGGGTGCCCACTTCCAAAATTACCCGCAAAGCACTAACAGAAGTATTTGTTCCAAAGAAAGTAAGCATACTTAACCCAAACCCCTTAGGTATTCTGGTTAGGAACCTTCCTGAACCCTAACCCCCTATAGGTATTCTGGCTAGGAACCTTCCTGAACCCTAACCCCCTATAGGTATTCTGGTTAGGAACCTTCCTGAACCCTAACCCCCTATAGGTATTCTGGTTAGGAACCTTCCTGAATCCTCCAAAATCCATCAGTGCACTTTGGAAACATGCCCTTATCTTCAAAATACACCATGTATTTTTTTTAATCTTTCATATTCATCACTTATGGACTGTAATTCTTGCCAGGTAGTAATTTTGCCCCATTTGAAGAGGTGAAAGTAACAGTGATGAATTTTCCCAAAAAAGTTCCCCTTAGAGGATTTTGATGGATTTGGGGTGGTTAGGGTTATTTAACATAAGAAAACTAATAGAAAAAGTTTTGCAGATATTTAAAAATGTTGCACATTACTCTAAATGGGTGACTTCAATAGCCCTGATGCTTGCCCAAAAGAGGGCGCTATATGGATGGCCATTTCAGGATTACTAACAAATAAAATACACTTTTCATTAAGTACATTTTACATAAATTTAAATATATTTGATTACATTTTATAATCCACTATTTGCATATTGAACAAATTAAGTAATAATTTGTTTTGTCTATATTACAAGGTCATCTTTAAGCTGCCTTTTTATGGTTGATTGAGGTCATGAATATACAGCATTTGCTTCTCCCCTCCCCTCCCCTCACCACCCCTTCCCCTTCCCCTCCCCTCACCACCCCCACCACAACCCCCATCCCCACCCCCACCTACCCCTTTGGACTCAGCTTTGAAGTGCAATTTTAATTGCGTTGCCATTTTTGTAGTGTTATTTGAAGGAGAAATTTGCTCACCTTTTTTCTTTTTCCAGTGACTTTATTTTGCATTCTGTTTGTGTTGCCCACTTGGAAGTCAACTTTCACAATCTGTTTGTTTGGCTGCCGAATAGGATGACCTATAGCGACAGTTATCAGGCAAACTCTGTAAATGATGAAAAGGGATCATAATTAATTAATACTATTTCTATGGGTATGCTTACTTTCTTTGATTCAAGACCTGTGAAAGTTTCAACTCAATGTAAAATTTAAGTCATGAGAACATGTATGAAAAGCATTCACGATTTTTATATCCGGCAACTCTCTTAAAATGTGCATATTTTTGTGTTTTTCTCTTAAATGCAATAATTTCAGTCACAATTTTTGGCATACATGTTTTTATCAAAGTCTGTTAGAAAAATGGTTGCCAAAACAAATGGGGATTGGCTCAGACTTTTGTTACTTTTTGGGAGAGTTTTTAAAATGTATTCTGCCAAAATAATAATAACTTAGGTTTTATTTTTGTATTTCTGTTGCTACAAGAGAGCCTTGCACTTATTCTTCATGCTCTTAAAATAAATTGTTGATAATAATTCTTACTTGTTTGAGTGTTTCAGAATACAGAAGTCTTCACACGAGTTGCCATTCATATCTGTAAGAGAAAATTTTATGTTACTTCCTTAACCCTAACTCCCTAGGCCCATATGCTTACACATAACCTGAATCCTTCCTAACTCCCTAGGCCCATTTGCTTACACATAACCTGAATCCTTCCTAACTCCCTAGGCCCATATGCTTACACATAACCTGAATCCTTCCTAACTCCCTAGGCCCATTTGCTTACACATAACCTGAATCCTCCCTAACTCCCTAGGCCCATATGCTTACACATAACCTGAATCCTTCCTAACTCCCTAGGCCCATTTGCTTACACATAACCTGAATCCTTCCTAACTCCCTAGGCCCATTTGCTTACACATAACCTGAATCCTTCCTAACTCCCTAGGCCCATTTGCTTACACATAACCTGAATCCTTCCTAACTCCCTAGGCCCATTTGCTTACACATAACCTGAATCCTTCCTAACTCCCTAGGCCCATATGCTTACACATAACCTGAATCCTTCCTAACTCCCTAGGCCCATATGCTTACACATAACCTGAATCCTTCCTAACTCCCTAGGCCCATTTGCTTACACATAACCTGAATCCTTCCTAACTCCCTAGGCCCATTTGCTTACACATAACCTGAATCCTTCCTAACTCCCTAGGCCCATTTGCTTACACATAACCTGAATCCTTCCCAACTCCCTAGGCCCATTTGCTTACACATACATGTAACCTGAATCCTTCCTAACTCCCTAGGCCCATTTGCTTACACATAACCTGAATCCTTCCTAACTCCCTAGGCCCATTTGCTTACACATAACCTGAATCCTTCCTAACTCCCTAGGCCCATTTGCTTACACAACCCGAATCCTTCCTAACTCCCTAGGCCCATTTGCTTACACATAACCTGAATCCTTCCTAACTCCCTAGGCCCATTTGCTTACACATAACCTGAATCCTTCCTAACTCCCTAGGCCCATATGCTTACACATAACCTGAATCCTTCCTAACTCCCTAGGCCCATATGCTTACACATAACCTGAATCCTTCCTAACTCCCTAGGCCCATTTGCTTACACATAACCTGAATCCTTCCTAACTCCCTAGGCCCACTTGCTTACACATAACCTGAATCCTTCCTAACTCCCTAGGCCCATATGCTTACACATAACCTGAATCCTTCCTAACTCCCTAGGCCCATATGCTTACACATAACCTGAATCCTTCCTAACTCCCTAGGCCCATTTGCTTACACATAACCTGAATCCTTCCTAACTCCCTAGGCCCATATGCTTACACATAACCTGAATCCTTCCTAACTCCCTAGGCCCATATGCTTACACATAACCTGAATCCTTCCTAACTCCCTAGGCCCATATGCTTACACATAACCTGAATCCTTCCTAACTCCCTAGGCCCATATGCTTACACATAACCTGAATCCTTCCTAACTCCCTAGGCCCATTTGCTTACACATAACCTGAATCCTTCCTAACTCCCTAGGCCCATATGCTTACACATAACCTGAATCCTTCCTAACTCCCTAGGCCCATTTGCTTACACATAACCTGAATCCTTCCTAACTCCCTAGGCCCATTTGCTTACACATAACCTGAATCCTTCCTAACTCCCTAGGCCCATTTGCTTACACATAACCTGAATCCTTCCTAACTCCCTAGGCCCATTTGCTTACACATAACCTGAATCCTTCCTAACTCCCTAGGCCCATTTGCTTACACATAACCTGAATCCTTCCTAACTCCCTAGGCCCATTTGCTTACAGAGTTGGATTACTCATAATTCAACAAGCCTCATTTAAAATGTCAGATTTGACTAAATAAATATTTTGCACTTGAATTATTTTCAGACATATCTGAATCTTTATGGCTATTTAATACATTTTAGCATATGTCGTATACTTTGGTTGGTCAGCAGTTTGGAAACGTCAGCTATAACTATTCATGAGTAATGACTAAAAGTAACAATATTTTACACTCACTTGATTTATTATTTAAATTTAAATTAACCCTAACCTTCCCAAATCCTCCAAAATCCTCTTTGCCAAAGTGAAGGATTTTGAAGGATTGAGGTTGAATGCTACATGCTCTTTGCTGAAGTGAAGGATTTTGGAGGATTGAGGTTATTAGGCATACTTATCTTTCCATGGTACATGTACATCCACGTTTGTTGTAGTGATTCCAAGGTCAGTGCTTGGGTCAGTGGACACTGTTTATTGCTCCATGCATGCAGGGAGGGTCCCTGGCCATGTACATGTATCACAGATTAGAAACACATGTCATGTGCTTGCTTTACTACTGAAGGAGGAAAGAATGTCGTATCCGACTGCCACTTTTAAGGGCTTTTTTGGAATTGTTTGCAACCACTAACCAGTTAAAAAATGATTCTATCGATTTTTGGTGGTACAGAAAGTGAAAACTATCTTTAAAATCCACTTTTATGATTGTTTTCGGACTTTATTTCCCTTCTAAAAACATCCTCCCCTTCAGAAAATAGAAGGATCCTATTATAGTTGCCACTGCGCATGTACAATAACTGTGTTGGTCGTCACTAATTGTGGAGTTTACAAGATCAGACTGACATGACTGAGGAAGTCATCGTATACCAAAAATGCCAGATTTTTCATGAAATAAATATCGTGGAATAATTTGAAGTATATGTCCATCATCATCCATATGTTCTCCACCTTACGAGGTAGGTAAGATTACTTTATTGGTTATATTGAATGAGAAAAAGTGGCGGTCGGATACGACATTCTTCCCCTGAAGGAATTTGGAGGATTCAGGTTATGTGTCAGCAAATGGGCCTATGGAGTTAGGGTTAACTTTTAAAATTTTTGTCGGAATTGTTATTTTTTTATGTAGTCATGGATATCATTTTGAGGGATCTGTGGTTCCATCAGGTAATTTGTAGATACATGGCTGCAAAGTAAACCATTTTGTGATAATCATCAATTGAAACGTATTCAATTCAGTCACAATTCAACCTCTCTACTAACTCCCATGCTCAAAAAACATCAAGGGCCTGAATGATTGGTGAAATTATGAGGCATCCAATTCTACAGAAAGCTGGATGTACGTGATAATTGCCTTCTTAATGTATTGTTAAACCTGGGTGGTCGGTGGTGTAAAACTAAAAGTAGGGTTTTCAGTTCGTACGTGCTTGACCGAAGCCCTCCACACGCACAGCTCATCGCCCACAACAAAAAACATCAACATTTTAAATCAATTTTTTTTTACTACTTTTACCTGTCGAAATCTTACATGTAATAGCTCATTGGAAAGCTTATAGTTTCAGCTATCCAACAATGTACATAAAATAGCAATCGTAAGTACGTGCGAAAGCCTAGGTTTTTATGAATGAACCACTCTCGTCCCGCCCAGCCTTTCGCGAAGTGTTCCGAGATCGGGCGCATTCGGCCCGTAAAATTTGCCGCGCTCTGCTGAGGGCATCCACTTCGGAGCTGTCTCCGCGCTCGAGTACATTGTGATTGACATGAAAACGGGTTTTCCTATTGAGTCAAAGGGCTCCTTTACATACCCATGCTTGCTCGATCTCCACAGCTACTCTACAACCGAAGTTATGAAGAGATAAAAAGTAAACACCGTTTTTTCGAGGTGAAATCTTCAAGTTGAAAGGTAAGAGCGGTGTCTGAATTAATTTTACACCTCTTTTCTATCATATTTGAAAGTTTTAAGCCGTAATTTTGTTTAGTTTTGAGCGGAGAGTGTATTTTTTACACCCTTTAAAAAGCTCTTATGAGGGAAGGGAAACGAGCACGAACGCTGTGCGTGTGTATCACGGTGTGTGTAGGCTGATGCAATGGTTGTGTTGCCATTAGGGATGTACACAGTGTATGGACAGTCGCGCTTCATCGAATGCTGTATACTTGATTAAATAAAACAGGATTCCTCAAAAACTACTCGTCCGATTTTCTTGATTTAAAAACCATTGTATTTCTTTCATCAAGACCTTTAATTTGATATAAATATTGCGCATATTGGTTTAGGAATAATTTTTCACCTGAAAACCCTACTAAAAGCACATCTTTAACCCTAATGGTTTTGGCTATGAATCAATTATGTGTAACCAACCAGTCTATTTCATGTTGATTAGTGTACAAAGAATGGGTCTCCCAAATTTCCTATGTAAAAGTCTGTAGCTCTAAGGTCTGATTCAACCCAATGACAAGACCTTTGAAGTTTGATATACAGTTACTGCAGCTATAACTAGGGGGACAATGAAATTTTTTAAATTGCTTTATAGGAAGTTATGTTGGAAATTTTTCTTAAAGGGCTTGGTGAGTAGATTACAGAACACTTTTAATTTTAAAAATTGGTCAAGGCATTACCAAGTTATGGTCCGATAAAGATTTCAGAATGTGCTGTTTCCCTAGACAACAAATGTCAACAAAGCAACAATAAACAAAAAATGTTTTTATACCATCTCATTTATTTTATTTACACCTATCAAGCATCTCAATTCACCTTTTCTTGTATGTATGTTGCCTATATTTGTCATATCAGTGGGTTTTGTTCCAGAGGATACATCACGTTATGAAGATATAGCTCACTAAAAAAGCCTTAAAGTGCCAAAACGGGCCTTTTTTAAGCCGAAATCACAGTAAATTCTCCAAATTTGCATATTTTAAGTATCCTTTTCATAATGATTGTAGAGGATCTTGTGAATCATTTTGCATATTCTGAGTCTTTGTTACTCATATTTAAAGTATAAATGTGTTCCAAGCTGAGAACATTAATGGTTGTTGTGTAAAACTGGCATAAATTTGGGCTTAAACACAAAATTTTCCTTTTTTTTGCTCTGGAGACTTAAGTCTGGCTAATTAAATATGCAAAAATGTCATAAGTTAAGTTCTGTCAATCCTATTCCACTCAAATTTGGTCAGTGAGTAAACATTTGGATACCAATATACTCAAAGTAAAAGAAAAACAATTATAATAATTTCACAGGTAATTTAGGGTCAAAAGCCTTGCTTTTCAATAAGCTAAATTTTGTATGCATAACGTTATAAATAATGACAATAATTTATAAATCTTTTCAATAATTTATAAATATTGACAATAATTTCAAATCTCCATTGTCACAGTCCCACTTCAAAGCAAATGATGTGCATGATCCAGTCAAAAAATATGAATTTTCATTTTTTTTTTTTTTTTTGTAAATTTATGTGTCAGGCCAGTGATATTTTTTTAAATCCTTCAAACTTAAAAAACAAAAAACATATTTTTTAACTTTATCATACATGTAGCTCTTATCTCCAAATTTAATAATCTGTACAGTTGTTTTTGGGGGCAAATTGCATGAAAAAGTAAAAAGTTCAAATTGATTTCAGTTTCCCCATTGATTTGTGCGCTGTGTTTTCTTCCCCATTGTTTATCCAAAAAAAGTGGCCTACTGCACATGCGCTGCACGATCGTATTGCAGACGCTATGCATGCAATCCTCACACCACAAGTAGCCTACTGCACATGCGCCTTACAATCATATTGCAAACGCTATAGTTCATGCAGCATGCACGCACTGAATTGGCATTTCTTTCAAATCTTCGGATTAAATTAACGATAAATTGAGACAATAAGAACTAATGTATTTACAAATAAAGTCCACTTTATAACATATGTTAATGTTCAGGAACTTATAATCACCATCTTCCTCCAAAATCCTGGCAATTTCATGTTGATTTTCGGGAGAAAGTCTGACACTTTTAGCGAGTGATCGTAGATCTCTCTCGCTCGGTCAACTGCATCGTGTGTGTGACTCCGCGTTACTGTGGCGGTCGTGAAAAATTGCTTCCGTCTGAAGAAAAACGTGCAATTATATCTCGTATTATCTCCTGGAAAATGACGTCTGATTTCATTCCAAATTCATGTGGGGATGGATTATCGTTCGTACTTTCGGTTTATGGTGCCGCGTTTTGCGAAATTGGCATTGTTTTTCAAAGATTTTCGACGGATTTTCAACGATGTTTTCTGCACCCCCCGACTCGCCTATTGATAACGCGCACGTAGAAATCAGTTCCTTGCAAAGCAGGCTTTATTTTTGGTGCCCGCATTCGACTAGATACGACAACCGTTTCCGGGTAAAATGTCAATTTGAAAATTGGAGGCTTAAGATGCGTTGGTAACATTGTTTCGAAACAAGCCGGGAGCGCGGGAGGTGGGAAATTCAGAATGCTATTTATCGTGTACTTTAAAAATATTTTCTAATTTTTCTTTCGCATTCTAATAAATAAAGGATTAGATTTTTTTATGATATCAAAAATAAGCTGCTTTCTTATGCTTAAAGTCTCTAAATATCAACACAAAAATTGCAAATTCTCATGTTGTTACGCCTTGTCTAGTGGGGTAAAACGGTGTGTTTGACGCGCCAATAGTAGTGACTAGTCTATAGTAGATTAGTACGTTAGGCTTTTTAGCAGTTATTCCTACCACAAGTGCAAGGACAATCCCATGATGTGGAACAAAATATATGTATACCAACCAAATAATTTTAGTGTATACATTACCTGCTTTGTAGCCTGCTGTAAAATACCTCTCAACTACAGTTGGATATAAACTTGGGTGTTGCAGAGGCTCGTCTTTCACAATAGTTTCGCCGACACTTATTTCGTCTTCCATGGGGGCCGCCATCTTGAACAAGAATTGTTATTTCGGTTCACGACCGAGTGAGGGCGCACAACACATTATGGGACTTGAACTATACGTGCCTGTAAATAAAGCCCTTTTCACACGACAAAATAAAAAACATTCCTTGAGAGTTTCTATCATTATTTGCGAAATATTACAAAATGAGATTCGTGTGAAAGGACACCAATGTTTGAGAGTGTCCTACATTCCTTGAGAAATTTTCTCAAGCATTGAGACCAGGTACTTTTAGTACGATGGAAC
Source organism: Zoroaster sp. YZ-2022 (assembly GCA_029582265.1). NCBI lineage: Eukaryota > Metazoa > Echinodermata > Asteroidea > Forcipulatida > Zoroasteridae > Zoroaster > Zoroaster sp. YZ-2022. The sequence goes on from CM055830.1 coordinate 18,894,408, forward strand.
TGGTTGTAGACTGTATCCGTCACTAAATGCATGCTGGGGGAGGGGGATACGATCCCCCATCCCAATGACCAGCAGAGTCCCCACAAAAAGCATTACTTTATATTACATAAGGAATTCTACTGTAGCCCTATACATGTATATTGATGCGTAAGTGCCCCCTTCAAAATCCTTGTACTTCCCACAAAAAACAAATCCCGACTATAGGCAAACCCACCTCTGTGTCACCACGTGAAAAATAGAACAAGCTTACAGCATGCAAAGAAACCATGCAGGTATCCCGTGGATTGGTGGAAATTTTGGCGTGGCCGAAAGACATTGGTTACTCACTGAGGGATGTTAGTAACGAAGTATAAGAGACGTGTCCGTGTTTGTTTGGCAACAACAGCGGCGTAGCCAGGACTTTTTCAGTGGGGTAACAGGGGGAATTGCTTTTCAGTGGGGGCCCAGGGGGTATGGGTTTTTCCTTTTCTTTTTCTTTTCTTTTTTTGGGGGCACTATCGGGATTTTTCGTGGGGGGGCACCAGAGGGGGGGGGGGCACTGGAAATTTGCGGGGGAACGTCCCCCCCCCCCCCGATACGCCACTAGGCAACTGACGGGGACATGAAGCGAGCTATGTTATAGAGAGACATGGCATGAAGTGATGACCTCTCCTGAATCCAACTTTTCATGTTTTACTATTGAGTAAATCAATGCACAAAATCGTATACAAATAATTATCGAGTTTGTGCCGAACCGGATATGCCTAAATGAACATCAGATTTGTAAAGGATAAGGGGGTTAAAAAAAAAATAAAAAAAATAAAACAGTCTCCGGTTTCTGGTCATCATTTTTTTGTTTATTATTTTCAATTTCATGTTAAAAAAACAGAACTTACGTTAATTTAATATCAAAATATCACAGTTCACTTCAGTAGATTATTTTTTTCAAGTATACGTCCATAAAAAAGGTTGCGTCTCCATGTTTAAAACTTCTTAGATAAAAGGCACTGTCTTATTATTAGGCCAATATAGTACAATATTGTGATGGGTGGTACAAGGCTGTGATGGGTGGTACAAGGCTGTGATGGGTGGTACAAGGCTGTGATGGATGGTACAAGGCTGTGATGGGTGGTACAAGGCTGTGATGGGTGGTACAAGGCTGTGATGGGTGGTACAAGGCTGTGATGGGTGGTACAAGGCTGTGATGGATGGTACAAGGCTGTGATGGGTGGTACAAGGCTGTGATGGGTGGTACAAGGCTGTGATGGGTGGTACAAGGCTGTGATGGGTGGTACAAGGCTGTGATGGGTGGTACAAGGCTGTGATGGGTGGTTGGAAGCCGGCTTGGGTTGGAAGCATGCCATGCTTTGCCCCTTTCCTTTAATACCATCCTGGGACTGCCCTAGGCCAAGGGGAAAACTCGGTCACATGGCTTTGTTATTCCAGTGACAGATCTTTGTCATCCATTCCCCCTCCAAAAAAAAATTATAATAATAACAAAAATACTAATAAATAAACATAAAAAGATAAACAGGTAAATTTTATACCCTAAAATTCTGATAAGCTACTGAGACTACTGAGATAAAAGCAATCCTGCCCTAGGGAAAACTAAGTCACATGACTATGCTTTTCCATTGGTGAATCTATGACCCCCCCCCCCCCCCCTCCGCAGCAATGTTTCTGGTCATCATTTTTTTGTTTATTATTTTCAATTTAATGTTAAAAAAACAGAACAAAAACACTTACGTTAATATCAAAATATCACAGTTCACTTCAGTAGATTATTATTTTCAAGTATACGTCCATAAAAAAGGTTGCGTCTCCATGTTTAAAACTTCTTAGATAAAAGGCACTGTCTTATTATTAGGCCAATATCCCTCCTATGGTTTGACCTTTCAAAACCTTTCAAAATCTGCTTACTGGCAAAATGGCTATCAATAATGTATGAACCCTTTAAAACCCTCCAGAATTTGTTGCTACTGAACTACCACACCTTTCAATACCCTTTGAAAGGTATTGAAACATTTCAACACCAGTTTGTTCAGAGAGTTGTTTCACCTTTCGAAACCTTTCATAGGTCCCTTTTGTCAGACAGTTTTCTCACCTTTCAAAACCCTTCAGTACAGCAAACTTGAAAGGTTTTGAAAGGTCTGACAATTCTATGGCAAACTGCACTGTACATAGGAGGGATATAGTACAATATTGTGATGGGTGGTACAAGGCTGTGATGGGTGGTACAAGGCTGTGATGGATGGTACAAGGCTGTGATGGGTGGTACAAGGCTGTGATGGGTGGTATAAGGCTGTGATGGGTGGTACACGGCTGTGATGGGTGGTACAAGGCTGTGATGGATGGTACAAGGCTGTGATGGATGGTACAAGGCTGTGATGGGTGGTACAAGGCTGTGATGGGTGGTACAAGGCTGTGATGGGTGGTACAAGGCTGTGATGGGTGGTACACGGCTGTGATGGGTGGTACAAGGCTGTGATGGGTGGTACAAGGCTGTGATGGATGGTACAAGGCTGTGATGGGTGGTACAAGGCTGTGATGGATGGTACAAGGCTGTGATGGATGGTACAAGGCTGTGATGGGTGGTACAAGGCTGTGATGGGTGGTACAAGGCTGTGATGGGTGGTACAAGGCTGTGATGGGTGGTACAAGGCTGTGATGGGTGGTTGGAAGCCGGCTTGGGTTGGAAGCATGCCATGCTTTGCCCCTTTCCTTTAATACCATCCTGGGACTGCCCTAGGCCAAGGTGAAAACTCGGTCACATGGCTTTGTTATTCCAGTGACAGATCTTTGTCATCCATTCCACCCTCCAACAAAAAAATTATAATAATAACAAAAATACTAATAAATAAACATAAAAAGATAAACAGGTAAATTTTATACCCTAAATTTCTGATAAGCTACTGAGACTACTGAGATAAAAGCAATCCTGCCCTAGGGAAAACTAAGTCACATGACTATGCTTTTCCATTGGTGAATCTATGACCCCCCCCCGCCCCCCCCCCCCTCCGCAGTAATGTCTTGATAACAGTTAAAAGGTATATATATGCCAACATTTTGTTCCAAGAAATTTGCGATAAGTTTTGAAGCCAAACTCTAAGTAAAGAGTTATAAGGGCAAATGGGTATGTCCTCTCAAACTGTTTGTTCTTCATGCTAGTGGCGCACCCAGGACTCCCTCTTGGAGGATATTACTTTCTCATTACTCATTTTGGATAAGCTTGCTGGGAACGACTGTTTTGTTCAACCCTGTGCATTCCTTTTATGCTTCTCCAAATTGAAACAGAAACATTCCGCGTTTTAAGATGCTCCTTTCCAGCAAGTATATTGTAAACTTACTGCCTTCAGCTTTGTATAAATCAGGGATGTGATTTGACAAAAGAAAAAAATTCCTGAAAAACAGATAGCCGGCCTGGGTCTCCCCTTTTGGTCTTGGAGACAAAGCCCCCTGAACCTCCTGGATGCTTCATTTAGGAGGATTTACAGACTCTTCACATCCCCACAAACAAGAAACTAGTGGTTTGGACACAATACAGGCTACTTCTTTCTTTCCTTGTGGCCACTTCTTTCAAGAAAATTTTTAGGCAAAGGGAAATTTTTTAAAATCCTGAGAAATCACAGGTCTGATAAATTGCCACACAGAAGAGTACACTTTGAAGAAAGAGTACACTGGTTGTCTCACTGGTGAATGTCCATGAACTGCACGTCACTGAGCAGTAGATATCGGCGAGGTAGTGGTCTTGGCGCTGGCGACAGCACTGTGAACACTCGACGGGCCATGTCCACGTAAGTACTGTGAACATGAACAAACAAACAAAAAAGAATGTGTATTCGAGGTTTAACCTTTAATAAGACTTTAAAGTTTGCATGGTGGAAAGTGATAATAGATTAGTTTTGCGGTGATGATAGTGCTGGTACGTTTAACCTGTTAAAAATACGGTCAACAATTTTGGAATAATCTGCTGCCCATTTTGTTGTTCTAGACTTTCTTTTTTGCCACATTCTTTATTAAGCAATCATTGTGGGAAGTTTATTGATGGTTTTTGATTGAAAATGTTTGGTGCCGACTTTCGGTTAACTGATTAACCGACCATGAAATATTCAGTTAAATGGTTAGCGAACTAGCTGGTAACTCCCAGCACTAAGTGACACCATGTTTAATTAATCTCTCTTGAGTTGTGCAGTTCTAAGAAGAACCTGTGGGTTAATTTGTGGATCGTCTGAAGCCTCCTCTACACACCCACCTGTCTAATTGATCTGCCAACATTAATTTGTGAAATGAATCATACTTACATGCAAATGAATCCAGCCAAGTTAGTTTTGAGGAGGTCATCGTCCTTGGACTTGGCCAAACTCACACTGAGGATATGGTGGGACAGTTCACTGCCTGAAACAAAACAAAGGATGAACAAATATTTATTTTTTGGCAGGTTGCTGGCAGGAAATGGTGGTGGGGAAGAAGGGCTGGGGTTGGGGTAATAAGGTGTTGAATATAAGGAATGGAAATCATCAATACTGATACAGTTTGATAAGAATGTGACTGTGGTAAGAAGTTTTTCCTTCATAAATGGGGGAAGAGGGAAGGGGGAAAGGGGAGGGGTTAATAAGGCGGCTATTAATTACTTGGTTGTACAGCAACAAGTTTGGTTTGGTTGTCTTCGGGTGTCATGCCGAGGGGAAGGCAAGAGTTTGGAACAGCTGGAGCTGAAAAGGAAAAAAAAAGATGATAAAAATAAATATCAAATTATATATTTCAATTTGATTGAAGGTCTTTCTGGACACAAACACTTGGAATTAATAATGGGTATAGCATACTAGTAAATGCATGAAATTAGTATGACATAAGAGTGAGGGAGTGTATGAAACACTTCTCGCCCTGTGAAACAATGGGTGTCAAATATTGCCAAATTGTACCCAACGAAGGCATAACAAATAGGTGAATACCTCTTGTCATGATAACTATTTTTGGAATATTTTATCATATTCAAAAAAAAGATTTGTTTACCAGGATTCAAACTGGGATTTATAAACCAGTGTGTGCGTGTTTTGATACATATGCTATGTGGACCTGAGAACAAAAGATGTCCACACTGTGCAGGATCTTGTGACGTTATGTGGACTTTCACACGTCCACACAAGGTTTTTCTCAAAAAGGAAGCATTTAAGTATATGTCGTTATCTGTCGCAAAATGGAGTAGATTATCTGCTCCAAAAAGAATATTCAGTGCAAATGGCAATGGTTTAAAGGATGTGTTTCCCTTAAATACACAAGAACAAAAGAATGTCCACAATGGGTATGTAACACAAACATGTGTGTGTTTACGTAGCTGCAAGGTAGCTGCGGGTACCAATTATTTGTATACATTTTCTCCAGAAGTGCTTTTTGGGCAGACCAACACATCAAATTCACTGACTGAAACTAAAGGCATGTAGCCATGGAAACCAAACCAACCACCAATTTTGAACAACTCAACATCAGTGAATCTCAGTTCAAAAGAAAGAGGGAACAAGCAGTTTGTTTTCAAAGGGCGTGTAGCCATTGAAATCAAACTTACCACCAATTTTGAATATCTCAACATCTGTGAATCTCACTTCAAAGGAATGAGGGTAAAAGCAGTTTTCAAATCCGTAGAAGTACTCTCGTATCCTGCTATCTCTGACTTGTGTTCGAAAAGCCCTGGTTCTTTCAACAACCTGTAAGAAAGCAAAAAAACAATGTTTAAAGCAGACTTGCGTGACTTGTTACTTCAACCCAGACTCAACTCCTGAACCCCAATTGAAGTGACTAAGACTCGAACTTGAGTCATCGATAACTCAAGTCAACAGATTTGTACTCGGGGCACAAATGAATCATAGGGGAACACTAAGCTTGGGCGATATCAATTTCTTTTTCATCCACGATATATCGGCAAACATATATCACGATTTTTGATAATATCGCAATTATTTTTCATTCATGCATGATTGCTTTAGAGCCGATAACCACAGGTATGTACCCCTCTATAAGCGTCACAATAAATCGTAAATTCGTTTGCAGAGCATGTATGTACTTCTGAATTAGTTCGCTTTTGTTTCTCACTTCCAAAAGCTGAAAAGACTGTTCTAATTTTGTTTCCATGGAATTTCTGACTTGACTCACAATGGCGATTTTTTTAAATCGCGATTTGCCGATATCTCGATAACTTAAAAAGGTTCTCGATATCGTAATCGAATAAAAAAGGTATCGCGATATTCGATATTATCGTGTTATCGCCCAAGCTTAGGGAACACTTTTGCGAAACTAAAGGGAAGCTCCTATGATCGTCTTAGAAAGTTTGAAATTTCAGTTGGAGCCCCTTTGGGAAGTGCAGCATTTCCAGCGGAGACACTTGTCTTTGGGCCGCTGTTGTGACCAGTATTTTGTACCAGTACAATGAATGAATCAAGGTAAAACTTGTAGCTTTGCATGGTGAAGAGGATAAGTAAGACTAATTGCGGTGACACCATGTGAAATTCTCTATTGAGTAGTAATTAGTTCTGAAAAGAACTGGAGGTACAACTCGACGTTTAGATCAGTATGCTCTGATCGTCCTCTTACTTAATGAATGAATTAGACGGCTGCTTACCCCTCCTGATTTTTGTTGCAGTACCACCTTAACGAATGAAGGCATGTCCCTGACCAACTCATTGTATAATCTCTCCTGGTCCAGGACAATAATGACATCAACTGCAAGATTTAAAAAAAAAATGTTTTTATGTATTTTTATGTCGCCAACGAATTGGACGGCCAATTATAAATAGTAAATACCTTCAACAATACTAGAAAAGTAACAATTTACAGACTGGATGGATAGCCTTTGTGAAAGGTAAAACTGTCAAAAGCAGAAAGCATTCATCAAAGAAGAACTAACCTTCAAAAGCCTTCACTGCATGTGTGATGCACTTGTAACCGTCACCTTTAATCCAACCACAGGTGTTTATGATGCAACCACTTACACTTGCTAGAAAAAGAAAAAGCACACAGGGTCATAGGTCAGCGTAGGTTATAGTTCACTAGGGATGAGGGGCTTGACTTGTCTTGATTAAAAAAAAAACATTACACATCACATGACTAAGACGAACAAAGGACAATACTCAAGCACATGCATTTGGAAGCAAGTTTACTTTCGTATACGCGCAATATGCATCATGTTCACAAAACACACCCTAATCTATTCACGTTTTATCCCTCCTTTGTCCGATCCAAGAATCAGTACATGACTCTGGAGTGCCATGGTCGAGCGGTTTAGTGCATCGTATTTGTGTTCTGATGGCTGAGTCGTCAGAATGTGGGTTCGAATCCCAGCCGTGACCGTGGTGCTTGTGTCCTTGAGCAAGACACTTTACCATAATTGCTTCTCTCCACCCAGGGGTTAAAATGGGTACCTGTGAGGGCAGAGTTGGTTGATTAGCCCTATATGTGCTGTAATGGCAGCAATTGAGCTGTATACTCCCCAGGGAGCTGAGATGGTTTCAGGAATGATTTATGAGCCTTATAAGCAGGGGTAATGATATAATGCGCCTTGAGCACCACTCAGTTGGTGGATACGTGCACTATATCCACACATTATTATTATTATTATTCTGTTTCGTTTACCCTGTTCTTTTGTGTTCATTTCACACCTGACTAACTTCTGTCCACTACTGCGTTTAGCTTTGTGTACATGTCTGTATATCCTCCATTTTGCCTTTGAGAAAGAACTTAAGGTCAATAACTACTATTTTACATTTAAAAATATTTCACTTCACTTGATGAAGAAAAGCGGGCATAAATAAAAATTGTCTTAGAAATCAAATTTCTTCATGTACATGCTGATACACTCATATAAATTGCAAATTGCATAAAATATGCCCCATGTAACATGTGTGATCTAGTTGTCTTAAGAGCATGGCTACATCGCAAATTTCAGTGGTCAATAACACACGTTTATAAATATTTTGATTGATGCAGACGAGCAGGCAGAATTAAAAAATGGTTTAGAAATCTAAGTGTTTTCATATACATACTGATACTCTCATATAAATAGCAAATTGTGTAAAATGTGCCCCAAGTATAGTGTGTGATCTAGTTGTCTAATTAGGAGCATGGCTTAGTCACAAAGTCACAAATGTCTACAGTCAATAACAATATACCTCTTTGGTTATTCATGCATCGTCTGTTGAACATAGCAGCAAGATTGGACACCAGCAGGGTATACAGCTTCATGTTGTTCCCTGGCGTTGTCGCCCCAAAATGGTAGACGAGAGGACCAGCCAACGAGAAACCTTCCTCAACGTCTGCCGGCCTCTCGATCAGCAGGGCACCGATGGTCCCAGGGATTGAGATAACACCCTTTTAGAAACCAAATAAAAAATAAACAATTTAACACTTTGCTCTTTTCGTATATAATTGTTTGTGGCAATTTTTAATCTCCTAAATTTATTTTAATAAACTTACGGCTTAATCCTAGCCACCCCATATCCTGCAAAATCCTCCAAGGGGCACTTTTTTGCGAAAATTCAGCACTGTTGGAAACTGGTACTTTGACCTCTTCAAATAAGGCAAAATTACTACCCGGCAAGAAGTACAGGCCATAAGTGCTGAATATGAAAGATCAACGAAAATGCATGGTGCATTTTGAAGATAAGGGCATGTTTCCAAAAGTGCACTGATGGATTTTGGAGGATTCAGGAAGGTTCCTAACCAGAATACCCAGGGAGGGTAGGGTTAAAGGCAAGGTATAGCATTGGTGTTTGGTAGTGATGTTAGGGTTAGGGTTAAAGAAGGTTCCTAGCCTGCATACCTATAGGGGGTTAGGGTTAAAGAAGGTTCCTAACCAGAATACCCAGGGGGTTAGGGTTAAAGGCAAGGTATAGCATTGGTGTTTGGTAGTGATGTAACACGTTCATTTCAACCCTCAAGTTTTCAAGAAATTATAAAACTAACCTGTAAAAATGTCATCGCAATATAGGTGCTCAGGTTTTTAAGAAATCAACAAAAAACCTGTTACATGCTTTTTATGTTTTTATGTTTTACAATAATTTCGAAGTAAGTTTTTAATAAGTTGTCAATTTGATAATCTGATGTTTATCTCAACTATCGCGAAACTGAGGTACAGGTATTGAAAAGAACCTTATCGCACAACTCGTATCTCGACTGTCGCTAAGTGAGATTATGGTTCAAGGGAGAACCAATATCGGGCAACTCGTTTTCTCTACTGTCGCTAAGTGAGAAATATGGTTCAGGGAAAAACCATGGGGACTTCACGGGTTATTCTCTACGTTTCGATTAGCCTGCTCTAATCTTCGTCAGGAGAATGAAGAGGTTTGGAGATTACATATGTTGTGCCTTTCCTTTAAAGCTTCGCATGGTGACAATAAAGTAACAGATTTGCATTGACACCATGTGAAAGCACTGACACCATCTCTCTTGAATAACACGTGGTTCTGAAAAGAACTGGTTTTTATTAGAGAAGGATCTTGTTACCTGACCGACATCAATGTCGACAAATGTTGGTCTCCTTCCGACTCGAACACCATAGTTCAGTAGAAGACGACATAGTGTGCTCTTACCAACATCTGTGGGACCTACAACCATTACCTAAAACACGATCAGAGGAAAAAGAAGACAAGGAATAAGAAACAGATGGAGAAATCAATTGACTTTTATCGCAGAGCGTCCATGTTGGTTTTAGTCATACACAAGTCTATGGGAATGAAAATGAGGCTGATGTCCAAAATTTAAATAAAAAATTATAGATACTAAAATGACATATATGTGCCATTTTTACATCATATCACTAAATTCAGGTACAGATATTATTTGAATCTGCAGTCAGTTCAAATTTTGGAAAACCATGAGCTGTAAAAGTGAACATTTCAGTACACTCTCTGCAGCTGAGGTGTATGGTTTATGGTTTGCCTGATCCCGAGTGCGGGGCTAAGCACCAGGATGACAGAGGACTTACCCGTGGGCCTCTGGTCCCCTCTTGCTCTGCCTGTTGTCTCATCTGCTCCAGGGCTGCATGTGTGTTCAGGTAGGTCGTCATGGGTGTGTCTTTGGCAATGTAGGCAACCTCTGTCTTACCCTTCAAGTGCAGAAGAATGGTCAAGGAATGCTACAATCGTAATTTACCCCCACAATTATGAAAAAGTATTATTTTTTTAAATAATATCTTAACAGTTATTTAAAATCTGACAAGCTGATTGCAGTGGAATCAAATAATAGTTAATCTGTCTGTACAGATTTGGACTCCTGAAAAAGTCACATAGGTATGCTAAAGTATATAAAGGCCATCTTGGAGTATCAGAGCTTTAAATTATTAGATCTGTGACCTAACTAGCATAGATCACAAAGGTTTATGTTCTCTGTATTTATTTCTCAGTGTGTGTGAGGTTAATCATTACATCAAAAGGATATATTCAGAGTACATCCATGCCATGTATACACAGCCACTTTGGCTAACGATGTGAACTTGTATGTACGATTCTTCAGTAGCTCTGTACCAAAGACTTCGGCCAGGCCCTCCCTCAGCTGAAACGAAAAGAAAATATCATTAAAATTAGAGGATCACATTGAAACATTTATTGTAGCATCCTCAGCAATCATAGATATTTAAAAAAAAATAATAATAATAATAATGTATTTCCCTTGCTTTGTACTGTCCTGTGTATATTTTTGGGAGTTTACCAAATAAAATAAAATCAAATTTACACAATGAGACAATGCTTTTACCACTCAAAAACGATTGACTCATTTTGACCTGTAAATGTACTTACTACATGTGAGGTTTGACACTGTTCGACTTTTAAGTGCACTAGATATACCTTGGCAAGTGTATCAATATTTTGACTGATTTTGACCCTTGCGGTCATAGGAGGGTTAATAAAACAAAGGTCACTGAACTGCACCTGAAGTTTCACTATTTCATCTCTTTCCACCTCAAATCTCAGCTCTGTGTCTTTAACAAGTTTGTACTCCTTGTCTCCTTGTTGTCCCTAAAATGAGAGAATTCATGAAAATATGTGAATTATCAACCAAATAAACAAAGGAATGTACAGCATTAGTATTTAGAGACTAGTGCTGGGAGTTACCGGTTAGTTCACTAACCATTTAACTGATTCTTTCATGGTCAGTTAAACCTGACGGCCACACAAACTAGATCGTTAGCAAATGGTACAAATTTTCAATCAAAAAGCATCAATAAACTTCCCGCAATGATTGTTTAATAACCAATGCGGCAAAAAAGAAAGTCTAGAACAAATTCTTCCAAAATTGTTGGTTGTGTTTTTAAATATTGGTTTCAGTTAGCCCGTTTTCAACCATCTGGTTTTTATGAAATATTTTATATCATAAAACTAACCTGTTGAAATGTCATTACAACAGGTACTCAGGTTTTTTTCCAGAAAACAAAGAAAAACTGTATCTAGATATGTTTTGTATATATGTTTATAGGGTTGTGCCGAATAACCGAATATTCGATCAATGGTTCAAATATCCGGTTGTTTTTCCAGTTCAAATATTCGAAGAAAATTTTTATTTATTTATTTTTTCTTATTGGTGTTTCCATCATTATCCCCCTCCCCCCCCCCCCCCCCCACCATCCTCTCGTCTACATTTGCAAGCCTATCCTATTCACAATGTTATTTGCGTGGTGTAGGCCAGGCTATGTCAGGCCTTATCTATCGTGCGTGCTCATTGTATCACGTGGCGTAATTACCAATCGTCAGCCTTCAAATATCGAATATTCAATCGAAATCAAAATCCGAATATCCGGTTACCAAATTATTCAAAAACACACAGCCCTGATATGTTTATGTTTTATGGCAACTTTCTGTCAATTCAAAATGGCAATTCCTATTTTCTCAGAGAAGATAAAAGCAATTTATTGATGGCACAATTTATACTTATGGCACAATTTACAATTTATAATTTTTTAATTTTATAATCTGGTAATTACCAATATAGTGAATGTGTTTGGTGCTCCTACTGTAAATTGCTTTCGTGCAAATATTTATAAATTTCTTTTAAATGATTAATTTAAATTATTAGTTTTGACTTTATCTTGTGTGTATTGTAACAAAAGTATTGATTTTTATCTTCAATTAATTTTGTTTTTTTGTTTGTTTGTTGAATTACATATTTTATGATACATGTAAGTGGCGGTTAACCGCTGTTGGTTTTCATTAAAATATATAAAATAAAGTAACAATAATATTGTTCTTAACATAAGAGAATATAAAAGGTATATGTGGACTTATCAATAAAATTGAATGCGAAAGTAAGACTAATTGCAGTGACACCATGTGGAATCTCAATTGAGTAGTAATTAGTTCTGAAAAGAACTGGAGGTACAACTCGACGTTTCGATCAGTATGCTCTGATCGTCCTCAGGAGAATGCCGGACTCTGGAAAATGTTGCTGGAGGATCATCCCATGAATGGATGCTGGAGGATTAGTTCGTTGAGGCGCGCAACAATTATATTGTTCCTAAAAAAAAAAATACTATTTTGCTTTTATACGACAGGTCCTTTAGGTTGGTGAGCAGTTTGCAACAGCTAATTCTCTATTTAAAATAAGTGTATTCAATAAGAGTTGATGCAATGACAATATTGATATTCTGTGATGTCAATTATTCATTGTAAATCACACAGCACTGAATTGAGAAGCATGCACTGCCAGCTGAATACACAAACCAGCTGAGCATGAGCCATACAATACATGCATGCATGATACATACACACAATTCAATGGCTCCCAATGCATTAAACACATAGAACTGTCAATCATTATCTACAGTCATGAATATTCATAGCCTAAAATACATTATTCATAATGTCATCAGAACTGCATTTTTACACAGTTTTAAGTACATTATTTGCTCCTTTTTCACACTTCTCACAAACTATGTTTGCTCAAAGTCCTCCATATTGTTAATTTATTTATTTAAGGTGATATTTCAGAAAGAAATATGCATAATATAGTATATAACTGTGAATTTTGATATTTGTAATTTCCCTACCATGAGTAAAAAGTAGAGTCATTTTGTCCTTAAATATTCTCAACAGTAAGTCTGCACCTCAATCAGTAGAAATATCACTATCCTGCCTTCTCCTGTAAGGAGAAGCAGAAAGTGCATGATGAGCTGGCTGTGATGATTTTAATGAGTTACACAGCTTGGGCCTGGGGATCGGTCCGAACTCCAGGTTCAAACTCTGACCCTACTGATGAGGTCTTTCATTCAAATAAATGTGAATAAAATCATGAAATGCTACAAATACTGGCAGAGAGAATTAGAAAAGAAGGTAACAGTTAAAAAATACAAAAATGGACACATCTAAATGAAAAACTGTATTTGTCTAAAGCTATTGATATAAATCTTCCCTAAAAATATTTAATTTTTCCCAAGTGATTTTTAGTTTAACAAATTTAATGGAAACATCATGAAAACAAATCTAAACAGATGGATTTTTTAAAATACATTTAAAGGTGTATTTTTTCATTCCCTAACCCTCCCAAATCCTCTTTGCTAAAGTGAAGGATTTTGAAGGATTTTGAAGGACTGAGATTCATTTCATTTCATTTCATTTCATTTCATTTCATTTCATTTCTGTAACATTTATTTCAATGCTGTCATTCATTACAATATGCACAATCATGTAGAAAATTACATAAGGCCAAGAGAATGAAAGTCATAGATTTGCGTCCGGGAAAGGCTTTTTTTCATTATTCATTATTCATTATTTCCATTGATCATTAATAACAGCGCAATCACAAGATGTTTCTTCTAATCTGTGTACGTACGTGCATCATTATTATACGTGCGGGCCGCACACACAGGCATAAGATTAAGATACAAAGGCTCAACAGAGAACGTGTTGTGCATGTGAAGGCGGTACAGTTGCAGGTGCGGATCGGACGGAGTTTACCATACAGTTTTAGCGCGATGCGACCTTTTTTGTGAACGACGTACGCGGGACTAAGACTGTAAGAGAACATGTGCTAATGATTTATAGCGCACATACTGGTGGAAATTTGGTAAAAACTTCGTTTTACTGATGTGGATGATTTGGAACTAAATTTGTTTGGTGGAAATACCTTTTTTGTGCAAATAATGAAAAATTTAGGCGGTAGCATGCGGGCGGTGGACGCAAATCTATGACTTTCATTCTCATGGCCTAAGTAATACATTAAGAAATTAATTGATAGATATTGTGTACACAGTGATTTAATAGTAAGCAACAAATTAATGACAACACTTAGGAATAAGGTTAAGCGAAACGCTTTTGTGCCCTAACCTATGGACAGACAAACAACAACCAAGGTACCGTAACATGGACAGAGGACAAATAAATCAGACAAGACAAGACAAGTGTGAGACAAGGCCAGATAAATAGTTTACAAATTACACCTTAATTTATGAATACGAGTCTAGGAACTGAGCTCTTAAGTTTTTCACAAAGACAGATAGAGAGGGTAATGATTTAAGAGAATCATCTAAACTATTCCAGTATGAAATGCCTCGATGAACAACACTATTTTTAGACATTGACGTTCTGTTGAATTGGACGAAAAAATTTCCTAGTGCTACTTCGAGTATTATATGCATGAATGTTCGATGTTAAAGTAAAACAGGAATTCAAACAAGGAGGGAGTAAGTTATGGATACATTTATACATGAATTTTCCCAGATTAAGGTGGTACAAGTCACTACATTGTAATAGATTTAAATTAGCAAATAACGGAGCAGAATGATCACGGTAACCGGCATTCGAAATTACACGAATTGCTCGTTTTTGTAAAATAAGTAATTTGTTACATTTAGATGTAAAACTGCCCCAAATCAAGATTGAGTAATTTAAATATGGTAAAACGAGTGAATTATACAATGTTAATAAAATCCTATTTGGTTATTAGGCATACTTGCCTTTCTATGGTACATGTACATCCATGTTTGTTGTAGTGATTTGCAAGGTCAGTGCTTGTGTCAGTGGACACTGTTTATTGCTCCATGTATGCAGGGAGGGTCCCTGGCCATGTACATGTATCACAGATTAGAAACACATGTGTGCATACATGTCATGTGCTTGCTTTACTACTGAAGGATTTTGGAGGATTCAGGTTACATGTATGTGTAAGCAAGTGGGCCTAGGGAGTTAGGGTTAATGTAAGTTTAACAGTAGCCAGTAAAACACTGGTTCCTTTTCAGAACTATTTACTACTAAAACAAAGAGAAAAAACAATTTCTACATGGTGTCACCGCAAATAGTCTTTACTTATCCTTTTCACCATGCAAAGCTACAAATCTTACTACATGGTGTCACCGCAAAGCCTTTACTTATCCTTTTCACCATGCAAAGCTACAAATCTTACTACATGGTGTCACCGCAAACAGTCTTTACTTATCCTTTTCACCATGCAAAGCTACAGATCTTACTACATGGTGTCACCGCAAACAGTCTTTACTTATCCTTTTCACCATGCAAAGCTACAGATCTTACTACATGGTGTCACCGCAAACAGTCTTTACTTATCCTTTTCACCATGCAAAGCTACAGATCTTACTACATGGTGTCACCGCAAACAGTCTTTACTTATCCTTTTCACCATGCAAAGCTACAGATCTTACTACATGGTGTCACCGCAAACAGTCTTTACTTATCCTTTTCACCATGTAAAGCTACAGATCTTACTACATGGTGTCACCGCAAACAGTCTTTACTTATCCTTTTCACCATGTAAAGCTACAGATCTTACTACATGGTGTCACCGCAAACAGTCTTTACTTATCCTTTTCACCATGTAAAGCTACAAGTCTTACTAAGTAGCCAATATGTTTTAGGGCACAAATGTTCATTTCTGTTTGCAGTGTCAGATGTACATGTATTGCAATGGCCTCTTGAGATCATATCCCATTATCCCAATGTGTAAGCAAATGGGCCTTGGGAGTTAAGGTTAATCATAATGCTGTTTCCCAACCCCTCCCTCCCTCCCTCCCCCCCCCCCCCCTTCCTGGGCAGCCCATCTCTTGATGTGGGGATTGGTAAACTGGAAATGTTCAATCCCCTGCATATGGGGCACATTGGAAGTAACAATACCAACACACTACCCCAAACACCAATATGTGGGAATACTGAATCACCACGCATGAGTATGACCAAAGTCCTGACTCTTGGGCAACAAAAAAGTACAAAATTCCCACATTTCCCTCTATCAACACATGTGCAGCCCAGAGGGAAGGGAAACAACTGACCAAGCACAATTAACTAACTGAGGAGTTGAACAAAAAATAAACAAGCATGGCAAATATTATCTTAACCCTAACAGACTAGGCCCTTTTGCTTACACATAGCCCAAATCCTCCTATATCCTTCAGTATTAGAGAGTCAAAAGCTCAAAGTACCCAAATCCTTCTAAATCATCCTGGTTTTTCTTAATATGGCCAACTGCCCAAATCCTTCCAGATCCTCCTGTGACAGAATGGTTATAAAATTACCCTCAAACAAATTAGTGCCCGTGCTACATATGACCTTTTCATACCAGGACAATGGTCATAGAAATTCCATTGGTGTGCACACTAAGATACATGTATACATGTATGTTTCTTATCAGTAATACATAAACATACAATGCCTAGGGACCCCCAGCACTGACCCCTTGACCTTGCAATAGACCCAATTAACTTGCTACACTTACCTTGCCAATAATCAAACAAAAAATTGTTTAGGCTACATCACATTCCCCTCCCCCAGCAGCCCAAATCCTTCTGAATCCCATTTTGGCCAAGCTGCATATGACCCTAATCCTTCTCTTTCCTCTTGTATGTCAAATACAGCCTGATACTTAGCCCAATTCCTTCTAAATCCTCTCATAGCAGAAACCCACTATGGCTGAAAAGTCCTAATAGCCCCAATCCTTCGGAATCCTTCACTTTGGCAAAGAGGATATAGAAGGATTTGGGCTGGTTAGGGTTAAAGGGGCAGTATCGTCACGATCAACTGTGCATGGAATCGGAGTGCTACTTTCAGATTAACTCAGTGAAGTCCCTGAAAATAATACCCACGTGATTAGGTCATATCACCATTGCTGTTGCATAAATGAGCCAGTAATTTTCAGTCACTGTGTTCATCTTAAACTGGGACACCGATTCCATGCCCTGTTGAAAGTCCGTTTTGATCGTGACAATACTGTCCCTTTAATAGGAGTGTACATCTTTGGTTAATACCCAATTACAAAATAACTGCATTATTTAAGGCTGTGCGTTTTTGGTTATTTCTGGAACCAGATACCCGAGATTGGAAATTTTCGGATACCCGGGTACCCGGATACCCGGGTACCCATAAACAATTTGTAAAAACACATAAATACTCCTGAATGTATAAAATAACCAATATGAACACAAGTTTCTCTTGTTTTATTAGAGTCATAATAAATGTGGACTTCCTGTAACAATTTTCCCACCTCTATATTAAAAACAACTCGTAGCATCCCCATTCCCCACACAAAAAATGTTAACAAAAAATCCATTTGTGTGGCTCAAAATTGTTGACAGTCGTTTACGGGTAATTAGAACTGAAAAATGGAACCGGGTAATGACAGTTTCAGTCGGGTACTCGGATACCCGGCACAGCCTTATGCATTAGGGCTGTGCCGGGTATCCAGGTATCCGGATACCCGGCACAGCCTTATGCATTATTATCTAAAAACTTATTTTTTGTGAAGTTGATGATGGTACCAAACATCCTGATAAATTATTCCATCTGACATTCTGTAATTTTTGTATTAAATTTGAAAGGGATCGCGTCTGTGAATTATTTTCCATATTTGAATGCATACAAACTAATCTTAATGTATTTTTACTATTTTCTAGCCCAATTCTAGGGCCAATACACTTGACTCCCTCCGTATCCGTGGCCCTATCCCCACATGTACAAAAGCAGACACTTTTAGCATAAAGTTCACTATTGTGAGATCACTGATTTTGGTGAAATTTTAATTTTATTATTTTTGTTTTTAAAATTTCAAAAATGTTCTGAAAATTTCATGAAAGTGAGTTATTCCAGAATAATGGATTTTATGTCAAACGTGTCTACCTGGGCAAGGTTACCTAATCACAAAGATTTAGGTTGTAATAATTAGCAGATCAAAAGTTGAAAAACAGTGTATTGGCCCTAGAATAGTTAATAGGCTAACTATTTGGGTAGAATGTCGTATCCGACCGCCACGTTTTCTCATTCAATATAACCAATAATGTAATCTTACCTACCTAGTATTTAGTTATAGTAGTAAGGTGGAGAACATATGGGTGATGATGGACATATACTTCAAATTATTCCAGGATATTTATTTCATGAAAAATCAGGCATTTTTGGTAGGCCCTATATGATGACTTCCTCGGTACAGTCATGTCAGTATGATCTTGTCAGTTGTCAACTACCCCATTGACCAACAAGGTCGTACATGCGCAGTGGCAACTATAAATTAATAAATAATACGATTTCTGTACCCCCAAAAATCGATAGAAATAGAATCTTTTTTTTAAACTGGTTAGTGCTTGCAAAAAAGTGGCGATCGGATACGACATTCTTTCCGATGAAACTTACATCTTCTTGAGAACCTCCAGCCTCCAAACCACTCGCCTCAACCTCAGTTGTCATTTGTAAATTGAAGTCTTAGGGTTCTGGTAAAAAGAACAGCGGCTACACTGGAGTTGTCAACCGTTGACACGTTCGTCCCCACGGTACACTGTGCGCCGTTCACTCGCTTGATCGCATCAATCGCAACGATCACTGTGTCTGACTTGGTGGAATTCTTCGAAATTCAGTACAGCTAATCGCTTTTAAATATCATAAAAAACGTCCATGTCTAAAACTTATTCATCTTCACATGAAATCAAGGGGGACTAAAACTCTTAATACCAGTGAAATTTCAGTGAGAAAACACGAATAATGAAACAAGATAAACACACGAAAAATTACACTTTGTTACTTTCGCAATTGACGTACAACAACAACAAACGTATTTTTCATGAAGTCAGGGTCTCCGACTCAATTTTCAATGCGCCAGACTTCCCTTCTTCGTCTAAAGCCTGCCCAACTGCAAACTAATCCGATTTGAGCATTACATAGAGCCTTGGGAATTAAACCAAGAAAACACAGTGGTTTTAATCATTCGAAATGAATGCTATCTAAGTACTTAATGGTAATTTTAACCCTAACTCCATAGGCATTGTATTAAAACAATAAAAATCCTTTAAAATCCTCCAACTGGCTTTGTTGTCTAGGGAGTTAGGGTTAAAGATAAAAATATAAAAATAAATACGTACTATATCCAGGTCCTTTAAATGAATATTGCCTGCTGTTCATCACGCGAATAGTGGATTAGTTACGGTCCGGGGCAAAAGGTCGCAAGGATAAGTTTGTTTGTTTTGTTTGTTTGTTTGTTTGTTTGTTTTTTGTTTTTGTTTTTGTTGTTTGTTTTATTTTTGTTTTGATTTTTTTTTTCATTTTTACCTGCATGCAATTCTGTTAATAATCTGAAAATTGCTACTTTCAGAAAAAGTTTCCACAGAAAATTGTAAAAGCATTTTAACACTCTAGTTATTAAGTTCCTGACCGAACTGATGGCGGGACACTGTTAAATTCACAATCCTTACAGGGGCAGATTCAGAAGGGGTAAAGCGGGTCCTCCGAGTTGAACTTGAAATGTACCTCCCCGCACCACTTTCAACTCTCACCCCCACAACTCTCACCCCCATGTAACATTTTTCATTTCATTTTCAAAATCTACAATTAATTGCTGTGCCGAGTATCCGGGTATCCAGATACCCGACCGAAACTGTCATTACCCGGTTCCATTTTTCGGTTCCAATTACCCGTAATGACGACTTTTTAAAATTCGGACTTAACATTTGAGCGGAGCAACGGCGCACCCAGGATTTTGTCTTAGGGGGGGGGGGGGGGGCTCAAAGAAAATTTTACTCTCACAAATCAACTAGGCCTAGTATGTATATGTACGTATGTATGTAATTTTACTCTCACAAATCAACTAGGCCTAGTATGTGTATGTAATTTTGGGTTGTATGTACTGTACATGTATGTATAATATGTATGGATGGATCTTCCCATTAGGGACTCGGTAACCTCCCATGGAGGGGCATAAACGCCAAGCTGGCAAGATTTTTTGCTTTAAATAATTATATACCGGTAGCGGACGTTGTTGACTCCATTCCGGGGGCGGTGCTACCTACTTTCCATCAATGGGGGGCAAATTCCATGAACAAGTGGGCGGCAAACCCAGATCCTACCGGTAATCTTTTTCTTTTTTTGTTGCTAAAACGGTGTCACATAATAATTATTTATATCAGATTACTGTTAACAAATAAAATTAAAACCCTAACCTGGGCATGTATGTGATGTGTAATTTGGAAAGGGTAGGATTGCAGGCCTTTTTAATGCCCTGCACATAGCCGAGTTAAAGAAAAATGGAGAAAAGGAAGCAACACATGATAAAATAAGATTGGATCTGGTCGTTGCACCAGAGTTACATGTTCATGCATATTCATTATACAACATCTAAAAATAAATCATTGTGGGTAAACAAAAATGTATTACTTTTTCCTTACACTTGTCCGGCATTCCCTTGAAAAGGGAAAAACACTTAAATTTGAAAAATGCCGGAACCACGTAAAATATATTTTAGCCCGGACAAATTGGCACGTTGGTTTCAAATGTTTATGTTATTGTTGCAAATTTAAACAATTATAGTGAGATTTCATGAGACATCATAATAAAATAATTTTGGCAGAAATAAGAAAAAAAATGCGAGTGGCATAAGATGAAAAGAAATCCACCCTGCCGCCGGGCCGGGAAAAAAAAACATTTGCAACTTTTCTCCTCCCCCTCTCTCTCTCTCTCCTTTTTTTCCTTCATCTTTTTGTCCCCCTTTTTTTTCGGGGATCCTCTTGGGGGGGGGGGGCTCAAGCCAGCCAAGCCCCCCCCCCTTGGGTGCGCCGTTGGAGCGGAGTCAACAGAAATCTGTCACTGAACAATGTAATGTTTACACTTTTACAGACAATTATCTTTTATTCAAGAGATTACACTCCAATAAAGCCTTTGTAGTATTTTACAGACATTATCCATACACTTTTCACCAACTGTTTGTGATGCGTTGAATCGAATCATTGACTGCAAAGGGCTTGCCAGCGGCTGCTTCAAACAACTTATCAAACCAGCAGCAGGTGGGGGGGGGGGATGTTTGCCGAATTGTTTTACTTTAATATAAAAAAAAGACACAGTAAAGAAAAGATCGATTTAAGTATGGTATGGAGTGTCGTGGCCGAGCGGTCTAGCGCACCGAACTCAAGTTCTGGTGTTGCCAGCAGCAGGGTGTGGGTTCGAGTCCCGGTCGTGACACTTGTGTCCTTGAGCAAGGTACTTAACCATAATTGCTTCGTCCTTCGGATGGGACGTAAAGCCGTAGGTCCCGTGTGTTGTGTAATGCACGTAAAAGAACCCAGGATACTTATCGTGAAAGTGTTTCTGGTTTGATTTGGCTGCAAATTGCGCCACCGCGCTCTCCCATTGTGGGCGCTTTGATTATTCACATTATAATTCCTTCTTTACAAATCCCACATCTGGTTGTTCATCTTTGTTTCAGCGCCTTGAGTACCTTATAGGTAGATACGTGCGCTATATAAGACTTCGTTATTATTATCTTCTGTATTATAAAGGTCAATTTTGTTACCATTTACAGTACATGTATTTGCACCACCGGAGGCATATTTTTCAACAGGGCATGGAAACGGTGTCCTAGTTTAAGATGCACACAGTGACTGAAAATAATTGGCTCATTTATGCAGCAGCAACGGTAATGTGACCTTATCATGTGGGTTATTATTTTCAGTCACTGAGTTTATCTAAAACTAGCACTCTGATTCCATGCCCTGTTGATCGTGACGATGTTGTCCCAGTAAGAAATACAATTGTGAGGGTGGAGAACCTTATTTTATTTAACAAGGAATGGCAAAAAGTGGCCGGGGCACGACTACTCTCTAACCGATTGAAACAAGAGACAATTTGTCACTAGTTTCAATCGGTTTAAGAGTGAATTTCAATCTAAAACTTTTAGAGAGTAAACTTTTTACATTGCATGCCATGGGGACCAATGCTCTCCCCCCCCCCCCCCCTCTTTCCCGGGACCCCATGGGCGCGATGGCCTTGCATGACTAAGGTCGTTTTATTATTATATATTATTATTAAACAGTTTTTACATAGCGCCAAATTCTATCTAGATAGAGGCGCTTTTTAATTAATTATGAATATTTTGGGGGGTTCTACAAACGGTACGCCGATACTGGGGTTTTATTCGCAAAATGGAATCATTCGCAAAACGTCAATCTGAATCAATTTGGGCTATAGTATTTATAGGCAGGGTGAACGTAACATTTGACAAATATATTAATTTACTATATTGTATGTTTTAGGTTGGTCCTTTAATTAAACAAATTAAATCTCACAAATAAGTAATATATTAGCGTTCATGTTTATTGTTCATAATAAAGAATATTAAATAATTTGACAATAGGAAGTACACTTACCGTCCCTAAACAAAAATGGTTTGTTCGATCTACAGTACACAAAACGTAATGTACAACCGATCGTCGTTTGTATTGTAATTTATGTGTACAGTGTGTTAAAACGATGTCCGTTTTGTAATCACATTCGCGAAATTTCTGCTTGTGATTCGTAATGTAGTGTCGTGGGATTTCCCTTAGTATTTAAATGCATTTAAACGTGACTTTTCGCAACCACACATTGGAAGAAAACAGGGAAGTTGCAGTGTGAACTTGTGAGCAACCTGTCTTCGAAATATCATCATAAAAAGGTAAATAGAGCATATGTTTTTCTGTTTTTCTAACAAATAATTTCCTTTCCAAATACTGTACAAGGCCTATGTACATGTACATGTACATGTACATATGTACATGTCGTATGTATTCATGTTTTATATCTTGGTCGTACGTAAAGCCCAAGGCACGGATACGGTATGTACTCACATTCCAAGGAATTCTTAGCCTCTGAGAATCTCTGCTTGCTGTCGCCGGCCGGCCACAGATCAGGGTCAAGTTTCTTTGCTTTTCTTCAACAGGATTAACTCATGTTTTTAATCACTTAATATGCTTTGTTTTTTCTTTTTTTTAAATACCTTTTGAACAAAGGAAAATAAACATGGCAACGGAAATTAGATTTATAATTTTGTATAAATTTTATTCAAGTAGGCTAGATGGTATAAACTTGATAGTGAAAATCTTTGACTAGAGAGCGTGGCTGATTAAGATGTTATACATTTCATTAATTCCTTTATTTTCTCCACACTGTTCAAGGGAATATGTCAAAGTTGTACTTGTAAACATACGTACAGTAAGAAACATGTATTGTTATAGGGTTAGGGTTGTAAGATTATGAATATTTAAATGAGGATGGAGGCCCTACAACCAAAGCTTATTGCATGACCCCTATATATATAATGTTACAGTAGGGTAGAATGTCGTATCCAACCGCCACTTTTTCTCATTCAACATAACCGATAATGTAATCTTATGAGGATGGAGGCCCTACAACCAAAGCTTATTGCATGACCCCCATATATACAATGTTACAGTAGGGTAGAATGTTGTAAAAGTATCCAACCGCCACTTTTTCTCATTCAACATAACCGATAATGTAATCTTATGAGGATGGAGGCCCTACAACCAAAGCTTATTGCATGACCCCTATATATATAATGTTACAGTAGGGTAGAATGTTGTAAAAGTATCCAACCGCCACTTTTTCTCATTCAACATAACCGATAATGTAATCTTATGAGGATGGAGGCCCTACAACCAAAGCTTATTGCATGACCCCCATATATACAATGTTACAGTAGGGTAGAATGTTGTAAAAGTATCCAACCGCCACTTTTTCTCATTCAACATAACCGATAATGTAATCTTATGAGGATGGAGGCCCTACAACCAAAGCTTATTGCATGACCCCCCATATATATAATGTTACAGTCGGGTAGAATGTCGTATCCAACCGCCACTTTTTCTCATTCAATATAACCGATAATGTAATCTTACCTACCTAGTAAGGTGGAGAACATATGGATGATGATGGACATATACTTCAAATTATTCCAGGATATTTATTTCATGAAAAATCAGGCATTGGAAAAAATGTTGTATCCGACCAACACTTTTCTCATTCAATATAATCAATAATGTAATCTTACCTACCCAGTAAGGTGGAGAACATATGGATGATGATGGACATATACTTCAAATTATTCCAGGATATTTATTTCATAAAAAATCAAGCATTTTTATATACAATGACTTCCTCAGTCATGTCAGTCTGATCTTGTCAACTCACCCGTTAGTGACCAACACGGTCATTGTACATGCGCAGTGGCAACTACATACAGATTTGGACTTCTATTTTCTGAAGGGGAGGATTTTTTTTAGAAGGGAAATAGTCCAAAAACCATCATAAAAGTGGATTTTAAAGACAGTTTTCACTTTCTGTACCCCCAAAAATCGATAGAATCATTTTTAACTGGTTAGTGGTTGCAAAATAATTTTAAAAACCCTTAAAAAAGTGGTGGTCGGATACGACATTCTTTCCTTCCAGTACATTAGCAAGTTTAGAAAAAGTAAATTAATCAAAACCTTTTCAAAAAGGCGACGGTCAGATTAGCCCACAAATAGGGCCAAATACTGGACATCCTTGTTTTGCCTGATTTTTCAGAAAGAATCTTCTTACAACAAAGCTTGAAGATTTTCTTGGATGTTTTATGGAAAAGCAGCATGTTTGACTTAGCTAATAGTTATATTTAAGGCCATGAAAACAATTGCAAAGTTTGTATGCAAGTTGGGTGGGGCTTAATTCCTCTACAGTACTTCCTCTATGGTTTAGGTTAAGGATTCAAAGGAATATGTGACGCGCTCTACAAAAAAGGGTATTATGTCGCACAAATAAAAAAATTAGTAATATAGCTGAATTGGTCACATTACAAGCTTTAATTTGGTACATGTTTGACCCTGTGGCATTTTGCATTCTGGAGATATATATATTAATAATTTGCATATTCATATTTTACAATGTAACGAAAGTGCTTTCAGAGATACGGCCCTTTAAACATACTACACATGTAAGTGGAAAAAGAAATGAGCTAAAAATAAACTCTCTTGAATGCCCATAGCAACAGTTATGTTATTGATAGCAGGTGTTAAAACCGTATCACTACGAAAGCATAACATTGGTGGTTTTTTCCCTCTAAAACGGACAAAGAGTAAAACAAAAGACGAAAACAATGCACACAAAAACGTTTGTTTTTTCATCTTTATTCATCAATATTAATATTTCTGAAAATAAATTATGAAAATATTGATATTATAGAAGCCAACAACAACAAAATCAGTTTGTGAAGATTTGTTCACCCGTCTCCACATAGAACAGCCCTTTACGTGTAATAGCATAGCGCGACTTACATGTAATACCCTTTTTCGTAGAGCGGGTCACATATGGGCAGTGATTTGCATTTTTTTAAACTATTTTTTTTTTTGGGTGCTATTTATTGTACAATTACATGGGATGGGTGAGGGCCCTGAGGGGGCTGGTAGCAGGCCCTGAGGGGGTGGTAACAGGCCCTGAGGGGGGTGGTAGCAGGCTGTGTTAAAGGTTTACACATGTTTCAATGCAAGCAATGTTGTGAGGTTTCAATTTACATGTACATGTATTAACCCTAACCCCTTGGGTATTTTTACTAGAAAGTATCCTGAATCCACCAAAATCCACCATTTTTGTCACACAAAATGCTGGTGTCCTGAATCCATCAGAATCCGCCAGTGTAGATATTGGACATCTATCCTGAATCTGCCAAAATCCACCACTAAATTTCTGGCGGATTTTGGCGGATTCAGGATACCATGCTCACATGAAAATTTGTATAGTATGTTGCTGCATAGAATCCATCAAAATCTAACACATACATGTACAAGTGTTGGCTGTACATGTACAGTACATGTAACTATAATCCATCAAAATACATCAACCAACATGACCAAGCAGTTAAAAACTATTGAAATCCTGAATCCATCAAAGTCCGCCATATGCTCAATGTGGAGATATCCTGAATCCACCGAAATCCTCCAAAACAGGGGGATGGATTTTGATGGATTCAGGGTGGTTAGGGTTAATGAGCTGTAGGACATTATCACAAGACTTGTACTCGTGCTCATGCAGTGACACTCACACCAATTCAAATCAACTATTGTGTTCCACTCAGGGGACCGTACTCAAGTTCCCTCAGCCTTATGTTCCCTCAGCCCTATGTTCCCTCAGCCCTATGTTCCCTCATCCCAAAATAGACCCGATGTTCCCTCAGCCCTATGTTCCCTCATCCCAACATAGGGTCTATTTTGGGATGAGGAACATAGGGTTGAGGGAACATAGGGTTGAGGGAACATAGGGCCTAATTTGGATTTAAAAAAAATGTTAGGCATTGAGGGAACATAGGGCTGAGGGAACATAGGGCTGAGGGAACATAGGCATGACCCCCCACTCAGCAGGATTAGAAATTAATAACAATTACAATTTACTAACGGGTAACACACAAATGTAGACTAAGCTACTTGCCAGACTATTAATGGGACAATATTGTCACGAACAACATGGAATGGAATTGGAGTGCTACTTTTAGATTATAAACTCAGTGAAAATAATACCCCACATGATAAGGTCGTAAAAATTATCATTGCTGCTGCATTTAAATGTAAATGAGCCAGTAATTTTCAGTCACTGTGTTCATTTTAAACTAGAACGCTGATTCCATGCCCTGTTGAATGTCTGCTCTGATCGTGATGATAGTGTACATGTAAAGATTGCTAATAAGGCTGTGCGTTTTCGGTTATTTCGGGAACTGGATACCCAAAATTGGAAATCTTCAGATACTTGGGTACCCGTAAACAATTTTGTAAAACCACATAAATATTAATCTTGTTTTATTAGATTCACAATAAACGTGGATTTACTGTAATAATTTCCTGACCATATTAAAAAATGACTCGTAGCATCCCCGTTTGCCACACACATACAAAATTAATTTATGTGTCACACAATCGCACTAATCCAATAACTGTGAACAAGACTATGTACAGTACATGTGTACATGTACTGTACCAACTCCTGATATGGCAGTCAACTCAAAACAGTTCTACACATGTAGATACCACAAATGCCGGCAAGTCCGTGAAAGCTTGATGGCAAATGTTACTTCTAAGCCATTATCTGAGTTTTCTTTATTTCGTTAAAAATAAAAATTCAGAGACTTCCATTTGTGTGGCTTAAATGTTCAGTCAGAATTTTTAAAAGTTATTTACAGGTAATTGGAACCGAAAAATGGAATCGGGTAATGACAGTTTCAGTCGGGTATCTGGATACCTGGCATAGCCTAATTTCCTTGGTGGTCAATAATGTACTTTCATGTAAATTGGTTAGTTGTACAATGATATGTACATGAAGCTGCATCAACTGATTCATGAGGTATTGAATTCCTTAAAACACAGTTTGGCTGAAGATCAAATCCCATCATTGCTACATTGTAGTTTGGTGGTTTCTCTAACCTTTATTTATGGCCTCTGAGATTCTAGTTTAATTTGAAGATAATTCTTCAAAATTAAAAAGCTTTTAACAGCCTTTATATATCTATTTCAAATGGATAATATATCCTGTCATAATTCACCTGACAATTTCTTGAAGCAGAGAAATGAACTTGACCCTAACCACCCAAAATCCTGCAAAATCCTTCAATGGGTACTTTTTTGGAAAAATTCAGTACTGTTGGAAACTGGTACTTTCACCTCTTCAAATGGGGCAAAATTACTATCTGGCATGGTGCATTTTGAAGATAAGGGCATGTTTCCAAAAGTGCACTGATGGATTTTGGAGGATTTGGGAAGGTTCCTAGCCAGAATACATGTACCTAGGGGGTTCGTGTTTTAATGAAAAGTAGATGTAAGTTAGTATAGCTGTTATTATAAATTGTAATACACAATGTATGTGTCAAAATCAAATCAGATTGTGCAGAGTCACTGAGTCAATACACTGTACAGCATGTAACATCAATATTTTATTCTCATTGTTCTGTACTAAAGATGGTCAGTCATCGCACCATACTGTACAATGTACATGTTTGCAAATGGTTTGGATTGAGGTCATTGTTACAATAGAAATAACCTTTGAAATGAAATTCTTTTGTTATATATTGGAAAGTAAGCTCACCCATGAAGGTTAAAAGTACATGGCCTTTCTTTTCGGCAGACATTTAACAGTCATAAATTTTCTTTGTGTAAATGGAACAGTTCCGCTTGTAATACATACAGTACAAGGGATGTGAGTCAAAGCATAATCTAAAAAGTGATCCCATGTGAAATTCTCTGTTGAGTTGTAATTAGTTCTGAAAAGAACTGGAGGTTATAACTCGACGTTTCGATCAGTATGCTCTGATCGTCCTCAGGAGAATGGACGATCAGAGCATTGTAACCAGTTCTTTTCAGAACTAATTACTACTCAATAGAGAATTTCACATGGTGTCACCGCAATTGGTCTTACTTATCCTCTTCATCATGCAAAGCTACAAGTTTTACCTAAAAAGTGATCCATCGATTCTTTGCATACATGTAACTCAAATCTTGCTCACATGATTTCACATTCACATCACTGACCAGTGTTAAAGGGACAATATCATCATGATCAACAGGGCATGGAATCGGAGTGCTAGTTTTCGATTAACTCAGTGACTGAAAATAATATCCCACATGATAAGGCCGTAATTACCATAACGGCTGCATACAGTACATGTACATGAGCCAGTAATTTTCAATCATTGTATTCATCTTAAACTAGGACACTGATTCCATGCCCTGTTGAAAGTCTGCTTTGATCGTGAAGGTACATGTGTCCCTTTAAGCTATCAACATTTATACATATGTACATGTTCGTAGTGACTGAAAAAAAATACCCATGATAAGGTTATACAGTTGCTGCTTGCATGTAAATGAGCCAATAATTTTCAGTCACTGTGTTCATCTTAACCCTAACTCCCTAGGCCCATTTGCTTACACATAACCTGAATCCTTCCTAACTCCCTAGGCCCATTTGCTTACACATAACCTGAATCCTCCAAAATCCTTCAGTAGTAAAGCAAGCACATGACATGTATGCACACATGTGTTTCTAATCTGTGATACATGTACATGGCCAGGGACCCTCCCTGCATGCATGGAACAATAAACAGTGTCCACTGAGCCAAGCACTGACCTTGCAATCACTACAACAAACATGGATGTACATGCACCATGGAAAAGCAAGTATGCCTAATAACCTCAATCCTCCAAAATCCTTCACGTTAGCAAAGAACATGGAGCATGCAACCTCAATCCTTCAAAATCCTTCACTTTATCAAAGAGGATTTTGGAGGATTTGGGAAGTTTAGGGTTAAACTACAGTTAGTATGCTGATTCCATGCCATGTTAAAAGTCTGCTCTGATCGTGACAAAATGTTTCTCCTTTAAGATTCTCAACGTCTAAGCCTGTATTTGTTTTTGCACTACAATTAGGTGATTGGAGTATTTTTCAGCACTTAAGGTACGGTGCTAGCAGTCCTGTCTGGCCACTATGGTGGATTACTACAGTGTTCTCAGCGTCGCCAGAGGCTCGTCAGTAGATGAGATCAAAAAAGCGTAAGTAATTATAATGGGATGGGGTAGTGCAAATAATTCACTGCAGATTTTAAAGGGATTGCACAACATTGGTGAAATACCCAAAAAGAAAATAAGTGAATTATAATTTTATCTGAAATGGTTAATGGTACTGAACACCCTGATAAGTTATTTTTTCCCCTAAAATGTAACAATTTTCTGGAAAACGTGAATTCAACATCAATTATCTGAAACTACATTCCTTCCACAAGAGAATGAATACAAATATTGTATCTGAATACATTCAGTTCACTCTGTTATTATTTTTAAATGATGCAGACAAATAAGCTGAATCTTTCGGGCTTCCGTGTTCACATTGTAATTATCTCTTGAATCGTATTTAGTATGGGTGCATTTGCAGACATTTCACCAATATTATACAGTGTACATACTTCATTTAACCTACAATCAATGTGTAATTTTTGTTTAAAAAAATTTGTTGAAAATATTGATTTTTCCTCACAGAAAGGCAGTTGGTTTCATACATCACCTTGAGACTTTTCACAAAATAATTGCCCGAAGAGCAGTGATTAAGTTCTTTATTGGCGGGGCTTGTAATTTTGTCTGCAAGAAAACTGTTAATGTCCAGATTAAAAGGAATTTCTCTACCTACACAGTGTATATGTAGATAGTTTGCATAATTTCCTTATAGTGAAATAATTTATTCACATGCTGTCGTGTACACGAACTTGTACTGTACTTTATGCATATCCATACTTTCAGATTTCTTCTGAAATGCTATGAATTCATATTTGCAAGAATATCTGCAAGAATTAACTGTTAATGTTCAGATTAAAAGGAATTTGTCTACACATATTTGAAGTTTGCCTAATTTCCTTATATTGAAATAATTTAATCACATGCTGTCGTGTACATGTATATGATATGTTTGTACTGTACTGTATGCATACCCATAAATGAAGATTTCCTTTGAAATTCCATGAATTCATATTTGTGCAAGGCGTAGATTTAAGCTATTAGACTGCATACTGTACATTGTGTGCAATATATGTGAAGCCAGATGTATGATACAGACATGGATGATTCATGTAATGCATAAATTCTGTATGCATTTTTTGAAATGTCATGTTTATTTTTATATTCGAACAAGTTTGTTTGTGTTGTACTGGCAAGATTTGTATCAGTCAGAATGCCATAATTAACCCTCCTACTGTTTGACCATTTGAAACCATTCAAAATTTCCACTTACCAAAGTGCATTGGTTTTGTACACACATGGTGATACCATTTGAACAGTGTTGGTAGCAAGCTTTACTACCATTCAAATCCATTCAAATGCATAGAGGGTCCATTGATTCACCACTTAGAAGTATCCAAATAAGGTTTTGTATTAGCTGTACTACCATTTGGAAAGATCCAAACAAGGTTTTGTATCAGCTGACCTTCCATTCAAAACCATTTGGGGGAATCAATACTGTACACAGTTATTTCACCATTCAAAACCACAAAAGCGAATGGTTTCAAATGGTAGATCAACTTGTATGAAAAAGGTACCAGAAGTACATGTAGGAGGGTTAATAATAGTAGAATAGGAAAGAATTCCCTTTTCTTTTTGTTTTAGTTCAAGTGCATAGATCTTTATTATGGTGCAGCCATCTTGTTTTTCTTCCATTCAAATCAATGTAACCAAACCGAGGCTGGAAGGAAAAATAGTCTGGCACCTTTTTATGAAATGAGAATTAGAACTGTCATTGCCATTGTGTATCAGGGAATCAGACAAAGATGGTCGCAGTGTGATGAAGGTCTATTGTACAAAAATGTACTTTGTACTACATTGTACATACAGAGTACAATTCATGCATGTACACACAACCCACGCCACCCATACACCTACCCCACCCCCTCCCCCCACGACCCTACCCCATTATAAGAGCAATACAACAGTAACCCTCCACCACTACATGTAGCCGCACTTTAGTGGGAAGTTGCTGTAGAGGTCAAGATCAGTCAACTGCCTGTTTTGACTGTTGACCCAAATGTGCACACAGGGGCCTTTTTGGCTGATTTTTACTGTCATTTTGACCACCCTGAACAATACCAGACAAAGATTTTACCAGTCAAAAACGGTTGACTGATTTTGACCTGTAAATGTACTTACTACACGTAAGGTTAGACAGTGTTTGACTTTTAAGTGCACTAGATATACCTTGGCAAGTATTTCAACATTTTGACTGATTTTGACCCTTGTAGTAGTAGGAGGGTTAAGTCACTCCACTTTGTACACGTATGTATGGCAAGTAAAATGAATTAAACTTTTCAAGCAATACGACAATTGAGTTCCTGTAATATTCTGCCCGGTATGTCCTTTGAGTTAAGTTGAAAATGCTTTGTTCGTGTGAATGCATTTACTGGTGCTGGACTTAACCTGTGATATTCAGATTACCCATACTGGTGCTTAACCCTCATGCTATTGCTGCACTTCAGTGGGAAGCTGCTTTAGAGGTCAAAACCAGTCAACTGCCTGTTTTGACTGTTGACCCAAATGTCCACACAGGGGCATTTTTGGCTGATTTTTACTGTCATTTTAACCACCCTGAACAATACCAGAAAATGCTTTTACCAGTCAAAAACGGTTGACTGATTTTGACCTGTAAATGTACATACATGTACTACATATAAGGTTTGACAGTGTTTGACTTTTAAGCGCACTAGATATACCTTGGGAAGTACATGTATATCAACATTTTGACTGATTTTGACCCTTGTAGTAGTAGGAGGGTTTACCAACTTTGCTTTTTAGTTGACAATTTATCAGTACCTTAGCCCTGCAGCTACATTTTTTAACTGAAGAATTAAGCACAAAATATTCCTGAATTGTTTTTTTCTGTCTATAGATATCGAAAGAAAGCATTAAAATGGCATCCAGATAAGAATCCCAACAACAAAGAGGAAGCTGAGAGAAGGTTTAAGGAGGTTGCCGAGGCATATGAAGTGCTGTCTGACAGTAAGCTGGCTTTTTTCAACTTGCATTTTTAAAATTTTCTTATTATTATTGTTTATATTAATGTCCCTTAGGAACAGACAGAAAGGCACCGAGCGCTACAGACATGTTCAGATGTTCATCCTTATTAAAAAAAAATTCATTTGCCTGTATTGGTAGAACCTTGTTAACTTACATGAACATAGGGTCTGTGGTTGGACTTGGATGGACAATTTAATTTTCCTTTGGGCTGGCAGCCTGTAAATAGCATCTTATTAAATTGCATCCGTATTTGTTTGGTTCCCTGACTGCCTATCAAAAAAATCATTATGCAAAAAAAAGAAATCATAGTTTGAAAGGCACCAGACTATTTTGCACATACATGTAAGCCTCATTTTGATTCTCATCGACTTGTGTATTACAAAAACCAAGATGACCGCTCCAAGCATATTTCTCATGTAGATAAATTGGTTATATTGTCCATTTTGTCGCAGTTTAGGATATCAAGACAGGGTATTTTGGAAGCCCTGTATTAAAACCTACCTTGAGAAAATTTACATATATATATTTATCCTCTTATTTAATTTCTTTTTTCTTTTACAGAATCCAAAAGGGCAATTTACGACAGATATGGTGTAGATGGCCTGAAACAAGGAGGTATGAAGATTTTAAAAAGTATTTCTTTTTTTCAACCACAAACCATTTCTTCCTGCACTCGGTAGACTTCGTTAGCCTAATTTGCATAATAATCACATGACCCACATTGTGGTAGGCAAAATGGCGGCATGATGTTTTCCCTGTCGTTTTTTTTAAATGTGCAATTGATTGAATCCAACCCATATGATCAACAGTAGTCACGAAGTGGGATTTCGCCATTGCAATTGATAATTAGGGACGTAACGATACCGCTTTTTCACGATACGTATCGTGAATACTAAAAATCCTTTAAAAGAAGTGTCAGTGATGTTGTGAATTACCCAATGTTGTACAGAGACTTAGACACAATAAAAATAACACTTACACAGTTTCCTGTTGTTATTTTATTCTCCCCTTCCCCTTTTAAAATGCCTACGGCCTGCTATAAATTAGGCATAATCATGAACAAATGTTTGTCCAGATTTCTGTTCAAACAACTTGTTTTTAATGTGTTATGTTGTTGTGTTTTATGTTCAAGGATTGTATAAAATAAATTTCGGCAAAAATAAATATACACACAGAAGTTCAACCACGTGTAAAATGTTGAGTCCAAAATTCTAACTATTTGATCAGCATAATAATAAACACATTGCTGACTATTATCCACACGAATCTGGTTCACAAATAAGGAATTCTTACTTTATATTTAACCCACCGAAGTTTTTCCATGACAAAATGTCAACAATGAAGTCTATTCTGTGGAAAACCCATCATCATTCAAGACTCCCCACATTTCTTGTAGCACTGGACAAATTAAGTCAATAGAACTATTAGAAGGCACTATAATATTGTTTGTTGAAATAAAATATCGGGAATACGGAGAGTCTTTCTGACTAGCGGCGATGTGCCACATGCAAAATGGATTCTATCGTCGGCATTTTTTAAGACAGTGCTCAGGAATTTTTGTCAGGGAAAACTTCACTGACTTTTGTGGTCTAAATGTCAGTAGTGCTAATAATTGTAAACAAAATCTGGTTTGGATAAAATTCAGTATTTTTTATATTCTGATGAAATTTTGTGGGAACCCAAAAATCGTCAGTATCACGATACGCGGTTTTGTATCGTGATGCGTATCGCTGCATTTTTGTATTGCGTTAATTGATGCATCGGTGAATCGTTACACCCATATTGATAATATGTGATGTTACTTTATCAGGTTTGTTTGCTTTTAGGTAAATTTTATGTAAAACCTTGATCATTTTTTATGTTAAGATTACCATATGTGATTATTATTTCTTTATAAAGACACATTTAAACAAATGTCTTAAACTTTCTGTTCATAGGTGGGTCTGCACAAAATGATTTTGCTTTCACAAACTTCGGCAACTTCGGCGGCAACTTCCATTTTACGTTCAGAAATCCAGACGACATCTTCAAGGAATTCTTCGGAACCAGCGATCCCTTTGCAGCCTTTTTTGAAGGTAAAATATTATTGAGAGTTTCAGTTTGGACGGTTATTGAGAGTTTCAGTTTGGACGGTTATTGAGAGTTTCAGTTTGGACGGTTATTGAGAGTTTCAGTTTGGACGGTTATTTGCTGTAACACATTATAAATAACTGAAAATATTAGGCTCGGTACCAAATGGATCTCAGAGTGACATGGTTGTCACAGTAATGTAATATTCTTAGTGCTATACTTTTATAAAGTATGGATATAAGGACACCCCCCCCCCCCTCTGGCACATTTCTTTTTGTTTTGAGAATGAGAATGAGGCTATGGGTGCATTAGACCTGTGATTGCAAGGGTCAATATTAGTGTAAATGCTTATATACTCGCCAAGGTATATCTAGTGCACTTACTGTGTAGTAAGTACATTTACAAGTCAAAAGGAGTCTACCGTTTTTGAAAAAAAAAGCATTGTCTTGTATTGTTCAGGGTGGTCAAAATGACAGTAAAAACCAGTCAAAAATGCTTCTTTGTGCACAATTGGGTCAACAGTCAAAGCAGGCAGTTGACTGGTTTTGACCACTATAGCTACTTCCCACTAAAGTGCAGCTATAGTAGGAGGGTTAATAGAATATGGTAGTATTTGTAATGACATCCTGATTATTGTACCCATTGATACATATAAAAAGTAAATTCACATACAATTTTTCAGTCTGTAAATTGTTATCGTAAGGGAAACAGCCCGAGAACTGGGTCAATGACTCAATTAACTTTTCAGCAAAGTGTACTCAACTGTTTTGTATTTGACTTTGAACTGATAGCATACAGATAAACACCATAACACTCATCATTTCTCAGAATCTAGAGCTACTTGCCACTAAAGTTCAGCGATATTAGGAGGGTTAATTTTCTTGCATTTAGGCGTGTATGTAACTTCACAACTTGTAATGACCCTCATGTCGTTAACTGCACAACCTTTTTCTTTGACGTGGTAATTTATGCATATTTTGTCTGCACAGAATCAAGAATGGGCCAATCACATCAGCGAGGCCATGGAACTCTCTTTCAAGATTCATTTGGGAGATCGGGCTTTCCAGGCCATGGGTAAGTGTCATTTCATATTTTTAATTTGGGAACCATTATTTTAGTTTATTTTAGTTTATAGGCCTAATGGTTCACAAAATCTATATATACATTTTTTTAAAGTGGTTTTTCCACAAGTCAACATGCAGGAATCCTTATAATAATATGGTTAAGAATTTGACCCAGTGACCCTATCCGCTCCGTGCATGATCTGTAGAGGGCACCCTTCAGGCACTTAGAATATTGCTAGTTAGTGGTGCGCTCTTGACTCCACTTGCATTTAAGTGTTAACGGATGCCGGGGAATTGTTTTCATTGAATTAAAAGTAGTTTTAGCATACATATGTATACAGACTACATGCACACCATACTACATGGCACTGCAGAGTGCCCTGGACTAGTAGACTGTTAGCCTGAAGATCTGGGGCCGATTTCACAAAGAACTAAGATTGATCTTAACTGTGTATCAATCTTAATTGCTTAGCAAAGTGTGATGTCACAATACAAATCACTATGGTAATACTAACAACTCATTTTAAGATGAATCTTAGTGCTTTGTGAAACCGATCCCAGACGTCACACTTTGAGGCTCGTGAATTACATCAGATACTGGCCGCAGCCGCCATGTTTTCCCCCAAGATTCAACTTTTACCTTGGTTGGTAGCTAACACGCGAGCCTCGAAATGCGACGTCAGATCTTCAGCATATAATGTATCCAATGAAATCCCTTGAATGGTACGCCGGGAGCCTATCTTTACCCTTGAGGATAAAGACAGGGGACTAGTCTAGTAGACTGGGAGCATATTCACCAATAGAGGGCTGTGATGTGCACAGAGTAGACAATATTATGCATGCATGATTATGACACTAGAAGCAAAAGAATCTTCAAAGCATAAATATAATTACCCCTAGCCATTGGACTGACATGATTTATTCATAGAATCAGTTCCCTTGTGGATGCAACCCAAGCTGCAAAATATAAATAAGAGCTCCAACCAGAAACCATATGCTTTTTGTTAGTCTAGTTAAAATTCAGAGGGAGCACCAGTATAAATACCAGTTATAAAGAATTTAATTATCTTCAGTTTTGAATCCATCTACAATGTATTTTTCATTATCTTTTATTAACAAGTGTGGAAATATTTTGGCTGGGAAGTGAAAGCAATTATTGTATATAAATGAACCATGTGAAACTAAAAGCTGTTTTAGCTAAATGTAAACACAGATTTACAGTGTACAACACTAATTATTTTACTGATACTTTTGTTAACTTTAATAATTTCTTATAATTTTTTTCTTCATTTTAATCCATTTTTGATCATATGAAGTGTTACAACTTTTAACTTTTAATTCATTCATAATGCTCCATTATTTTATTCATTCATGTTTTTTACAATTTTGTTTTTCAAACATTTGAAGAGTTTCATAGCAAAATGCGATAAATGCCATATTTAAAACTTTTGCACCAACACCACTCAGACATCGTTCACAGGTAGGCAAACACAAGTTCAAACTCGGTTTTTAGCAAAACGCGATATAACCACTGTATAAACTCAATCATTATACACGTTTTATTCCAAACCGCGATAAACGCCACGCCAGCTTCTCTGCAATCTGCAATATATCCTCTCAGCCAAAATGGATTAGTGTTTTGCTATGAAACTCATTTGTTATCTCTTCAACCATTTCCCCAAACTACTGTTCATTGTCTTATCTATTTCCTTTAAATTTTAGGTAAATATTTTCCATTAAAATGTAAAAAAGCTCTAACAAAATGGCTGCCATTGAACAAGCCAACGATGCGTTTAATCGCTACCATCTTTAACTGAATCACAAACATCTAAGAGATGCCTTAGATTTACTAAATAGATTATGTGTACTCTTTACAAACCAAATGGCATTCCCCATTACACACAAGTATGTGTACAATGTATACACCTGCAGCTGGAGGTCAAAGTTCAAGAATGATCAGTGACATCACCAGTGGAGGGTTGGGGGGGGGGATTTTAAATTGCTGTGAGTCCATTTTCAAAACATCTGAGACCCACTTGGAGGCCAAAGATTTTTTTGCATTTTTAACTTACATTTGTGACCTGTTCTCACAAAACCAGGACAAAATCACCAGAAATATATGTACTTGATGGTTTTTTAAGTGTTTTTTTAAGTGTTTGAAGGGTTTTTATCACCTAGTCCCATCCCCAGTGGGTGGTACAGTTGGGTATCACCCACTGGGACTAGGTGATAAAAGCCCTTCAAATACTTAAAAAAAACACTCAAAAACCATGAAGTATTTCTGGCGACTTTGTCCTGGTTTTGTGGGTGCAGGTCTCATATTACAGGTACATGTATGTGCAATTTGAAGAAAAATATTTGCAATATTTAAAAATGGGTGAATTTTGTGCTGGTTAATTGGTGGGGTGCGATGGAACCCCCTTTCCCAATATGGCCTACATGGTATTTCCACCTGTTTCTTTCCATTTCTTCCATCCAATCATTCCTTCACCTCTTCAGTCCTCTCACCACTACAAGTTTCTTCAATCCATTTGGCGACCCTTGGAGTTTCTTTCAACCCCGCGGGTAAGGAACACAACAAAATGCAGGAAGAAAAAAAAAACACCTGTCTGTGCCAATGTACAGTGTTCAGTTCATTACTCTTGCTGTATGTGGCACTGGGTCATAGGTCAGCCGGGATTCTGGAGGGGAGAAAGGTCTCTTCATAATGGAAATAGGATTCTAGCACGTAGCACCTTGGCTTTAGATTAGCTTGGAGAAGGTGTCTAACCCAAAACATGCATTTTGAGTTAATTAGGTCACTTAACAATAACATACTAACATTTAATGACATAATATCTTTTTGCTGATGATAAACCAAAGCAACCCTAACACTCATGCTGCAGATAATATTCACTTACACTGTA
The DNA here is from genome assembly GCA_029582265.1 of Zoroaster sp. YZ-2022. Classification (NCBI taxonomy): domain Eukaryota; kingdom Metazoa; phylum Echinodermata; class Asteroidea; order Forcipulatida; family Zoroasteridae; genus Zoroaster; species Zoroaster sp. YZ-2022. The sequence continues at coordinate 18,933,218 of CM055830.1, forward strand.
CATGTATACCTGATTTCTTGACTTTTTTTTTGTATACACTGTATATATATAGTCAATTGTTTGCATTGAAGGAAAGGTACAACATTGGTTATTGTTTGCAATTTATCTTCTGTGAATATGCTGAATCTCTTAGAATCAACCAACCTATGAAAGTGAAAATGCTTTCAGATTTATTTGTATTCATGCTACTGTGGGAAGAGAACTTGATCCTAAATTCGAACTGGGATTATTAAGTATTTCTTAGAAATGAGAAGCATGGTTTAACAGTAAATACATCCTGAAATGAATTTCTCAAAATACTTTTCTCGAAGTATCTTATTTCAAAGTATCTGTTTCGATCCTTCCTTTATGGAAAGTATTAATGTTCAGTTGATACAAAACTTTCAGGAAATTGTCAGGTAAAATTGTGAAAAAACACTGGCGCTACGTCAATAATAATGTACTATACATGTACATAAAATTTATTGTCCGCACTTGACAGGGGGAAAAAAACGATGTTTACTTAGGCAACCAAAAAAGTCTCCAGTTTCTGGTCATCGGTCGACTTAAAAATCGGTACAGTGACGCGCCTTTTTTTTTTTTACCAACAGGGAAATACGTGATACCATTGTATACGCCAGGACAAAATTTCCAATATACAAAGTATGGTGGCTAAGAGAGGCCATCACAAATCAGGCAAACGTTCCTAACCCCAATGTGAAAAAGTCGTTTAAAGCACAGCACGGCAAAATTCCAATCGATCCAGCAATTTTGGCTGCAATTGGATGTTGTTTCATAGCAAAAGAGAGAATTAAAAATGCCGATGCACGGGTCTGAGGCGACGCACGCAGACCAGAAACCAGAGACTTTTTTTTGTTTAGCCTTACAGTGTATGCTGCATTGTTTTTCTGAATCTTTCTTTTGATTTGTTTTAACCCTCCTACTACTATAAGGGTCAAAATCAGTCAAAATGTTGATATACTTGCCAAGGTATATCTAGTGCACTTAACCCTCCTACTACTACAAGGGTCAAAATCAGTCAAAATGTTGATATACTTACCAATGCATATCTAGTGCACTTAACCCTCCTACTACTACAAGGGTCAAAATCAGTCAAAATGTTGATATACTTGCCAAGGTATATCTAGTGCACTTAACCCTCCTACTACTACAAGGGTCAAAATCAGTCAAAATGTTGATATACTTGCCAAGGTATATCTAGTGCACTTAACCCTCCTACTACTACAAGGGTCAAAATCAGTCAAAATGTTGATATACTTGCCAAGGTATATCTAGTGCACTTAACCCTCCTACTACTACAAGGGTCAAAATCAGTCAAAATGTTGATATACTTGCCAAGGTATGTCTAGTGCACTTAACCCTCCTACTACTACAAGGGTCAAAATCAGTCAAAATGTTGATATACTTGCCAAGGTATATCTAGTGCACTTAAAAGTCGAACACTGTCAAACCTTACATGTAGTAAGTACATTATCCCTCCTACTGCTACAATGGTCAAAATCAGTCAAAATGTTGATACATGTATACTTGCCAATGTATATCTAGTGCACTTAAAAGTCGAACACTGTCGAACCTTACATGTAGTAAGTACATTTACAGGTCAAAATGAGTTGACTGTTTTTGACTGGTAAAAGGTATTGTTCAGGGTGGTCAAAATCACAGTAAAAACCAGTTAAAATGTCCCTGTGTGCACATTTGGGTCAACTGTCGAAAAACAGGCAGTTGACTGGTTTTGACCTCTATAGCTACATGTACTTCCCACTAAAGTGCAGCTATAGTAGGAGGGTTAATTAGAGTCATATTAAATGCTGAATATGTCAGATTGGCGGGCATGTAAGACATGCACTTAGTCTTTCCTCTTGCCTAATATTTATACAGTTTTACTCATATCACTTGTTGATCAGACTGGCCCGCCGTCAGCCTCATACCGGAATCAAAAGAGTATTTGCCTCCAATGTACATGTATATGCTTGACCTGATTAAGGGATTTTCACCCACATGACGTCTCATTCATATTAAATTGTAAACATGAAATCTGTATGAGAATAAAAACTGCATTGTTTTGGCATAACATTCTGCATGTATGTGTCACATTAACTGTGACTACAAGGGTAAAAAAAACAGTCAGAACGTTGATATACTTGCCAAGGTATATCTAGTGCACTTAAATGTCAAACACTGTCAAACCTTACGTGTTGTAAGTCCATTTACAGGTCAAAATGAGTCAACCGTTTTTGACTGGTAAAAGCATTGTCTTGCATTGTTGAGGTTGGTCAAAATGACAGTAAAAACCAGTGAAAAATGCCTGTGTATGCACAATTGGGTCAATAGTCAAAACGGGCAGTTGACTGATTTTGACCTCTATAGCAACTTGCCACTAAAGTTCAGCTGTAATAGGAGGGTTTTAAATTTTTAATGTGGGAATTTCATCATCAAATAACATTTTTTTCACTTTCGATTTTACAAACCATTATTGAATAAACCAAGCAGACATGTAACTATATACATGTACTGTCCCTCGATAAAGTCACAATATGCTGTTTACAGACACAATTCATGAATAACTTGCATTTTGTTGAAACAGCTAACCATACTGCTGTTAGATCTCCCGCTTTACTAAACAAAAAGTTCCCTCTATGTTCAGAATCTAAAATATTTTGTTTACTTTTTCCTCCCTATAACCTGTGACCCCTTTGTGATATGATTGCATGGGAGTCTCTCTGCATGTTGATCAATCCTACCCTGCTTGTTGTACCCACAGTAGTTTCTCCGCTTCAAGTTTTGACGATGGTTTCAGCGATTTCGGTAGTTTTGGCATTTCTTCAGGGTAAGATAGATGTTTACGTTAAAAGGTGTCAATTCTTATAGTGGCTTATTAAACTAGGGACAATATCATCACGATCAACAGGGCATGGAATCGGAGTGCTAGTTATAGATTAACTTAGTGATTAAAAATGATATGGTCATTACCGTTGCTATTGCATAAATGAGCTCGTAATTTTTAGTTATTGTGTTCATCTTAAACTAGGACACCGATTCCATACCCTGTTGAAAGTCTAAGTAAACAGCTAAGAAATTAAAATTGATGATCAATTGGGGAATAAAATGTAAAACCATACTCATATGAACATCTCACTTTCTGACTGCCTTAACAAGTTGAAATGGCCCTGGTTCTCTTAAGGTCAGTCCCAGTGTATAAAACATGTGACATGGTATAATATCATTGGTAATTTTGGCAAAATATGCTTCTACTGAATATGCTTATTTTCTTTGAATTAAGATTTATATTAAAGGGAAGGTACAACATTGGTAATGTTAAAACCGCTTCTATGAATATACTTATTTTCTTTGAATTAAGATTTATATTAAAGGGAAGGTACAACATTGGTAATGTTAATAAAACCGCTTCTATGAATATGCTTACATGTATTTTCTTTGCTTTTCAGCTTAGTATGTTGTTTTGATCACAAAGAAAATAGTAAACATACATTCAGATTTGTTTTAATTCATTCTAATGTGGAATCAATTTATAAAAGAGTACCCTTTCCCAAATTATTATTTCACTTTTCTTAAAACTAAAAGCACCTCAGAAGTTATTAATAGAATTATTTGATAAGGAAGATTAATGCCGTCATCAGCTAGCTTTACACTAAATGGAGAATGAAGCTTGTTTTTACAGTAACTGTGTCCCGAAATAATTAATGATATGTTCCACCTTAAAGACATCTTGGCCATTTGTTACTGTAAAACAAACCTTTCGACATAAATAGAGAATTATCTGTTGCAAATTGCTTACCAACCTAAAGGATCTGTAGTATAAATTTAAAAAAATTGTAGTTATTGGCCTTAGGTTCCGAACCTAGCAGTAATTTACTTATGCGTGAATGTCAGCCTCGTCCACAAGTATGCATGAGGATCGAATAAATTGGATAGAGAATTAGCTGTTACAAACTGCTTATCAACCTAAAGGACCTGTAGTATAAATGCAAAATCGGTGTTATTGGCCTCAAGTTTCAAACCTATATGTAGCAGGTTCTTTCTCAAGGCCTTTGAGAAAGAACCTGCTAGGTTCGAAATGTAAGGCCAATAACAATTATTTTGCAGCTTTACACTAAGTTAGTTTTACATTAAGATTGACCATTTTGTATTTTTGAATTACCAATTCCTATATCTTACCTTTTAATTATAACATTTATTTTATTTTAAGGTTTACATCATTCTCGTCGTCATCCTCATTTGGGGGTGGACCATCCAGTATGCGTAGTGTCTCTACATCCACAAAGATCATTAATGGCAAAAGAATTAAAACAACAAAGTAAGTTTCCCTTAACCCTACTACCCCAAATTCCAGGGGTGTGATTTGTCCGGATTTTCGGATTTTTACAAATCGCATTGTTGTGATCCTCCGGATTTTAAAGATTTAAGCAATAAAGGAAAGCAAAGCAAATGCTCAGAACTATAGATTTCACCACAGCCGCTGTTCACAACAGCGGCCCCAATACCCGTAGCAAAATTTACATGGATTTTTAAAAACTGCCCATTCACACCCCTGAAATCCTCCAAAATCCTTCTGCTGGTTTTGCCTGATTTTGATGGATTCAGTATTCCACAGAATAGAGCATGTAGCCATGAATACCAAATCCATCAAAGTCCACCTGGCTGTTTTTGTTGGATTCAGGACTGTGCACAGCCAAGCCATGGATGCTTTGCATTTGCTACTGTACCAATTCCATCAAACTCCACCGGCTGCTTTTGTTGGATTCAGGACTGTGTATAGCCAAGCCATGGATGCTTTGCATTTGCTACTGTACCAATTCCATCAAAGTCCAACAATTGGGGTACCTTTTTACTGCATGTTGATGGATTTTGGAGGATTTGGGATGGTTTCTATCCAAAATGCCTAGGGTTAGGGTTTTAATTTTTGTGCTTTCACAGCTATTAAAGGGACAATATCGTCACAATCAACAGGACACGGAATCAGAGTGATAGTTTTTCATTAACCCAGTGACTGAAAATAATAACAAGTCAAGGTCATGTTACTGTTGCTGCTGCATAAATGAGCCAGTAATTTTCAGTCACTGTGTTCATTGTAAACTAGGACACCGATTCCATGTCCTGTTGGAAGTCTGCTCTGATCGTGTCGCTTTAAAGGGAAGGTACATATTCAACATCAGTATTTGGTAACGAACATGCATTTCAACCCTCTAGTTTTCAAAACATATATCAACTGATCACACTGAAAGAGTTTCATCACAATATGTGCTCACATTCTTGAGGAAATGATGAAAAACTGTCCAAGGTTTTTATATGTTTTACAAAAAGTTGCAGACACATGTGCTTCCATGTGTGGTTACAGCATTGGTACATTATGCATGCTTTTGTTTAAAGACCTCCATGTATTTACATGATGCAGCAAAATTCTCACGCCACATTCACTCAATTTTGGCATTATTTGGAAAGTAAGCCTGAGAACACGCTCTTTTTAAATAACCAATATTTCAGGAGATAATATCCCAACTTTTACCCCCAAACTTCAGGATAAGAGAAAACGGTCAAGAAACAGTTATCAATGAAGAGAATGGCATGATCACATCCAAGTATGTCAACGGCCAGCCACAGGTTGCAAACTAGTATGTCGACACTACTCTTTCTACAACCATCACAGTGCTACAGGAACACAGGTTTATTTTGTCTGGATTCTGCACAGGAAATCATCCCATATGTATTGTAAAAATCTTATTAATAAAGGCAATTTCTGCCTCAAGAATCGCTTTTGAACTTTAAAATCACAAGGAATACACACAGCGGTTATGCCAGCTTTGGAATCGGAAGTAGCCAAAAAAAAATGAGCAGACCCTTTTTTTGTTCAGTTCAGAATTGTTTGCTGATTGTTTAATTATTTTACTGGTAGTGTCTAAAAAAGCAAAAAAAAACCTTTTAAGCCATTTTGAACATGGAACCTGCATACAACATTTTCTATACGTAATTAATATGTACAGTACAAAAATTGATTTAACACAGAACAAAACAGTGTTAAAAGTGTGTGTTTTAATGCACAGTTTCCTAGGTGCTGTCTCGACAACTGATGTGGATAAATCCCCTGCTATAAAGTGAATTATTGTAACATTTGTGAGTTATAATTCAGCATGTGCCTAATATATTTGGAGCTTGTTTTGTACGAAAGTGCTTTGTCAGTTCATGTTTAAGTGTGTCAGTTACTAATTTAGTGTCTTTTTAGTTACTTATCGGTGACATTTTAACAAACATTATAATTTCTGCTTTAGGAAAGATTTGATAAACAAAATGTAAATATCATCTCTAAAATTTCAGGATGGGTTTTTATTAATTTCTTTGTTGCATGTGAAATGGATTATTTTGAGGAGGAATAACGAAGCTAAGATAAATCATCCCTAATTTGCCATAGTGACCAATCCCGAATTAAGTTGGCATAGTGACCAATGCGGTATTGGTCACTTTGCCAAATTACAAAAATAGCCAGTTAGAGCATTCGTCATTTGAATGTATGCTCTATCTCCAAAACTATAAGGAATACATGCATATGGATTAGATACAATGGTAGGTCTCTTCCTGAATGTACTAATGGGCGGGAAAACTTAAAATTGAAAAAAGTCGGATTGCTCACTGGCAAATTAGGGACGAAATGTGTAACTTTTTTAAACTTCAAGGTTGTGTTGTGTATTAAAGTGGGCCATCCACTCAAAGGTGAAAGATGTAAGATTAATTTTAATTGTAATGCTATGCTGCATGCCTAGACTGGTCCCCTATCTTTATCCTCAAGGATACAGACGGGCTCCGGCTGTACCATTCACTGATCCCTATCAGTGGCGCACCCAGGATTTGATTGGGGGGGGGGGGGCTCAAAATATTTTTATTTGAAATCCAATATGGGGGAGAGACATGGCTGACCCAAACCATAACCGCTGGCGCGGCTGCAGCCATGTCCCTAGTCGTGCTCGTCAGTGAACCTACGGCACATGTTAAATGTTTCCTGGTGGTTTCTAGTCATAAAAAGAAGACATTATGGCATGATTCGGACTCGTAGGGTTTTACCTTCCATATAATTTCCTCCTCTTGATGTAAAGAACTTGAGCTTGTTTCGTCTGCAAGATTTCTATAGTTAAATACTTTCATTGCTTGGACGTAAAGTTTGTGATCATTCCGGGCGGAGCTAAATTTTTTCAAACACGAATTTGGCGGCAAAACCAAATCCCAATATTATCCAATCGGTGTTTGCTAAAAGAGTGTCACATAATCTTTGTAAATTAAAACCCAATCCTGGGCCATTGTGTACAAACTGGAAAGGAGTTGATTATAATGCGGGCGTGTTTAAATTTTACGAGTAACCTCAACGACCTCAACAAGAGAAACGGACAACAGAAAATGAAAATAAAATTAGTAAAGCTGCCCCCTGATCAGGGTGCACCATGGCAGGGGGGGGGGGGGAGAGAATTTGTAAAAATGCTTGTTATATATACTGGTGGCCCTTCAAGCTTACATGCACATGCATACGCAACGCCGTAAAATATAATAGTGAGTGGAATAAATGGAAAACTTTTGGAGGGGAGCTTGAGTCTCCTGAGTCCCCATCCCTTGTACCACTGCCCTATACTCCTTGCCGAACTCCTCTGTAGACAAGACTTGGGCTCAGATTTTGCTCTCTTTCCTGGCTCCTTTAAAAAAAAAAAAAAACATCAGCGGGCCCTTGGGGGGGGCTCGAGCCCCCCAAGCCCCCCCCTTGGGTGCGCCACTGATCCCTATATAACTGGATAGGAGATGGGCGCTGATTGGCGTATAAAAAGTTGAAGTAACCGGCCGCCATGTTCCCCCAAAAGGTTAAGAGTCAAACGTCATATTAGCATACAGACAATAACAACTGGTTCAGCAGCACTCGGCATTGTTGTCGTCGGTCGGGTAGCAGTAAACCTGTCCGGCCGTCACACATGCGCCTTCTTTCTTGGGGGAACAAAGATGGCGAACAACGAGCTTCAGCCAATCAGCGCAATCTCATATCCAGTAAGTATAGAGATCAGTGGTACCATTCAAGGGATTTCCTTGGATACGTAGTGCTGAAGATCTGACATCATGCTTCGAGACTCACGCACTAGCTACCAAACAAGGTCAAACGGCATTTTGAGTTCGAATCTCCCAGTTGTAAATTCTCGCTATACATCATTATTACGAGATATTGCAGAAATAGGGTCCGTATAATTTGATAACAAAACGGAAGGTGGAATAGAGGAAATGCATTTTATTGCTATACCAGTAGTACAGCCGGTGCAAATTGGGCGCAAAATTGATGACTGACATAGGCCTAGCTTTTTTCTCTCTATATACGGACTTGATACACAGAACATTTGTTTTTAACCAATGTAACGATATATATATATATATATATATATATATATATATAAATTGAAAGAGAGGTTACTCTTCTGATAAACTGTTCCTACGAGCGAGTATCCCTTTTTCTTCGAATCAAAATACATAATACATTAAACAACCAACCGGGGAAAGTTTCATCTTGTTACGTTGTGTAGTGAACTAGAAAATATTGAAAAAACAAGCTAGCGTAATATAATGTTTACAGAGATAATAATGTTCTCAGACATGACAGGATTTTTTTGGATTGCCATTATTTTCGGCTACTTGTCTGTGAAGATCATAATTTGTTTTCAGTGTGTATGCTTCATGGTTGCTTTACATTTATGTTTTCCTGGTATTGATTATAGAATATTTTAAGTTATATATTATTTATTTCTGTAAATACGCACCTCCTGAATAAAATTAACATAATTATAGACAATAAAGCATGTTTATAAATTAAAAAAAACGATGAATGTTAGATCACGATGTCATTTATATGCAGATAATCAAAATTTTGACTAATTAAACAGCTTTTCCTAACAATGCTCTCTTTGTTAAAGACTCCTGTTAAAGTGTGCTGCGTTCTGATTGGTAGTTTTATTTTGACGTAACTAATGTTTTCAACCAATGAAAAATGACTCACTGGTTCGAGGAAGTATTTATTGACTGTGACATTTTAAAGGGAAAATACACAAATTAATGGAATGTTGGCAAAAACGACACTCTTAAAACTAAAGTGTTGAATCAACATTTTAAAGAGTTCGGTCAGTGACAACTCTTTATAAAGTTGGATTTAACTTTTAAAAGTGTTGAATTAATATTGATAAAGTTAGACTTAATGTACAGCGCCTTGATTTCGTGTTAATTCAACACTTTCTGTGAGTTGAATTCAACTTTATAAAATGTTGTCACTCACCGAACTCTTAAAGGTTGATTCAACACTTTAGTTTTAAGAGTGTACTTCTATTTGTGTGCTAACTCCATAATATCCTGTAGTTCCCCCAGAGAGAATTCGTTCCCTAAAAACAACACATTGAACGAGGGACGGGTTCCAATGAGAGTATAGGTGTGTATACGTGACGTACAGTCCACACATCGTTTCTCAAATGAATCTTTAAATTCCATGAGTGTTTATTGACGAGAAGTCCACACATTTTTTCTACAGTAAGATAAGGCAACTGAAAATTACATTTTTGGAGGCTAAAATTAAACATTTATCTTCACTTTGCAACAGAGAGGTCCATGATAAACTTTAAGCCGTTGCTCAAACGTGAGATGATAGAGGCGCCATCCGATGAGGTTACTCTACACTCGATATCAAGATCGCATTGGCGAAAAGGAAACAAACTCGGCACATCGGTACCAATTCGCCAAACTGCTCACCTGTAACATTGACCGACATTTTCTTCAGTGTTTTTGCTTTTACGTATACGGTACTGTAAACAGGCACGTAGCTACGGGGGGCACGTGCCCCCCATAAAAATTGCAAATTGGATGTTAGTTTCAAAAATTCAAAGGGGTGGGCCATCCCCCCCCCCCCCATACCAACAAATAATTGTGCGAAAAATTCTGGCTCACAAGAGCATGCACGGAATGTGCCCCCCAAAAATTCCAACTCTGGCTACGTGCCTGACTGTAAACCGTGATTTTTAACAGAAGTTAATGAGTTTTTAACTGGAAGTGTTTTACTGATGATTGAAATATCAGCCTCCCCAACCATGGAATGTCAGTCAAGCTCTAGAACATCCGACGATTGCCCCTCCCGAGGACAGGGAGTACAAGCCGATAACGAATTGTTGCCAATCGAATGCAGGAAAGGTTAGTTAAAATGGTTGCATGATATGCGCTTACACACACACACACACACACGAATAAACATTTTTTTTTTTAAATGTACGCTCACTCTCCCGTCCGTACATTTCCTCCACGGTCTAACCTTCGTAGAGAAGACATGACCGTCACCAAGCCAATGCCGTAGCGGGTAGCTGTCGTGGATCAGGGTTCGAACCCGGACGTACCAGTCTGGAACTGCCTGCAATTGACAGACCGGTGGACTAACGGCTTGCGCCACCAATCCTCTTGTTATGTGGAGTTGAATTTTTAAACTACTCAAATAAATCATGATTACATAGCCATTTAAAATGGGGAAAAAAAGCGACATTGCACTGCTGGGATTTGAACCAGGGTCAATTACGCCGAAGTCCGGCGACTTAGCCATTAAGCTGTTTCTTCATCTGATAGGTAATGAAAATGATTGGAGCTTCTATGAAGGCAACAATTTGGAGTTGAACTTTAAAGTACTTAAAATAACAGATTGTGATTGCGCAATTGAGTCCATCCCAGGTTCCCTGAACTGAACCCCAGCGACACTGCATTGATCATTACGCTTTATACTATCATTGGTCTTTTTTGTTTGTGCCAACAAGTAAAATACGTGATATATGCATACGTGGTTATTGGAACCAGACCAAATTTTATATGCACAAAATATGGTGGCTCCGAGAGAGAGGCCTCATAAATCGGGCAAACGTTCATACCCTTTTGTGAAATAAATTCGTTTAAAACACACTGCGGCAGAATTCCAATCGGTCCAGCAATTTTGGCTGCAATTGGGCATCGTTTCATAGCAACAACAACAACAACAAAATAAAAAATAAATAAATAAAAATTTAAATGCCGACGCGTGGGTCTGAGGCGACGCGCGCGGAGACCAGAAACCGGAGAATTTTATTTATTTATTTTAGTTTTTTTTTTTTGGACTAAGGCATATGTACACTCACTGGCCATAAGTATTGCAACATTGAAATTCACACCAAAGTTCAGTTTGGAGAACTGTGTTACAATAATTTATTTTATTTTATTTACACTACTTAAGACTTCTTGAAAGTGCCTGTGTTTTGAAGTCAATGTTCTTTTTTACTGTTCTTGCTCGGAAACAAAGTCCTTCAATACATTGTCTGGTAACCACGTGACCTGATAATTGCGGCCGTCTAGGCAATGTCTCGTACAAATTCCTGTTGCAATACTTTTGGCCAGTGAGTGTATATAATAAAATATGTATATAGCCTAAGTAATGATGTACATAGAGAAACGTGGCGTTCAAAGAGCATTAGCTAATCCCAGACAATGTTACCCCACAAGACTATTTAGTATTAGTCAGCAAAACAAATATTATTGAAACCGCCCAAAACAAAATTTGTTGACAACCAGTTAAGAATGGAGATCACATTCTATCCTTTTTGGGGCAATTTGTATACATAAAGAAAAAAACAATGACGAATATAAAAAGGTTTGAATGATGATAGTCATGTGCTTCGTTTTAAAGGGCTCATACAACATTGGTAATGTTCTTTGAATCAAAATATACATTAAACAACCAACGTGTGAAATATCCAACTTATAGTGTCAAAGTCATGAGAAAAGTGATAAAACATTCACAATTCTGCCGTCTGGCAACCTTTTGCAAATGTTCATATTGGAGTGTCGTGGCCGAGCGGTCTAGCGCACCGAACTCAAGTTCTGGTGTTACCAGTAGCAGGGTGTGAGTTCGAGCCCCGGTCGTGACATTTGTGTCCTTGAGCAAGGTACTTAACCATAATTGTTTCGTCCTTCGGATGGGACGTAAAGCCGTAAGTCCCGTGTGTTGTGTAATGCACGTAAAAAAGAATGCGCCTTGAGCACCACTTAGTTGGTGGATACGTGCGCTATATGAGTCCACACATTATTATTATTATTATTATTATATCTGTTGTGTCTGCATTATTGGATTGGCGCCCTCAAGTGTCAAGGGGTTAGGAGAGGCCATGTTGTTCAAAATGAGAACGTGCAAGCATTTTAACAATATATTAATTATTGTTGTTTACGTGTCCTTTATTCCAGGATACTACAATATATTTTTGTGTTTTCTCTGAAATCAGAGCACTTCTTGACATAATAAATGTACAGGGTAATTGCTACATTTATCAAGTTGTCCTTCGGACAGCAATTCTGGAATTTTTTATCAGGTTATTACTAATGTTGTAGTATAGACAGTGATGACAACATTTTTGTAACTGCTATGTATTATTTAATAACTGAAACCAGCGTTAGTAAAGGTAACTCTTTAAAGACCATGAATTCTGCCTTCTTGTTTTGTGTGTAGACGATGTGACCAATGACATCACATGTTTACAAAAGAGCCCCAAAGGTCAAACTGCGTCAGGCACAATATGTAGGGCCTACATTGGTCCATGACAATAAACCATACAATCTGATATTATGAAATATCAGCACAAAAAAGCTTAAATTGATTTATTTTTAATAAGGCACTAACATTACATCTCAAATCTTATTTATCTGAAAAATTATAAAAGAATTCTTGATTTTATGTGGAGAAGTACAAAATGTACAAACTCTGCATACAAATACACACACTTTTGCTCAGCGGGAAATCACTCTGGTAATCGCTAAGTGTAAATAAGTCACATGGTCTATAGTTGATTCTCCATGGCATTTGAGCTATCAGGTCAGGTAATGCTGAAGGTCAATCAAAAGTGCTGTTAGTCTCAAGACAGATAAGAAGATGTTTGTGTTGGAACGTTTACGAAAGACGTACTGTCATGTTAAAAAATTGTTACTTTACAGTGGAACGTTTACAGTCCAAGTATTTTGTCATGTAAAAGATGTAGTCTTTATTGGAACGTTTACAATAAGAGTACTGTCATGTAGAGGATTTACAAATGCTTCTAAAAACACAACGGATATATATAGCTTACTTCATGGTCGAGTACATTTCAGCTGTAAAACATATAATGCTTGAGCCTAATTTTGGTAAAGTATACAATCAACGTAGTAAGTTTTTTAAACAAATAAAACAACGGAATATTTCTTTTAGTTTGGTTTGCATCATTTGCATTTTACCACTAATTACATAGAGGAACTTTTTAAAGTACATTAAGGAACTTTTTAAGTAGGGGCATTAGCTTCTACGGGTGTTATTTACTAGTAGCTAAAACTATGCTGAAGAAACGATGGGGTAGAAATATAATGAAATACGAGAAAACCGCAGCAAAATCATCACCTCCCAATTCTAAAGAATGAAAAGCAAAGTCAGAAAAAAGGCATTTAACAAGACTATACTGTTGGCAAATATTGATACGTTTAACAAACTCAATGAAGGTAAACAGACTTAACATTTACCCAAGTTTTAATCTTTGTTTCTCAAAAAAAAAAAAATTGGAGATTAAGTGCCCTTTTGATAAAAGGGCACTTAATACGTTTTTATTTTTAATACGTTTTTTTTTTTTCAGAGACTCTATTTTTGCTGAAAATGTGGTTTTACAAATGGAATGATCATGAATATTAATTTGTGTGTTCTTTTGAGAAACAAAGATATTGCTGATTGCCAGATGGGATTGATGTCTCCACCTCAAACCCGAATGTAATCGACTGTGGTTTACTCAGGCAAACAGCTTTCTACCTGAAAAGATAATTATTGGTTGCATTTAATTTCACATTGTGTTTGGAAAGGTACAGCCTTATCTATGTGGATTTTGCAAAATTCATTTACCATATTGACTATGAATATGATAGACAATGTAAAGCAGGTAGCCTGATATAGAAGACTACGTGTAATCAAATCTGACCCAGGTCGTATTCGAATTAGCATCACCCGGAAGTGGTGTAGAAGGTTAAACGATTTAGATGCCGGATGCTAGGTCAAAGTTCGATCCTGAATCAACTGATGAATATTGAAACCAATTAATTGATTTTTGGGTGTAGTAAATTTTTAAATAACAAGAAGTAGTAAATAGGTAGTAGGTTCGCGGTGAAACAAAATCCTTTGAAAAAATCATCTCAAAAGTAATCTCTCAAGTTATTGGTAATTCTTAAAAGAATCACTGTTATCATATAATCAGTGTCCTTCTGAGAAGTGCCACCGATACAACAACAACAATAACAACAACAAAGAAGAAGAAGAGGGAATTCAGGTTGTGTCAGGTAAAATTTGGGTACGAGACCTTACCTTGACACCGTCCTAAACAGAGTAGTCTTTTGGCGGCGTATGATCTTCTACTTCTGTTAAAGAGGGCTCGTTAACTCCCGTCTGCTCGTCATACCAATCTGGGTAGCCACTACCGCTCGCCTCAGTTGGGCCTGGCGTAGGCCCGGAAGTTGTGGTAGCCTGGGTGGTAGGACCAGGTGGATCACACGGAATTGGGACACCGTCTTCATCCATTGGTTGATCTGACAAGAAAGAGAGAGCAGTAGTTTTAATGTTTGAATCCACCATATTGGATGTTCCATCTTGGATCCACCATCTTGGATCCAATATTTTGGATCCTTCACATTGATCTGCATTTATAGTCACTGTAATTGGGATCCTTATCATAGATCCACCACCTTGATTCCTCCATCTTGGATCCTCCATTTTGGATCCTCCATGTGGGATCCTCCATCTTGGTACCACCATCTTGGTACCACCATCTTGAATCCACCATCTTGGCTCCTCCATCTTGGTTCCACCATCTTGGATCCACCATCTTAGATCCTCCATATTGAATCCACCATCTTGGATCCTACATTTTGGATCCTCCATCTTGGTTCCACCGCCTGGATCAACCAGTGAATGTGGAGGATCACAATAAAGTATAGGCGTGGCCTGCCTTTCTTTCTCACCATTATTAATTTTAAAAAATGCATAGAAAATGACTACGTACCTCCCACGAGTCCTGTGTCGCTCACAACAATCTTCCATCCTTTGTATGGTCTTTCGTAGTCAGAGTTCCATTTGATCCATACGACGTTTGTTCGAGGAATAAAGGCATCATGCAAAGGTCGGCCGAAACCACTGTGACGATCCACAATGATACTGCTGCCGAAGTCCTTCTTTCTGCACCTGTTACATCATCACAATAAACTTAATTAGTTTGAAGGGAAGTGACGGCGATTTCTTGTTTCTATTCGGGGGTTGGTGGAAATTTGGTCCAATGACCGTAACCCCCCTCCCCCAAAAAATAAATTAAAATAAACAAATTTTGAAGGTGTTTTGTATTTCATTGTGTGCCTATAATAGGATGGAAAGATTGTTAAAAATATAGAAGTATAGATATGGTGTCTGTAATAGAAATATATATTCAAGAGTACTTAGTTATCGATGGACGACAATTACTTGGGGAGATATTCCCATCACCGTCTCCCCTGTCATAAATATTGAGGGGACATGTCCCTCACCACCCCACCCCGGTCAATGCATGCCCATGTTGATGGAATTATTGTATCAATCAAGTTATGATATAATATTGAGATACCCATTGATCAACTTCCTAATCTCCTTAAATGAAACTAATGCATTTTACGTTTGTGACCCGCTCCATGTTTCCGTGTAATGGACTTCCAAAGTTCACAAAACGTGCATGACTGCATTATTACATTATCAATTTATCACATCCTAACACAGGAATGAAATGAACCAAAAATGAATGTTTGGCATCATCAGAAAGCCCATTAAATTATTCTCTTTAAGTCGATATCCATATTTCAAAATAGGAAATTTGGGGGACATTCCTCATTTCAAAGAAGTGGGTCACATTTTCTGCAAGAACTCAAAATAATATTTACCCTTCTCCAATGCTGAGGACGCCTCCCCAGATTTCCGATTCGAAGTCAGCCACGCTGATACGCAGGCGGCGGTTGTTGGGACCGACCAGGGTGTAAATACACTTCTGATTCCCCTCGTACATAGAGGGATAGCCCGGCGAGGCGAGAGAAATGGAAGAGTTGGATGGGACGTTGATGTACCCGCCACATTCTGTATCGGAGAAGAAGTTAAAGCGAGGTTACAATATTGGCATTGTTGGCAAAACTGCTTCTTTAAAGATATATCGCTCGTGCTTGGGCCGATTTGACAGTTAAGAATAGATTGAAATGTCGAATTGCTATTTTTCTGGGGTTAAAGAAGTTATAAGCTTTCATTTGAGACATTTAACAAAAAAAACCGTCAAGGATTAGTCCCAGTAAATTAAAAACTCAAATTAATAAAATGCTGGCCCGCTGTTTTAATCCTCAGCTTGCACAAGACCAATTTACTGAGGGCGTGGTCAGTGTTCCAATTGGCCAGCGCCGCTGTTTACTGAGGGCGTGGTCAGTGTTCCAATTGGCCAGCGCCGCTGTCAATCAGAATCAAACGCGTTTGAAATATCACTTTTATCTACAGTTACCGACATTTTTTTTTCATTTAACAACGATATTTTCTTTCAAAATTCGTTCGCTTTATAATACTCTTTCGAAATTCCAAATAGAAATTATTTCACTTTTCTTAAAATTGACAGCATCTGAGACAAAACAATTTCTAGGTAAGATTGATACCATGATCAGGGCCCAATCTCATAGAGCTGCTCAGCAGAGACGTTTGCTAAGCAAATATTTTTGCTAAGCAACATAAAACAGACTACCAGTCAAAATGCATACACTTTGTATGGAAGTTTGGCTGGTAACCACAGAAATCCGCTAAGCATTTTTTTCTCATAAGCAAATTTATCTGCTAAGCAGCTCTATGAAATTGGCTTCAGCTTTAAACCAAACATTACAATTCCACCATTTGGCGTTAACCAATTAAGTGAGTGTTTACCTTCAGTAGGGACAGAAACAATCTCCATCTTCCAGCCGTTAAATTCTGTCTGATAATCAGTCAAGAACTTGACCCACAGTTTCTTCTGGTCAGTCCTGATTTCTTCCGGCTTCTTGGTGCCGCTGAACATGTTCAGGAGGGCTGATGATTCATCATCGGGGTTCGTACCGGTGCCGACGCTGAGGACGTCCCGGTGTTTCTCGGTGTTGAACTGCTCGAAGCCGATGGTGACATCCTCATTGTACGGTATGTCGATGAACCACTGGCACTCGAGGACTGGGCGGTACTTGTAAGGGAAGTCAGGGGACGTGAGGACGGCCTTGCCCATGCTTGGGTCAAAGCGAACTGTGCCACCGCAGTCTTTATACGGTATAAGAATAAAGAAGATTCATTTCGCTAAAAGCTTTTCAAAATGTTTACATATTGCCCGTTACACCGAGCCAACACTCTACCCAGTCAATTAACTCCCCGACACAATCTTGCCGATGACCTCCTATTGTTCCCCTCTTTTGTTCTCTTTTGTTGGACTAACATTTTTAGCCATCTCCCATTTGATTTGTTCACGTTTTTCAACCAAGGACCCACTGTCACCTGTTACCACAAACAAACGCACCCTTTCTGTCCATTGCATTTGTACGTGTTGTCTTTGCTAGTCTATTTTCATGTTTTAGGAAGTACGTTTCCCACCGCACCGATTTTGAAGCCGACCAATGACCAGAAACCAGATACTTTATAGGCCTTACATACCTCTATCCGGCTTGATCTTTTCCTTCTCTTTTATTGTTGTGTTTACAGCTATTGAAAGAAAAGAAACGTATTTCATGTATTATTCATGGTGTGGGCCAAGCTGTTTAAACCCTTTTAAAAATTGATAATTTTGTAGTTCACGGGCCATGCGGAAGACGCAAGGTATTGGAGTGCAACTCGATGTGATTATTCTAATATGTACACCCGCCATAAAAACAAACAAACAAACAAACACCCCAACACCCCAACACCCCAACAAACCAGCAAACAAAGCTGGAAGCGCTCTGCCCCAACAAACACTAACATTTCCCTTTAAATGAAGATTATACAAAATAAAGAAAGATCAAAAGATTATAAAGAAAAATCTGAAGATTATACAAGCTTCCATTTACTAAAGTGTCACAAAAGAGTCTCTTACGCAATCCAAGTAACCCCTCCTCTCTATCCTGATTGGAAACTCATATGTGCCTATCTCACTGTACAAAGAAGAGTTAAAGGTGCAGTATCGTCACAATCAACAGGGCATGGAATCAGAGTGCTAGTTTTAGATTAACTCAGTGACTGCCATAATATCCCACATGATAAGGTCATATTACCGTTTCTGCTGCATAAATGAGCCAGTAATTTTCAGTCACCGTGTTAATCTTAAACTAGGACATCGATTCTGTGCCCTGTCGAAACTGCCCCGTTAAAACAGCACACCCCTTCCCTTGATCCGTAACATTGCTAAGAT
Source organism: Zoroaster sp. YZ-2022 (assembly GCA_029582265.1). Taxonomy (NCBI): domain Eukaryota; kingdom Metazoa; phylum Echinodermata; class Asteroidea; order Forcipulatida; family Zoroasteridae; genus Zoroaster; species Zoroaster sp. YZ-2022. The sequence goes on from CM055830.1 coordinate 18,951,691, forward strand.
TATGTAACAAAGCCCTTTCATGCCATAGAAAAAAAAGGCAGACACTGTTTGAGAATTGTTCTCATGCTTAATTAAGAAATGTACCAAAATGAACCTCGTATGAAAGGCCTCACAGAGTATCGCATGGAAGGCATTCCACGCTGTTTCAACTCAATCATTGAAAACAATTTGCCAACGTTTGAACCTTAGACAAACAAATCTTACAATTTATTATATTCTGATTTTTCCCCATGAACCTACTCCATAAACAATGTGAAAGGATATCCTACTCACACTTGACGTTGCTGTCAAAGAACTGCACTTTCCATCCGCGGTCGATGACGGTGCCGTCCGTCTTGAAGTGGATCCACATCTGGTTCTCATCAGTGGTGAACTCCATGGGAATCGGCATCTGGTTCCCGCTCCAGTTCTCGATGACGTAGTTAGAGCCGTCCCGAGCGGGTTCAGGTCCGAACCCCACAGAGACCGTGTCCCATTGCTTCTCGGTGTTGAAGTCCCTGAAGATGGCAGTCAGGCCCCGTTCGGGATCGCCGGTGATCTTCCAGAGGCAGTTGTGGTTGAGATGGTAGCCGACATCAGGGAACTGCGGGGAAGCCACTACGGCGGAACCGTCGCGTCTGATTGGTACGTCACCACCACATTCTATGAGAAGGGAGGAAACAGAATATGCCCATGGCGTTATGTTGGGAACAACATGGAAGGTTACCAGATGTTCATGACATTTGTGTTATGAAGGATGGACCTTAGTCACGATGCAGCCATTTTAGTCTATACAAATCCATGCGAAAATATTCTCGTCCCTTTTATGAAATGAAATCAGCACTATGATTGTTATTAGATTCAGGGAATCAGACAAAGATGGCCGCAGCGTGATATAGGTGAATACCGTACCATTGTAAGGTTGTTCCCTGACTGCAGCCTTAAACCCAAGCCTCCTGATACTGGGGTCCGACTTGAACCTCATCCATATGGTACCAGACTCAACCACCATGGCATCACTCGGTCTCTTATTGCCCGTGAGTTGCGCGACTTTGCTAGACCCTGGGGTCTTCCCTGTGCCGATGTCTAGGAAGTCCGCGCCCGGTTCGAGGTCCAGGGTCTCGAACGCCAGTCCAATGCGCTCACCAGACTGGATGGAGATGACCCAGTCGCACTGGAACTTGTTGGGGTAGTTCAGAGGGTACTGTGGGGATGTGACCACTACTTCCTCGTCGTTCTTAAGTTTGATTGTACTACCACAGGCTGATAAAGAAGTTTACAAAAGCAGGATACAAAATTAAACAGACATAAGTATTTTTAAGGAACATATACATTTTGATATTCTGCTATGGTCCTCGATTTTATTCTAAATCATGTAAATAAAGATATACTATATTACTTTATGCTTATGACATAAAACACAATAAAGGGGGTCACTTTGCATCCGTCACGTTAGCAGTTTTTCCAATGCTTGTTATTTATTTTTAAGTACCTGAAACCGACCAAAAAGTGTTACAACATGTGAATGGACATGCAGGCTTATACTAGAACTAATTTGAGTTGATTTATTTTATTTTTTTATTTTTTTATTTATTTTTTCACCCTCAAATTTCCATAAAAATTGGACGGAAAAAGTTACCTCACTTTTCCGTCCATTTGTTGATAGAAATTTGAGGGTAATTAAAAAAAAAAGTAATAATCAACTCAAATTATCTTTAGGATAAGCATGCATGTCTATTCAAATGTTGAAAGTCTTTTTGGATGGTTTCAGATATTAAAAAAAAAATTACAACCATTAGAAAAACTGCTAACGTGACGGTAGGAAAGTGGCCCCCTTTATTGTGTTTTATGTCTTATACATAACAGTACGAAAGTTTCAGCCTAATTATATTATTATGTTGTTTCGTTTTAACTAGAAAATAGTTAAACTACATTCAGAACACCTCCTTACATGGAATTTTGACCCGTCATCAAATTATTTATTCATTTGAGGATAATCACGAAATAGTTTGTCTTTATAGTTGAGCATAAGTTTCGACAGAACCAGATTTTGAAAGTTTATACCAACATAAACATTACACACTAGTAAGTTTAATGTAAAACGTTCATTTAATTGTAGATATATATTTGTATTGAGTTCGTAGTTGGCACGGTTTCATAAAAAGTTCAATCTTCTCGATACTCCTAATCAGAGCATACTGATCGAAACGTCGAGTTGTAACCAACCATTTTTTTCCAGAACTATTTACTACTCAAAAAAAATCATTTTTACATGGTGTCACTGCAAATAGTCTTTACTTATTTACTCACTAGTGTTGAAGCTATCATCTTCTAAAACGTTTTCGCCATCAACACCGGGATCTATGAAATATCATCAAAAAAGTATAATAATAATAATAATAATAATAATAATAATAATAATAATAATAATAATAATAATAATAATAATAATAATAATAATAATAATAATAATAATAATAATAATAATAATGTAGACATGCGTTCAAAATTTAAAAAGGCATACAATGTTTCACAGCAAGGGTTTTGCAGAAGTGCTGGAAAATGTTTAAAATCTCTTGATGAGCCACACTGATTTGATTGAATTTATAATCGCATGATATAGGTAAAATGATAATAAGAGCCAGTATACTCCTTGGTAAAAATGTGGGTTTAAAATGCATCCATATGAATCAAGATAAGCCTATGTTATGTATAAAACATGTGAAAAGTTCGGCTTATTTCGTTGTGTTGTTGAATGAATTTCTGTCTTCATGAAGACAGTAATTCATTTTGAAATCATTTCATTCATATAACTAAAACGATGGCAACCAAAGGTAAAAACATTTCATGGGATGTTTGATATCATCATTAATTTAACACTAAGTTAGTTTTATTTTAAAAAATATATTATTTTATGTTCAGTTTTGCATAATTTGATCTCTCAAAATCCTTTGAAAGGTTTTGAAAGGTAAAAAATAGTTGCCAGTGATGTGTAGTGGTTTCGTGTAGGAATTCATCTACACTGTAATAGTAATTCGTTCCACACTGTTATTCCACCTGTCAAAAACTGACAGACGAAGGGTTTTGGCGGGTCTGTCAACCCACTGGCAATATGGATTGTGAGTAGAAAGGTTAATGGCTTATAAACATGTATTTTTTAATACCGTAAGCAGTGACATCAGCAAATTCGATCTCAAATCCTTTAAAGGTGACCCACATATCTGTCTGGAAAGTTAAAAACAACTCGTTATCTGGCGTTCTGAACGCGGGAAGCGCAGGTAATTTCTGGCCGCTATGCTTGAAGATGTAGTACGAAGAGCCGCCCTCCTTGTCCTCCATCGCGCCGGAACCGAGGTTGATAAAGTCGTAGTTTTCTTCCGTCTCGAAGTTCTTGACGTTCACGCTGAGTCTGGTGCCTTCTGGTGCTTTGATCGACCACTCGCACAACATATCACCGATGTAGCTCTGGGGGAAGTACGGGGTATACACGGTTGCTTTGCCACTCTTGGGGACTTTCACAACTTCGCCGCACGCTGAAAGAATGAAATTGGAGAACATTATTTTAATACACGATTCTTATAAAGCGCACATATCCTAGTAAATAGATCAAGGCGTATTACATTATTACCCCCTGCTTATCAGGCGCATAAATCATTCCTGAAACCATCTCAGCTCCCTGGAGAGTATACAATTCCAATTGCTGCCATTACAGCGCATATAGGGTTAATCAAACACAACAACCAACTCTGCCCTCACAGGTACCCATTTACCCCTGGGTGGAGAGAAGCAATTATTGTAAAGTGTCTTGCTGAAGGACACAAGCACCACGGTCGCGGTTGGGATTCGAACCCACATTCTGACGACTCAGCCAGCAGAACACAAATCCGATTCACTAAACCGCTCGACCATGACATTCCATTTTGAAGATGTTATTGAGAGACTTTATTTATTTCACTATAAAAGATATCCAATTCATTGGAACAACTAAACCTTCCATTGGCGGAACGGGGCGGGGCAAAGTGGAGCACGTGACACCTTCTTTATCGCTGTGCATGTTATTTTACCATACGTTTTTGAGTGTATCCCCTTTTGAGTGTATCCCCAGTGTGCATACTCCCCCCTTTTTTGCCGTTCCCCCGGCCCCCCCCCCCCTTTTTCAAGCCCCTAGAACCTTGGTATGTATCTCTGAATCACACATATAGGGAGCACTGGACTACTTACTCTGCGGTATGTATTCAGGTAGTACACACCAGTCCTTGTTCTCGTCCCCGTTGCACAACCTTTCCTGGGGTACCCCGTAAGTTACTGATGAGCTGTTGAGACAACCAGCTTTGGTCTCCATTCCGCAGACCTGGGTGCCGTCACATATCCCCGTCCAGGGTACGCAAAGGTTTTCCTCCGGGCACTGTACCCCCTTGTTGATATCACCTTCGCAAACTAAGATAAGAATGGGAAATTTGTTGTGGGGGTCACAGTGGTGATTAAACTCAAGGGGAGGGGGATAGCCAAAGATGTATGGACAACCACCCCCTCCCAAAACATTAATAATAATGCTCTCTACACACTAAGAAATAATGGTTCAAATCTGCACCCAAATCGTTGATACAATAGCAGCACCCCTGTGGGTGCAGATTTGGCACCCCGTGATTGTGTGCCTCCCCTACGGGTGCAGATTTGCACCCTCAGAGGAGCAAATATACCCTCAAAGGAGCAAGTCTGCACCCACAGGGGTGCTGCTGTTGTATCAACGATATGCACCCCTATGGGTGCAGATTTGAACCATTATTTCTTAGTGTGTAAGGGTCAGCTTAAAGATGTATATGTATATCGAGTGCGTAATGTTCACTTGATGCCGCTAGAGGGCTGTCATTTATACAAAGCAGATATTACATACCCTGCAGACTCAGGTCATCCATCAACTGGTTGAGAATGGACAGCAAGTATTTAGCCTGCCTCTTGGTGGTTGGGGTTCCATCGGACTGGCGCCGGACCCTCTTCAGGAAGTTGTCGTCGACGTCTTGCCGAACCTAACAAAGAAATTACCAGCAGCCTAATATTAAACTTTCGATTTTGAATACAGCCCTGGACCATTTCGACTGTTGCTATAAGGTCCACTACCTCGGTCAAGCTTCATAATGTGCATTATTAAGCTTAAATATCAAGTTTAACCTACATAGCTAGCGAGGCGCGCGGGTGGCCTGACCGACTTCTCAGCGTTGCTACAGATGGGCGGGGCTTTAGGTCAATTCCAATTGCGGGTCTGTTGGCGAAATCGTATATGGGATCCATGCACTTTCGGCCTTCTGCTGTCGTAACAAGTGGACATGTACTTCCAATGACGTCATAACCTGGATCTTGTTTCCATTTAAATTTGCTCCAGTAATTGGAATCAGGATGTTCAAAGTCTTGAAGATGATGTGCCTGATTGAGTTTCCTTGACCCTCTAGCTCAAAACCCTGCGACGTGCCATGACACTTATACGAACAGCGCGGTTGCATCGCGCTAAATTTTTTAGTAGGTGTGAAGGGGCGCTATAACTTCTGTTGTGTTGAACACTACCAACTCCCAATGGTTTTAACAGATGCCTAGAGGTCCTCTAGACCCTAGACAACAATTTGAAGCAAACAAAAATGTAAGGGCCCTTTAGGTTGATGTTTATTTTAGTTCTGATAACGCTTTTTCCCCTACCCCAAACCGACATAAAATATACCCTATTATGTGTACCCATAGCAGTTATAGGAATAAACATCTCTCATCCTTTGGCTGATGGCTCCTGCTTGTCTGTAATAATGTTCTGCCACACCATAGTGGGTAACTGATAGCCTTTGATAAGCCGCTTAGGAGCTGAACTCAATGGCCTTGTGTTGACAGATGGGATTAGGATTTGTACACGGTCCTATGGGACCATGCAGGATTTGTACACGGTCCTATGGGACCATGCTTTTTGCAGTAGGATTTTTTGGGTCAATGGTTCAAAGCAGGCTAATGGGAATTAACCATGCTATTTGGGTATACTTCAACAGTGAACTTACGGAATTTGAGAAATTTGGGGTGAGAATCAACGGAGTAATTAAATTTTGTTTACAAACCTACTAACAAAAATAGCGCCATGGCATGTCGCAGGGTTTTAAACACTTGAATATAATTTGGGGCAAAAAATCAGTTGGGAATTTCAAGGATAATTCCGGTTCCGCCACTAAAAGTCGTTATCTGTATACGCTTTCTACATAAAAAAAAATCTTATTTCATATTAAGTAATAGATCCTGAGTGGACCAAATTTCAATTTTGGTAAAACCGAATGTCAAGCATGCTTTCGGCCACCGGGGCCTAGCTGTAACCATTCTATTTTTGGCAGGCAATAGTTTGATACTTACTACATAACAGTCCGGTCGAACTGTGCCAAACTAAATACATGTAAGACCTCAATATAAAGACCACCTGTTCTTTTATTGGTGACTTTTCAAAATCTTGGATGCTACACAACTTTTATCATATTGAGAAATAATTTATGTATTCAATATTTTTATTCAATAAACAGAGCACATAGCACTTCAGAAAGAATACATAAAATAAAATAAAATTGTTTTTTTAATTACCAAAAGGGCAAATTTCATTTTAAGGGAAGGTACAACATTGGTAATTACCTGACTGACCGAATTATATATTATCCAAAAACTAACTTGATGTGAAGTTGGTAAAGGTATCAATCATCCTGAAAGACTCTTCTGTCTGAAGCGCCTTCATTTCAGAGAAGGTGAACAAATTTAGTTGCCAACGGCAACGTTTTGCTCCAAGTGTTTTCTGTAAAAATTTTGAATGTTTTTTTATACTATTCCATTGAGCATTTTTTATACTATTCCACTGAGCATTGAGCTGAAACTTTTACAAATTGGTAGTTTAATGTACTAAGAATGTACCAAAGAATGTACTAAGAATGTACAAAATACATTTTTAAATTTTAAAGATTTTAAATGTATTCATTTTTTTGTTTATCCCGTCCTGTTATCAGAACTACTTCAAGTATATTATTCAAACCCCGAGTGAGAGAGACCCAATGAGACCCAATCTCTTAAGAAAAATCAGGACCAACAGATCCTGGGTGAAAGATCGTTTGCTTCGGTTGCTTCTTCATTGTGGAACAACTTACCGGAACATGTCCAACTTTCTCCATCTCTGGCATCATTCAAGACACACTTAATGAGGGTTGCATAATCAAACTGCCCTGTTCATAGTCTGTTTTTGTATTTCTCTTGTACATGTATCGCTGCACCATGAGCGTTATTTTTTAACGGATATCGGCGCATTACAAATATTCATTATTATTATTATTATTATTATTATTATTATTATTATTATTATTATTATTATTATTATTATTATTATTATTATTATTATTATTATATTTTTTAAATAAATAAATAAATAAATAAATACATAAATACATAAATAAATAAATAAATAAATAAATAAATAAATAAATAAATAAATAAATAAATAAACAAACAGTCCACTGTTGCCTGTTAAACTTGTTGATCAATCCATCAGTCTAAACGTGACATTTACAAAAGAAAATATTTTCAACCTTAAGTTTGATTCAAAATTTACCTCGTTACATCGGAACTTTTGATACAATAAGAATCAATAATTGCGCAATTTTGTGTGTGTTGGATTCCCAGCCGGTGCGAAATCCATGTTCTTGAACTTGTGACCTCCGAGAAAGTTTATATGCTCGCATCACCTGTGACACGGGTAACGAAACCCCACCAATTCAACTCCTACTGGCTGGTAATAATTGGATTCACACTGGTTCTTATCAAAGGCCAAGGAGGAATGACTCATCTTATTACATAGCTGTTGGTTCAAAATTCACAACATGACATCAGAAATATACTATTCATACATCTGTTTGTGGAAGTCACGTTCGGGTTTATTCCCATGTTTTTCGTGTTTGACCACTCAAGAGCATACACGCTACCCGTCTCGAAGGGTTCCGTGGCTTGACCGTGGTTTGACGCGCGGTGCGTATAATTTGAATTACCGTAATACGTCCGCAGCTATGAATCTCCCCAGCTGTAAACCACAACATTTATTTTGTGAAGTTAAACATTCTATTTAGATTCTCTGCAGGGAAGGTACCTGGGCTTGTCACGAGGTTAAGTGCAAGCTTCTGCCGAATTGGTGAGTGCAGACACGTAAGGTTTGATTTTATAGGAGAGGGTAGAAACACACAAAACCAAAACAAACAAAAAACAAAAACAAGCAGGCCATTACTATCATCGATTCCAATTATAAGTTTGCCATATTATTATTTTTCTCAACACAATATCGTAACGATCAGAGCAGACTTTCAACAGGGAATTGGTGTCCTAGTTTAAGTAATACAGTATGACCTTAGCATGTGGGATATCATTTTCAGTCACTGAGTTAATCTTAAACTAGCACTCCGATTTCATGCCCTGTTGATAGTGACGATTTTGTATAAACCATTGGTAATTATGGCAAAACTGCTTATGTAAGTATATAGATTAAACCATAACCACCCCAAATCCTGCAAAATCCTCCAAAGAGATTCAAAGAGAGTAAGCATACTCATAGAAGTAGGTTTGTCAACATTACCAATGTTGTACCTTCCCTTTAATGTATATATTGATTCAAAGAAAGTAAGCATACTCATCGAAGCAGTTTTGCCAACTTTACCAATGTTTTACCTTCCCTTTAATGTACACCCACTGGCCATAAGTATTGCAACATTGAAATTCACACCAAAGTTCAGTTTGGAGAACTGTGTTACAATAATTTATTTTATTTTATTTACACTACTTAAGACTTCTTGATAGTGCCTGTGTTTTGAAGTCAATGTTCTTTTTTACTGTTCTTGCTCGGAAACAAAGTCCTTCAATACTTTTTCGGGTAACCACGTGACCTGATAATTGCGGCCATCCGTCTAGGCAATGTCTCGTACAAATTCATGTTCCAATACTTTTGGCCAGTGAGTGTATATCTTGATTCAAAGAGAGTAAGCATACTCATAGAAGCAGTTTGGCCAACATTATCAATGTTGTAACTTCTTTTTAATGTATATCTTGATTCAATACTCATACAAGCATCTTTTGCAAAAATTACAATTATTGCACCTTCCTTCTAACCATACTGGTCCTTCCTCTGTGCTTAAAGTTAACTGTCTGTGGACGACAATTTATGCTATTTTGCTCTAAGAAAAATAAAGAACATTAAAAAATAAAGGTCTGAACGAATACATTCGTAAGTTATTTTATGTCACACGTTATTTCTATCAACCTAATCTCATGTTTCAGTAATTGTAATTTGGGGGAATTTAACCAAAAAACTGTAGTCTACTGCACCTTTAACCATCCCAGGTGCTAGTGTCAGAAATACCTTTTTATAAGACCTTCAGTGTAAAATAATATATATCGTTAAAGCAGTGTCAGCATTATTCGTGAAGCAGTTACTAGACTTGGTTAAGTCACCCGGACAAACTGACGACTATAATGCTGTGCCAAGCGGAAAATTCCCGTTAATGTGGACACATTTTGAAAAATCAACTGCATCTAAATCGAGACAAGAAAAGTGTTTTTGGCTTCTGCATTTGTTCTGAGATGGCATTTAGGCTCGTTCATGATAGGAACCGCGTTCCTAGACTAGGGGAACACTAATTATGTTTGCCATGCATCAATAAACAAACAATCAACATCCTCCTTAAATTTCAATCATTTGACTTCAGATAATTTTCCTCCAACAAAGTGGGTCTACACCACGGTCATTCAGTTTTGTTGATATTATTCATTAAACATACAGTATATAACATTATTTTGATAGTAATTGCACCCACTGTTGGCCTATATATAATATAATGCATAAAAGCAATATCAGAAATGAATAGCTGTTGGTGTTTTCTTATTTAGCTCACACAAAATAATCAACCAAGCCGTTGCATTGGAAATTAGGTAAAAAATATTGATATTGTTTTATACAGAATCAGCTTACGTGTCACTCCCTAGAGTTTCCCATCAACGAGGAATTCCAGTTGATATGAAGAGCTTTGACCTGTTTGATCCTCACGACAAGTATTGAAGGAGAACTAAAGATATTACATTTTCCCCTGAACAAAATATCCTAAGGCTCTCTTCGTGTAAAATATTCCAGATCATGCGAGGCCGCGGCAGGGCAGCCAAGGTCAGACGGGCTGTCTTTTTGAAACATTTTTGCTCTAGTATTACCACCTTTGTTCTTTTTTGAACCGTAAAAAAAGAAACCAGAGTTTGTTTTCTAGACTTACCTCCACATCATCGCCAAACAGGCCTCTATTGGGTATGGCTTGGACAAAGAAAATCCCCGCTAGGAAAACAAGAAGTGGGGTCCAAACTCGGAGACCCATGGTTTGGAAGTAGAATCGGCCACAGACCTCGGTAAACCAGTCTCCGTGTACAGACAGAGAGCTGGAGGCGCACGTCTCTAACTCCCAGCGATGTGACGCGTCAGCAATAAAGAGCAGAACAAACCAATCTGCTTACTTTGAACCTCAGATACCACCCTAACGGTTAACCCCAAACTATGTAGCTCAGCCAAAACCAATGGGGAAATAAGAAAGCTGTATGTATGCGTGGAAGATTTATGAGTGGTGAAGGCCAACAAGGTTACTGTCCTCGCTTTCCTAATATGTCACCAAATCTTTCCGGATTTTCACTCATCGATTGTGTTTGATCCCAAACGTCAAAACGCATAAGGCGAGATTCCCTGAGACTAACGCTTTCTTATTGTTACACCGGTGTTATTAAATTGGAGGATTGTTTAAGGACAGGGGAAAGACGTCAAGGAAAACATTCAAACAGATTGGACGTCAAGATGGAGAATTAATCATGGAACGCCAGAGGGGAGACCTTCCGGGGATGAGGCGACCAATCAGGGGAGGCCCGCCGGCTGGGTTCTGCCAAACTCGAATTACTCGAAGGCTGACTTGCCGTGAACCGTCACACAACGGGGAGCTTATTACCTAGCGATGGCTTAAGACTTGTCTTGAGGCTTAAAGGAATAATGGGGATTTCTTTGATTCACGTGAAATGACATTCCTCAATTTCACTCATTATTTCATGAACCCTGTTCATAAACTTGATAGGCAACTATTAACATGTTGTATCAAAATAGATAAAATAGATCGGTACACTATTTGCGTAATTAGCTACGGTAAAAAGTAGTATTTCCTCAACGGCAAAACGGTTAAACGTCAACTATTTTCTTTAAAAAAATAAACAGTAATAGACTAATGACTATTTCAGCTGTCTATTTGTTTTGTTTGTGGGGAGAATTCAATTATTCCTGTTTTTGAAAATTTATTCATGATTTTTTTTTTTTTTGGTAAATGGAATTGAAATAACTGAAAAGAAGTAGGCCTACATCCGGGTTAGGCAGCTTTAATTACATGATACATCACATTTCCTTCAGATGACATTTATAGAAGATTTGTCAAGGTATATGCATGAGGTTATGAGGTTGATTTCCTTTGAACCAACTTCCTCAACTCTGTAAAATGATCCATGGGATCAAGACTAGAAAAACGTCTGTTATATTATTTTCCCTGGAATGGTGCCGGGGGTATTTTAAACTTGTCTAACTTCTCAAAATAGAAATGATGAAAATATCAATCGAAACGTGTAGAAAATGACTGACGTATGGAAAATATGTCATATTTTGTGATAATCTTAACATCGAAAACGCATTTATAACAATGGTCATAGTAATTTCAAATAATTTATTTTTTCAAAGTTTCGAAAAATATTGGCAAATGTTATAAAGATCTGACGAGGTAATTTATTAATTGTGCGCGTCGTTTTTATAAAATGGTATAGCCTTAAACTTAAGGCCACTCTAGATTATTTTTAATCTTGAATGATCATAAATGATCAGTTTTACATTAAACTTACTGGATATCAAATACCCCTTGAAAAAATGTATATTTTAATTGACATCGTTTACAAATGATTGAAATAAATTCCACATTGTAATGAACACAAACAATCTTAATGTATTTTCATTATTTTCTCGTTATAATGACACAATGAAATAAGCTTAAACTTTTACTTCCTATGAAGTATGGATGCATTAACAGACATTTTATTCCTATGAAGTATAGATGCATTAACAGACATTTTATTCCTATGAAGTATGGATGCATTAACAGACATTTTATTCCTATGAAGTATGGATGCATTAACAGACATTTTATTCCTATGAAGTATGGATGCATTAACAGACATTTTATTCCTATGAAGTATGGATGCATTAACAGACATTTTATTCCTATGAAGTATGGATGCATTAACAGACATTTTATTCCTATGAAGTATAGATGCATTAACAGACATTTTATTCCTATGAAGTATAGATGCATTAACAGACATTTTATTCCTATGAAGTATGGATGCATTAACAGACATTTTATTCCTATGAAGTATGGATGCATTAACAGACATTTTATTCCTATGAAGTATAGATGCATTAACAGACATTTTATTCCTATGAAGTATAGATGCATTAACAGACATTTTATTCCTATGAAGTATGGATGCTTTAACAGACATTTTATTCCTATGAAGTATGGATGCATTAACAGACATTTTATTCCTATGAAGTATAGATGCATCAACAGACACTATATTCCTATGAAGTATGGATGCATTAACAGACATTTTATTCCTATGAAGTATGGATGCATTAACAGACATTTTATTCCTATGAAGTATGGATGCTTTAACAGACATTTTATTCCTATGAAGTATGGATGCATTAACAGACATTTTATTCCTATGAAGTATGGATGCATTAACAGACATTTTATTCCTATGAAGTATAGATGCATTAACAGACATTTTATTCCTATGAAGTATAGATGCATTAACAGACATTTTATTCCTATGAAGTATAGATGCATTAACAGACATTTTATTCCTATGAAGTATGGATGCATTAACAGACATTTTATTCCTATGAAGTATAGATGCATTAACAGACATTTTATTCCTATGAAGTATAGATGCATTAACAGACATTTTATTCCTATGAAGTATGGATGCTTTAACAGACATTTTATTCCTATGAAGTATGGATGCTTTAACAGACATTTTATTCCTATGAAGTATAGATGCATTAACAGACATTTTATTCCTATGAAGTATGGATGCATTAACAGACATTTTATTCCTGAAGTATAGATGCATTAACAGACATTTTATTCCTATGAAGTATAGATGCATTAACAGACATTTTATTCCTATGAAGTATAGATGCATTAACAGACATTTTATTCCTATGAAGTATGGATGCATTAACAGACATTTTATTCCTGAAGTATAGATGCATTAACAGACATTTTATTCCTATGAAGTATAGATGCATTAACAGACATTTTATTCCTATGAAGTACGTGGATGCTTTAACAGACATTTTATTCCTATGAAGTATGGATGCATTAACAGACATTTTATTCCTATGAAGTATGGATGCATTAACAGACATTTTATTCCTATGAAGTATGGATGCATTAACAGACATTTTATTCCTATGAAGTATGGATGCATTAACAGACATTTTATTCCTATGAAGTATAGATGCATTAACAGACATTTTATTCCTATGAAGTATGGATGCATTAACAGACATTTTATTCCTATGAAGTATGGATGCATTAACAGACATTTTATTCCTATGAAGTATGGATGCATTAACAGACATTTTATTCCTATGAAGTATAGATGCATCAACAGACATTATATTCCTATGAAGTATAGATGCATTAACAGACATTTTATTCCTATGAAGTATGGATGCATTAACAGACATTTTATTCCTATGAAGTACGTGGATGCTTTAACAGACATTTTATTCCTATGAAGTATGGATGCATTAACAGACATTTTATTCCTATGAAGTATGGATGCATTAACAGACATTTTATTCCTATGAAGTATAGATGCATTAACAGACATTTTATTCCTATGAAGTATAGATGCATTAACAGACATTTTATTCCTATGAAGTATGGATGCATTAACAGACATTTTATTCCTATGAAGTATAGATGCATCAACAGACATTATATTCCTATGAAGTATAGATGCATTAACAGACATTTTATTCCTATGAAGTATGGATGCATTAACAGACATTTTATTCCTATGAAGTACGTGGATGCTTTAACAGACATTTTATTCCTATGAAGTATGGATGCATTAACAGACATTTTATTCCTATGAAGTATGGATGCATTAACAGACATTTTATTCCTATGAAGTATGGATGCTTTAACAGACATTTTATTCCTATGAAGTATGGATGCATTTTATCCAAAGTGTACCCATAGGCCTACATTACATGTATATTCTCATTCGAAGTCTGTGAAATCATATCTTTTCCATCGTTCAATAGTTCCTTTAATACCCCAAAGTTGACACCTGTTGTTGTCACATAGACATCGGTCTGGTGACAGCTAGCCAAGGGCGCGCCGTCCCAGTTGGCAAATAACTCCAATATTAATATTTTATCATAACGTTATGCTACAACAACTCCCAATTACTGCATTGGTAATAAACAGTAATTAGAAACGTGTGGACAACCTGGCTAACGGACAGACTGATCAAGAACAGGCATGCTAACAAGTTTGTTGATAAATCGGTTAATGTATTTAATTGCTGTCAAAAGTTGAAGTTCAAATAAGCTCCAAATACTGGTGATATGTCACTTTTTATGTGTGTGCACGATTCTAGAAACAATTTCTGACCAGAAACTAACTGGAGAACAGAGAAGTAACGTTTGTTAATTTAATAATCTTGTAGATATAACCATGTTGTACATTGGTAATGTCAGCAAAAACTGTTTGACTCTCTCTGAACCAAAATCATAAAGGGACAATATCATCACGATCAGAGCAGACTTTCAACAGGGCATGGAATCAGTGTCCTTGTTTAAGATGAGCACAGTGATTGCAAATTACTGGCTCATTTATGCAGCAGCAACGGTAATATGACCTTATCATGTGGGCTATTATTTTCAATCATTATTTTTAATCTAAAACTAGCACTCCGATTCCATGCCCTGTTGATCATGATGATATTGTCCCTTTAATGTAAAGTTTATTATGAATTCATAATTGTATTTATTCACAGCACTGTAGACAAGTCTATATATTGATAAGTTAACCAACCCGTGTGAAAGTTTTAGCTTACAACGAGTCATTAATGAGACAATAGTGAAAGTGCATCCTAATTTGTGTTTCCTCATGCGGAATTTAGGGGAAAGTACTTTTTAAATAAATTCAAAAAAATTATTCAAACTCGGAAAAAATAATTTTGTTTTAATGTTTTTATTGTTTTTATTTTGTTTTGTAATATTTTGTACAGCAAATTCTAGGGAAATTTGCAAGAGCCTGTATCCTGTTTATAACGTTTGTGAGGTCAAGATGTGTGCGAATTTATTGAACTGTGGTCAAGTGGTTAAAAGCCAGACTCTCTAGTCACAAGGCTGTGGGTTAGAATCACGTGCGTAAATCCCAATAGTGCCCAATCTAAGGCCGAATGAAATATAAAGTTATTTTCAAGGTTGCTTGTATGTATTACTTACATAAAGTTGCCTCAAGCAACCGGAATCGACCTTCAGTGTTCCAGTTACAGACCAGTAAAAACACCATGAACATAATTTTGTGTCCACGGAGTTAACTCGGCGCACATTTATGGTCTAACCACGGGCCAAACAAAATAATCCTTGGACGGCTTAGGATTGATTTCGAGAACAGTGCACCGTACCATCATAATTACACTTGTCTATCCAAAACCGGTGCTGCAGGAAAACGATTCTCACAAGATCTTAAGACGGCTGGAAGTCACAATGTATTATGGATAATCATACTTTTTTTTACAATCTAGTCATGACTTAGTCACAAATGAAATAATTGTAATGATTGTGATTTCCACATTTAAACTACGTTTTAAGACAACCTTCCAATCAATTAAGACGGAAAACAAATTGTTTAAATCAACAATAACTATTAGTGAAATAAAGATGGCTGTGAATGGACCAAGTCATGAATTTGTTGCAATAACCCACAAGCAGTAAACAAATTAATCAATGAGTACCAGCCAACGTCTTTGGAAGAGGCGCTGGGGTACGCGGGCGAAGGAAAGTTCGCTACTATTAAAAACAAGATGATAAAATTCTGATATAGAATCATATGTTACAATGCAACACAGACACAAATACACACAAATTTGTTTATGGCGTAAACCGAGGACCTCCCATTGTTCCCCTCATTTATTCTCTTTGTTATTGGATTTTAAGGCATCTCCCATTTGATTTGTACACCTAATTGCGGTGACACCATGTGAAATTTTCAATTGAGTAGTAATTAGTTCTGAAAAGAACTGGAGGTTACAACTCGACGTTTCGATCAGTATGCTCTGATTGTCCTCAGGAGAATGAGGATGATCAGAGGACGTTCTCAGGACGTCCTCCTGAGGACGATCAGAGCATACTGATCGAAACGTCGAGTTGTAACCTCCAGTTCTTTTCAGAACTAATTACTACTCAATACAGAATTTCACATGGTGTCACCGCAATTAGTCTTACTTATCCTCTTCACCATGCAAAGCTACAAGTTTTACGAACCTATACATGTTCGCCCTTATGTTACATGGAAGTTTATACATGAGCAAACATGAAAAGTGTTGCTCTAAACAAACAAACATGACAAACAATCAAATCACCAAATATTTGACACTTTTATTTTAGCATGCGCACATTAGTTTATTATAAAATAGTATTCTACTGTACAATGGGAACTATGCATCCATAACGTGTTCTAACCACATCATGTTACACTACATCATGGCTTCTACACTTAGACAGAATCCAGTACATAAATAACATATAAATGGACGACCGTAGTATGGTGCAATCCCCTTACTTCAGGGGAGGGTAAAACAAACTTGTAATGTTTACACAAATTGTTTCATCTTATTACACTGTGTTGTTATTGAGAAAATTGTGAAAATGTTTTTTGAGTTTATAATGTGGAAAAGGAAATTAATCAGCCGTTGATCGCAGTGTCGATTTCAGAAAATTATAAATAATGTTGGGATGTATTGGATCATTTTTTTATTGGCTGTTATAATGTCTGTGGTTGGAATTCAAAAGCTCGAGGGCGCTGCTACGCTGCACTTTCAGGTAAAATAACTAATTATGTCACGTCACAAACAAACAATCATCCACATAATGGTGTTGTGATTGGCTGAAAACCCCTCAAAATGTCCCGAGGTCAAGCTTTGAGTCAAGCGCTTCTAAATGTTTATCAAGTTTGCAGGCACATAGCGCCTTCAGTGTTAATAACTCTAACAGTAGTAGGGCCACCTCAGTCACTGTTCGTTTCTTCCTTCATTTTGATTCATCTGGCTCTGGTATACGGCAGTTGCATGTCGCGATAAATTTAGGATTAAGTAAATAAAGTCACTACAAAACTATTATAATTTAAAAAGTGACATTGTAACAACGCAGAGCGAGCTAGGCCAAATGCATGTAAAATATCTTTGTCTCTAGGTTGATATGATAACTTTGTTCGGTGAGGGCGCTGCAGTCCAGCAATGGTACCATTGATTTCCTGGCTGCACTAATTACCCATAACTTAGCTCACTTCGTGATTGATATTGTATGGGCCAAGTACAATTATCACCTTACAAATCTGTTCGGTATGTCTAAAATGATAATGGCGGCTTCCCCTGCAATAACTAGGGTGTTAAAATAACACTAACGGTATCAAATTTAATCTCCTGTGGTGTTTAGATTGTGTGAGTTGCCCAATATCGGTGTAGTTTTAACACTCCAGTGTTCTGTGACATCGAAATGTCATTGACTACAACATCAAGCACACTACAAGCAATAAATTCAATCAAAATGAAAGATACAAAAAATAGAAATTGACAATGACTAATGTGGTTCTTTGTTAAAGTGAAAAGATTCTTAAGTAACTGCACTTTTGTGTATATATATATACAGTTACTCCTCCATTCTTAAGAAATTGAAGTCTACATTACAGAACTGATAAATGTAATCTAGAAGATACAATACATATATAACTGTGAAACGAAAACTGTAATTAAATGTAAATGCTATTACAAAGAGTTGAAATAGCGAAGACACAGGAAAGGAAATTAGACTTAGATCTAAATGTGTCCATATAATATGGACATTATTTACGTCTAAGCGATACCATCTGAACTTTCCGAAGAACGGATCGAGAATTTACTTTCGTAATCAGAACTAAAATCGCTCGAAGAGTCGCTTGGAGTTTCGTCTTCAGAAGGGATTATTTCAACGGTAGTAGCTTCAGTCGCTACCGTCGTTGACTTAGGTGTTGTGGTAGGATTTGGCGTTGTGGTCGGTTCCTCCGTTGTAGTGGTTGGCGCATCTGTCGTAGGTACCGATGTCGTTGTTTTTTTATTTTTCTTTGGCTTCTTGGGTTTCTTGTCCTTCTTTGGATGGCCTATATCGGTCTCGGGGTTGTCTGGTTGTGGATCGACCTCCTGGTCCTGTAGCTGAATTTCTAGGTCGCTCCCGGTCCCTGTTGGTAATGAGTCGACTTCGGATCCTTCCGAGTCCTGTGATGATTCTGTGATGGACGACTCTACTACCCTGTATTTTTGGAGTGTAAACAAATTTGAGAACAGAAATCTGAGTGTTGGTTGAATTACACTGCTCAAAATAAAATAGGACTCAAAAGTATTTCTTGGTCCATTTTGTCCATTTGAGGACACAAAAGCAGTTTTTGGTGGAAGTAAACTACTAAAGGTTACTCTGCAATATTTTAAACACTTTTCACGTGTTGTGCATGTCTAATGACGGTTTAAACTGGCAGATCATGTGATAAGGCATGAAAATGCAGATAACAGGTTGATGGGAGATGTTTTCATTCTAATGGATGACAACGCCCGTCCTCATAGAGCAAGAATCATAACAGCGTTCCTTACAGATAACCATATTCAGCGTCTGAAATGGCCTGCCATTTCACCAGACCATAACCCTATTGAGAACATTTGGGCAATTCTCAGTTACAGAGTCAGAAGTCACAACCCTCCTGTAAGGAACGTTGCCAACCTGACAGCAGCTGTACAGGATGAGTGGAACAACCTCGACCAAGCTGTGATCCGGAACACCGTACTGTTCATGAGGAGGCGTTGTGCAGAATGTGTGCGAGTCCGGGGTGCTGCAACATCCTACTGAAGTCAATTGTGGAGTTACTCATGAAGAAATAAAGCTGATTAGCCAAGTTTGATATTGAGTACTGTACATCAACCTGTTATCTGCATTTTCATGCCTTATCACATGATCTGCCAGTTTAAACCGTCATTAGACATGCACAACACGTGAAAAGTGTTTAAAATGTTGCAGAGTAACCTTTAGTACTTTACTTCCACCAAAAACTGCTTTTGTGTCCTCACATGGACAAAATGGACCAAGAAATACTTTTGAGTCCTATTTTATTTTGAGCAGTTTATATTAGGTTAATTTCTAGAGAAAAATTGAGGGGAACCATAAACCTGAATATTTCTTTGAACAAAGACATTGACATCTTTGTTAACCGTTCTGTTTTCAACATTAAAGACCCATCCTCTCATAGCTTCAATTTCCGTATCTGACTTGTTCTTAATTTAATAGACCCCTCATGTGCCCGTTCCATCAGTGCTGCTACGCACGAGAACTGTGAGGCAAGAACCGATTAGCAGGGACGTGCACAGGGTTGTAGAGGGGCAGGGGCTCAGAGTCTGAAAAGGGCAGTGTAATTCCATGCGAGCGCGCGTAGCGCGCGAGCTAAAAAAAATTTGGGCGTTTATTTATTAATAAAAACGCATAATATGGTTTTTAACATTACAATCAGATCAGATTATGTTGATGACTGGTTTTCATTTACAATCTGATCTGGTGGTGAGTGAGCCTATAGTCAAGGACCAAGTCCACCAAGTCTAATTATCCCCTTAAGTCTCAAATTTATAATAAAAATATCATATCACCTGATATGAGATTATTCACATTTAATACTGAGGTTTGGAAGACATGCAATTCAGCTGCAATTATAAAATAGCTTACCTACCTAATGAAGTAAGTGTAGTAGTTGCTTTGAAGTAGGCTAACTGTAAGACATAGGTCTCGAGTGGGAGCGGGATGTCAATTTCGTGTTTCAGTGACAGCGTGTGCCTGCCTATCAAAGACGTATAGGCGCGCGCGGCTATGCGTGAAATCTAGTTTCGCGGAGGGGCACATGCAGGCCCGTGCACAGGAATAGTAAGGGGCATCTCTGCTGACCTAATATTTATTCTAATTTTATTCTATCCTGACATCTTTCAACTAGGCAGGGCAGTCTATGCGCAACAGGAACTTAATAATTCATTCAAAAAAAAAAAAAAAAAAAACCTTGGGCTAAAAAGGGCACTTTTTATACTAGGCAAAAAGGGCAGGGGCTCAAGCACCCTTTGGGACCTATGTATGCACGTGCCTGCCGATTAGTGATCTGGAGCACTGTGCGGTTATTTCAGGGGGAATGTAAACTCACCAAGGGGATGACTCCTCGCTGTATACGTTGAATCTAAACCCCTTCCTTTGGTTAAAGTCGTCCGTCTTGAACGACATCCACGCCACTGGTCCGGACGACTGGAAGGTAAGCATCCCCGGCAAACCGGGCAACTGACTCCCACTGTGCTGTAGCACGCGGTTGGTAAGATTTACATTCGGTTCGAAGCCGTTCCCGATGCGGACAATGTCGTAACCGTACTCGGTGTCGAACTCGGTGAAACCGATGTGGATGCGTCGTTCTGAGGCGGAGCGGAACTGCCACAGGCAGTCCGTCTGTACAGGGTAATTGTTCGGGTAGTCTGGCGAAGCGATGCTCAGTCTGCCAGCACTGGGTACCGTAAAAATACCGCCACAATCTGTAAGAGGACACAAACAAGAACTACACCATTAATGCTGCAGACCAATAGTGCACACAGAAGCATCTTTCAGTATATTTCAGTAAGTGGTAACCCGTCTATTTTGCATGCTATGTTTCACTTCATGTGAATAAAGATCCGAACTGTGCAAGTTTCAACTCGCACGTTGCGCCGTTAATAAGAAAGAAAAATGCATCAACAATTTCAAACGGCAAAAATCTATTCAGCTTATTATAAGTAGAATTAGGCCTATTATTTTATTATTATTATTGTTATTTATTTTTGGAGAAAGTATAAAAATTACTCCAATTCGACAGAAAAGGAAACGAGGATACCACAAAAAGCTTTGTAACTACATATTTGTTGGTGAAAGGGAATTCGTTCACACCAGGGGCCAATTTTATAGAGGTGCTAAGCAAACATTGTTGCTAAGCAATATAAAACAGACTACCAGCCAAAATTAATACATTATATGTAAGTTTGGCTAATGGTAACCAAAGAAATCTGCTACAATTTCTGGTAAGCATTTGTCTGCTTAGCAGCTCTATGAAATTGGCCCCCAGTGGCGTAGCCACGGGGGGCCAGGGGGGATGTGCCCTCCACAAATTTCCAGTGTCCCCAGGTGCTCCCCACGAAAAATCCTCATAGTGCCCCCCAAAAAGAAAAGAAAAAGAAAAGGGAAAAAACCCATACCCCTGGGCCCCCCACTGAAAAACAATGCCCCCCCCTGCCCCCTCCCCCCCGCCCCACTGAAAAAGTCCTGGCTACGCCGCTGTTGGCCCCTGACTACACCCCACCGGCCGACGGTCCTGATGTTTGCCTACCGTTTGTTGGTTGCTCCGTGAGGATTATTTTGAAACCTCGTCTGGCAACGGCCACGCTGGAGACGAATTTGAACCAAACATCTGAGCCCCGAGAGATGATGTCCGTGGGGTTTGTTCGACTACTATATTTATAGAGGATTGGGGCTCTCTTGCTTGTTACTCCATTACCTAAGCTGATATGGTCCTCTTCTTCTTCAACGTCAAACTAGAAGGAGATATTAAGATAAATGGAAACATCAATTGCCGTTTACTTCATGATCAGTACTCTGTAGAGGATGGTTAAACTGACAAACTTTTAGTTAAATAAATCGTGCATTAATGAGTCTGTAAATCCAGAAATTTGTGGCGAAATGACATGTGGTATGTCTTGTGATATTAAAGCCAATTAGAAATATGAAATGGAATTTATTTTTTTCTTTCTTTTGGATTCATCTATTTAAGTGGGAAGTTGCTATAGAGCAAAACCAGTCAACTGCCTGTTTTTGACTGTTGACCCAAATGTGCACACAGAGGCATATCTGACTGATTTTTATTGTCATTTTGACCACCCTGAACAACACCAGTCAATAACGGTCGACTCATTTTGACCTGTAAATGTACTTACTGCACGTAAGGTTTGACGGTGTTTAAGTACTAGATATACCTTGGCAAGTATATCAACATTTTGACTGTTTTTGACCCTTGTAGTAGTAGGAGGGATAATACCTAAATTGTATAATATTGATATTTTCCTGCTGATATGAGGATATTCAGACTTACGGTTTCAAAGTGGATCCTCATACGAAGACCCTCCTCAAGAGACACAACCCATTCACACTCCATATGGTTACCATAGTGCTTAGGCCATCCCGGTGAGGTCAGAATAGTCTCACCTTCAGACGGCATTAAGATTTTCCCACCACAGTCTGTCAAACATAAATATAACAAACATTGTCAGCTGACACAACTCCTGCGTGGGCGTGACTGTAACCCAAGCTGGAATTTAATAACATTTTATGACATTGATATGTTTGTGTATTCAAGAAAAGGCACAGGATGAAATAACGGTAATGTTGGCAAACTGCTTCTCAGAGTATTATGTTTACTTTTTTGAATCATTCAAAAACAATAATGGGAAAGCTTTATACGTTGTAACCTTTCTTTTGGCCAAAATTTCACAGGATGGTTGTTAAGCGTACACGTAGAAGCAGCAATTTTCCAAATGTTGTACCTGTCCTTCAAACCTTGTATCTCTAATGATATCATTGTATTTACCTCTATTTGGCTCAGTATTGAACGGATTTGTTCCAAGTACTCCAAACTCTGAAAAGAAACATTCGAAAATTACGTCAGTCAACGTGAGCATAACATGTTGATGATTCCTCTATTACAGGTCGCTATGAAAGTCACGCTGCTATATAAAAAATGATATCATTGAAAACATGTATCACGAGTTTACATGAACTTACCTACTTGGTGTAAATTATTAAACATTGTTTTTAAATATTTCTGTCTGAGGTAATATCATCTAAGTACAATTAATCAATTAATTATTTCGAGAAATTTTTTTCGACTTCCGTAGACGAAGATTCCAAATTGGAATGAACACAAAAAAACATTAAAACAGGTTGTTTTTTATATATATTGTTCTTAGAGAGTATACTGATGCATTTGCCGACATTTTACCAACAGTGTATCTGGTTTTAAATGGAAGGTACAACATTGGCAAATCTGCTTCTATGGGTATATATAGGGTAAGTTTCTTTGAATCAAGATTTACGTAAAACTTGTAGCTTTGCATGATGAAGAGGATAAGTAAGACTAATTGCGGTGACACCATGTGAAATTCTCTAGTGAGTGGTAATTAGTTCTGAAAAGAACTGGAGGTTATAACCGCAATTAGTCTTACTTATCAAGATTTACATTACTCTGAAAACAATACCCCACATGATAAGGTCATATTACTGTTGCTGCTGCGTAAATGAGCCAGTAATTTTCAGTCACTGTATTCATCTTAAACTAGGACACCGATTCCATGCCCTGTTGAAAGTTTGCTCTGATCGTGACGATGTTGTACCTTTAACATTTTCACAACACGTGAGTTTTCTGAAATATAATGCGGTTATTTTGGTTATCATGTTATTACCAATGTTGTACCTTCCCTTTAAACACATCACAAACTTCATATAGGCCTAATGCCTCAACCTACACGACAAGAAAACATACCCTTCTTCTCTCTGTCAGTGAATTCGATCACGAAGCCTTTGCTGTTCTCCCAGTCATCGGACTTAAAAGTAACCCAGGCGATGTTCGTATTAAGATCAAACTTAGACGGTTGCGGCATTTTCTTTCCGCTGTGTTTGAAGATGATGATGCTCCGGGAGCTCTCGCGATTGTACCCGCTACCAAGCGAGAGCAGATCGTAGTTCGTCTCGGTGTCGAACCGTAAAAAGTTAACCGCAAGTTTGTGACCCTGGGGTACCGAAACGGTCCAGAAGCAGAAGTAATCGTTGGGGTAATTATCTGGGTATCTTGGAGATTGGATACGGGTCTTCTTCTTTTTGGGATTTAAGAAGACGTCTTCACCGCATCCTGAACAAAAAAATAATAATCAATGGATTGAATTGGACATGAAAACAAACAAGGAAAAAAACAATGACAACTGTGACAATCATGAAAATGATGTGATAGACTGGTTATGTGATAGACTGGTCCCCTATCTATATCCTATCAAGGATATAGACAGGCTCCAGGCGTACCACTCAAGGGATTTCATTGAATACGTATTGTGCTGAAGATCTGACGTCACACTTTGAGGCTTGCGTGGTAGCTACCAACCAAGGTCAAAGTTGAACAGGGGAAAATTTGGCGGCTGCACGGCCAGTATCTTGCGTACACGTGCCTCTAGCTCTAGCTCAAAGCGTGACGTCAGATGTTCAGGCTAGTGACGTGCCGAGTTCTCAGTGTTTCTAAGGATAGGCGTGGCTTACTGTCAAATACAGCTCGGTCTGTAAGAGCCTGCACAAAGGTTGCTCAATACATTCAATCAGAATCTGTAAAACTTCCAAAAGATAATTTACGTTGTATACGTACTAACGGGGGCCTGGTATCCCCAGTGGCACCACTTCGGGTTCTCATCGCCGTCACAGAGCCGAGAATCCACCCGGCCGAAAGAGGCTGCTGACCGGTTCAAACACTGCTCCCGGGTTTCCAGAGCGCAGATTTGCTCACCGTCACAGATCTGGTCCCAGGCGGCACAGAAGGGCTCCTCCGGGCATTGGATGCCACGGAAGGGGTCCCCTCGGCAAACTAATGAGAAACAAAGTATTGCATATTTATTTTCTGGCAATGAAAGACAGACAGACCAACCAACAGACTTGCTTAGGGCCAGATCCAGTGTACAGGGAATCTGACAGTTACGGCCGGTGCGTGATAAAAGTTTGTACTTTGTATAGCTTAAAAGAAGGCATACGGTAAAAAAAAATTAAAACTTACAATACATGTCATTGTTGTTTAGGTCAACCTTGAGGACATCAATAGCATGTCTTGTATATCTCCATGATTTGGGTTGTCTGTCAACATCTCTTTTGTTGACACTGTGATGGGCTTGTAACAAATCTTGCACCTTTAAAATTACACAAAAGTAGACTGCGTCAGTGACTCTTCTCTATCTCTGGGGAATATCCTCTTTGTAAGTTAAAGGGACAATATCGTCACGATCAGAGCAGACTTTCAACAGGGATCGGTGTCCTAGTTTAACGCAGTGACTGAAAATTACTGGCTCATTAATGCAGCACTGAGCAACGGTAATTTATTTATTTTTGTATTTATTTATTCAGAATAAAACCCCCGAGATGGGGAAGCAATATATACAATATACAAAATTAACACTTATGACATAAAACACAATAAAGGGGGCCACTTTCCTACCGTCACGTTAGCAGTTTTTCTTACGGTTGTAATTTTTTTTAAATATCTGAAACCACCCAAAAAGAATTTCAACATTTGAATAGACATGCATGCTTATCCTAAAGATAATTTGAGTTGATTATTACTATTATTTTTTTAATTAGCCTAGAATTTCCATCAACAAATGGACGGAAAAGTGAGGTAACTTTTTCCGTCCAATTTTTATGGAAATTTGAGGGTAAAAAAATAAATAAAAAAATTTAAAAATAAAATAAATCAACTCAAATTAGTTCTAGTATAAGCCTGCATGTCCATTCACATGTTGAAACACTTTTAAAAATAAATAACAACCATTGGAAAAACTGCTAACGTGACGGATGCAAAGTGGCCCCCTTTATTGTGTTTTATGTCTTATACATTTATATACATAATAACTATTGGATACAAAACAAAAAAAACTACCGAAAAAGTACTGGCTTGCATACATTACGATACATTTAAAATGGCCTTATCATGTGAGGTATTCCGATTCCACGCCCTGTTGATCGTGACTATATTTTCCCCGTTATTGCGTCATACGCGGACGTATTGACAGCAAGCGCACTCGTTTGTCTATACTAACTCCAATGAAAGACTAGTTCACCGTAGACTAAACGGAAAATCTTTTGTTTTTACAATTTCAATTAGTTTAAATCTCTAAAAATAATGGTAGCCATTAGTAAGATTCCAATCTTTAGCAAATCATAAATCACGATGAAATCTTTACGATTTCTTTGTAAGGAAGAAGTGGGAAGACCATTGTGGTACGTCAGCAGATTATTGTTGAAAACACTCCATGAGTCCGTGTGAAGGAGGCTAGGCGTGCATGGCTTATGTTGAAATGACGTCATAGTTAACAACGGGATAGAGAGACGAATTAAAGACGTCATGTTAACAAAATCACCAAACCATTTGGTACGTGTTGCATTATAGAACAAAACTGAAATAAATAGTGTGTAGAACCAACCAACGGAGACATGACGTCACACGGTACCCGTTTAGTTTTATAATTATTCTAAGCTCCGACTGCATATCCACGCTATTGTGGCAACGGCCTCTATCCCAACGAGTATAGAGAAGTGCTCTTTTACTTGAAACAATGGAAAACAAATCATTAACCATGACTCCATTCACAACTGCCTATTGTTCTGGTGTACATCTTAACAAATGGAAAACCTTTTACAGTTTTAAAAAACACATTTGTTTGCGGCATATTCTGATGACCAAGACAACAAAAAACGTACAATCCGCTAGTTACACGTGATATAAGAACCATATAACATTGCCATTACGGTGCTACTGCAACCCTTCCATAGTTTGTACAAGATCAGCTCGACGCAAAGCGTCAACTTTTATCTGCATAGTTTCTCGTATAATATTCCTAAGAGTGCAAGGGGTTCTTGGCAGGTGGTACGATATTGACCCATTTTTCACCTATTGCATCTGCAGATCGGCTTTACCGGGCAATACAATTTAAGGGCTCCAGTGGTGAATCTTACAGCAGACAACTGAACCCGTATTTAATGGCCTTGTTTTTGCAAGGAAAATGAAGGACCCCTAAAAAAGTACAAAAATTCGAAAGCGATAAAAATGTAAGTTTTATGGGAAGTCCAGACATGGGAATTTAGTGTTTATAGTGCAAGTGACAATAATGACACACATCCAGTTTAAAGTTAATTGACCACTGAATGAAAATGAATTAAAATAAACTAGCGGCCTTTACAGAAAAACCATAGAACTATGTTGTTTATAAAGAATAATATTAAATTGCTGGTTTTTTGAGACAGAATACTTTCAAAGATAGATTAGAATGTGGTCTATATAATTATAACAGAAGCCATTTTTAAAAGCACTTTTAAAGTCAAATACACCACTGAAACTAAAATTTAACATTTCATGTAGGCCTAAATCTAATTAAAAACATTCAAAGTGATTCAAAGTGTTTCACAAACGATAAACTGAAATTGGTTTGGAATTCATTTTTTTCAGTACTTAGATAAAATTGGTTTTCCAGAAAAAGATTTTGAAGTTCAACAAGATCTGATGAACCTGTTTGAGTGGGTGAGCTAAAATGGTGAAATGACGTTAGTTGGGCTTTTATTTAAACCCATGCAATGCCTATAAGGACTCAGTGTCAAGCTGTCCCGCCATTGTTTGAATCAGGTCTATCATGAAAGAAGTGAATGATAACCCAATTATTTCATCCTTTTCCCACTCCAAATCAGAGTTGAGAGAGTTGTAACCTCCATTTCTTTTCAGAACTAATTACTACTCAATAGAATTTCACATGGTATCACCGCAATTAGTCTTACTTATCCTCTTCGTCACCATGCAAAGCTACAAGTTTTACGATTAGAGTATACTGATCGAAACGACGAGTTTCTCACCAACAGTTCTGCAAACCTTTATTCCTACTTATCCCACCCAGAAAATCGATCTTCAAAAAATAAATTAATAGGCGATACATTCTTTAACTATGTACCACCTATTTTGAACATTGTATACATCTGACTTTTATTAATATATTTTTAATAAAACACTGTATGACTTGTAATGAGTAATAATAATCCAATATTTCAAAGTCTCCTAAATAGTCATCTTACATGTCCAACTCTCGCGAGTTTTGACTTATTGATGAACCAGTTGTCAATGGTGACATGAATGTTCAACCGTCATTTCTCTATGCTTCAACTTAACACGTCATACAAGCGGCCATCTTTTGATATTGAAAGTAAAAACAAAAGGAATGTCCATATTTGTTCTCAACCTACTGCTTGTTGTTCTCAAAAAAGCGATAATTTAATACCTCCTTGACCTAATAGCATATGTCACATCGTCATTCAAGGCCTTTTCATAGACAAGCACAAATAAACATCATGATAATTCTCGGCGGGGTTTTACAACTTGTGTTTCGTGTAAAGTTTCGTATACAAAAAACTTCAAAAACAAGTGAAATATTCTCTATAATATTAAGACGCCACAAAGGTGGGAAAGGGTAAAATGGCACGATTCCTACCTTTTTGGGGTACGGACTGGCGTCGAGGAGCGGAAGAATCACACAGATAATGCCCACTTGAAGTAGAACAGCGGCGGTCCTTGCGTCTGTGTGAGCCATGTTTGTCAATCTGGTCCTTGTGATGCGGCTGGGTTTCATTAAGCCAGGCGCCCCACAGGAGTAGCTCAAAACGGCTCCTGCTAAGATTTTGTTTTACCTTGGTAATGTCTGGTGATGAAATCAGACCGTCTTATTTACGCGGTTATGACTGGAAAACCGTCTGTTTATGTTAAGTCACAACAAGTTGCGGTCGCTGACTTTCGCTCTGAGCTTTCTCGAAATTCCTCACGATTGCACTAACGTTTTTGTGCTATTAATGGCTGGGAAATATCTGCAATGTTCCTTGTTCCACCTTTAACTTCGCAGGAATTGGAAATTAATAATCTCTCGAGTGGGGACAACAATAAGCTTCTCTCTAAATTGCAATTTTCGCAGAAAAGTATTGGTTTGTAGAGCAATTGACCAAGTTAAATTTTGTTTTCATAGTTTGATACAATTCTTGCGTCGGGTGATAAACAAATGATTTAATTTTGCCCTACACCGACGTAGCACTGTATACTCAGTACTTTCCGAGTGTCTGTGGAATTTTGTATGTTATTGGGAATAGATAGCAAGTACTTTCGTTCAATAAAATAAGATTAGGCTATTATGTTAACACTGCAGAGGTCAAACGCCTTTTTGAATAAATAAAAGGTTAAATACAATTTCAATCGTAATATATAAATATCATTTACAAATTTTAGACACATATTTCAGTTTTATATGAAAAGAAAACGTCGAGCGTCTTGTTTTATAGGCCAACCAGCGGAAAACATGTTGCCAATGCGGCATACGTACGGCGTAAACAAACATGACGAACGTAGAACGTGCTGACGTAATTGATGACATCAAGTTATTTGACCGAAAGTTGTCAGCGTACCGAAGTGCACGTTTCAAACTGTTAGAAATCGGCTGCTACACTGCAAACCACGAATATGGAAAATTAATTTCCTTTAGATGACCTTGGTCAATTTCACAGAGCAGCTCAGCAAAGAATTTGCTCAGCAAATATCTTCGCTTAGCATTAAAAAACAGAGTACCAGCCAAATTACACACATTTGGTATGGAATTTTGGATGATGTTCATCAAAACTTACTAAGCATTTTTTTCCCTGCTGATCAGATCGGCCCACGGATGTTCCCATATCAACTAGAAATACACCCGCCAAAACGTACACCCGCCAAAAGTAAACCTATCAAAGGCATTGAATACCTTTGGTATTCTCATTACATAAAAACTGACTTTTTATAAAGTTGATGATGGTATCACACATCTTGTCTGAGGTGCTATTGTTAATAGGTACAATCGAATTTTATTCAATAAATATTTGCATGCATGTATAGTGTTTATTCACCTCAGAACGCGCGTGAATAACGTGCGTCATGTGGACCATCAAAAAACTGAAGAATTAAAAAAAAAAAAAAAATGCATTTTCTAGAGAGAACTCAGTCCAAGTAGGGCCTTCCCTAAAGAGATTAAAAGACGCCCAATAATACTCTGCCCACACGCTTTCCTCATCTAACACAATCTGGAAAAGATATTCGCAGGATTTCAAAACGAATATTTTTTGGCAGACATTGCGATTACCCCCCAGGAATTTCAGGGCCAAGAGGGACGTGAAATTTCTCGAGATTTAAATATCAGGTCAAGTTTGATTTCAGTGGAATCATCACCCCCACTAATATTTTCAGCCATCTGCCACACTGACTCACGTTCTGTGCCAAGATCATTCCTACGTCAGAACTTAAACTTTTTTAACCAAGATTGTACAATAACAAGGCCGTGTCGTTTCCACAACAAGAGAATTAGTTGTAAATAAATAATTTTGCCTCGCATACTCAGTGCTTTCCGAGTGTCTGTGAAAACCTTCACAGGCGACTCAGGCGGGATTCGAACGTCTTAACCTCTCGACCACCAAGACGTCTTAACCTCTCAACCACCGAGCTTGCCCAATGACAATTGGCCGGCTAGAATCCGGTTTCCGCGATATATATATATATATATATATATATATATATATATATATATATATATATATATATATATATATATATATATATATATATATATGTTGGTGAAATTCTTTCCTCAGGTGATAAACAATTGATTTAATTTTGCCCTACACCGACGTAAATAGTGACATTTAGGCATAAAACAAACACCAATTAATAAATAATATTGTCCTCTTTACAGTAGTTGTTTGAAAGGACACGTTAACACAATGCTAAGCAATTGGATGGTCGATTGTACATAAATTACTAAAAGTAAGGTCTTTGGACCAAAGGGTCGAATTTAATGTAAAACTTACTACTTTGTGCAACGCTTATGATGATATTCATCTTCCCCAGATTTTTTATTTGTTTTTATTTAATTTTTTTTTAATTTCAATTTTTTTAATTTTTTTTTTATTTACTTTTTTTTTTTTTTTTAAAAGCTGCATTGAGAATGCACCATGTTTCCGAGTACAGTGTATTGTTTTATGTACTAAAACATATATTCAAACCCATACTCACAGGATTAGAGTTCTGGACTCCAGCTGGGTTTCCACAGATCCCTGTAAACTTCAACTTGGCGCAGAACGTGACCGACAAAAAAGTGATCAGAATTAATAATTAATCAGAATTATAGTCTAAAAACGTCCTTGATGTGAAGTTGGTAATGATATCAACAATCAGATACATTATTCTGTCTGAAATGCTGTAATTTTTGGGGAAAAAACGTGAGAAATGTTTAATAAATGAATAATGGCCATGCTCCATTTTCCAAATTTTGTTCTCGAGCATAATGAAATTATTGTTAGTATAATGTATGGGTGCATTTACACACATTGTACCAAATGTGAACACTCCCTTTAATTAAGGGCAACAAAATCCTCCACCCTTTTTTGTTTGTTTGTTTGTTTTTTCATTTCTTTGTTTGTGTTTTTAGTTTTTAGTTTAGTTTTTTTTTTTTTTTTTTTTTTTGCTGTGAAACGATGTCCAATTGCAGCCAAAATTGATGGATCGATTGGAATTCTGCCGTGCTGTGTTTTAAACTACTTTTTCACATAGGAGTAATGAACGTTTGCCCGATCTGTGAGGCCTTTCTTAGCCACCATACATTCTGTATGGGAAATTTGGTCTGGTTCCAATAACCGATTTTGAATCTGACCTGTGACCCTTTTTTTGTCCAATTGAAGAGAGAGAAAACAGCCACAATTTATGTGTGGAGGTCAAGCACTCAAGCTCTCCTAGAGAATGTTATTATAATATAGCCTTCTGCTGCGGGGGGTTAAAGGGATGGTAGAAAATGGGTTGCAAAATTATCAAAATTATTTTCGGAAAGTTGGTCAAGATTCCAATCATAATTCGTCATGAACAAAAACAAAGTACTGTCATTTCAGAGAAAACATGAGCACATAATATGCATATTAAAAAAATAAATAAATAAATTTAAAAAAAACAAAAAAAACGGTATAGGTACATCGACAACCCCTTTGTTGGGGTAGTGGGGGTGGTGGGTTTTCGTTATTTTTAATGCCATGTTGTTAAATGATTTCAAGAGATGTTTAATAACATCGTCAATTTTATCCCAAGAGAGTTTCTTGTATATCCGTGATCTTTAATTTCATGGGTTTTTAAAAAGTATATAAGGACTTTTTGTTTTGCCAGTGCACCGAGGGACTGACGGACCAAAGAGCTAGGACCGGACACTAGTCAATTCGATGCGGTTTTCTGATCCCTCTCGAAATTCTTGGATATGCCACGGATCACATCATGATAATAGATATCAATCAAGTTGGTGGTTTTCTTAGACATTTTATTCACGGGTTGTTTTTGATGGGGAGGGTTGACTCCACATGAGTTCCAGGTACGACTGATACCCACGTGGGTCTTGTCTGATATGTTATTATAGTTTTGGGTTTTCAATCCCAGTCATCATCATGTTTGTGCACTTTGTGAATTTCCTTTCAGCCCTTTCACTTCTGAAACATCTCTTCACAGGTTGCCTCATTTGTACAGAATACAGTTCCATTGTTGCTTTTCAGGAATCCTCAGTATCATAACTAGAAATGTAAACTAATCAAAATCAATGTTGCTATAGCCAACATACAGCCATCATGTGGTTTTTGTACTGGTTTCAGGCTGATTTTGCAGAATATATAAAAGGTCAAGGAAAGGATATTAACATTGAACTCAAGCCGCGGGCACGTGCACAAAACGAACTTTTAAACAAGGGTCAAAATGTATACGTGATAACTGAACTTTCCCATACCTTAAAGAGACATTATTACTGCTCTTGTTTTACAATCCTTCTAAACATCTAGAAGAAAATACAGTTATATTCTCGGTCATCTGTAATCGTTACAATGACCCCAAACAATAGAGCAATTCGAGAATAATAAAATTGCTGAGTGACTTCTGCCATAGCAACTTTCCACATTTTAATTGCCTGGCTTCTGCAAACCAAAACCGAAAATATCGTAAAGCTAAATCGATTTATTTTATCTCTTTGTTGTTTTTTGGTTGTGTTGTTGTTGTTTGTTTGTTTGTTGGGGGTGTTTGTTTGTTTATTTGTGTGTGTGTGTGTGTGTGTGTGTGTGTGTACTTGCACTGCAAACCGACTGAGGACTTATAACAAAGGGAAAAATAGGTCCTCGGTCGCCGGTTCTTTGTTTTTAGAGGTCCTGGGAAGGACGTCGTGTACAAAAGCAATGGAGATTTAAAAAAAACAGTCCAATAGCAATGGGAAGTGGGAACAATAGAAGGGAAAATAGAAGTCCTCGATTGTCTGGGAAAGTACGACTGTTTTTTAAAATATTTTTTATAGAAAACACATATATATATATATATATATTATTTATGTTACTTACCGGTATCTCATGCTTATCTTTAGACAATCATTATGATTGAAGGAGTTGCACTGTCATCATGTGCCTATTGAGACCCCTGCCAACGAAGGGAGCACCAAGTTCATGATCATGAGACTTGTGGAATCAGCTAGGCCTGCTATATAATGAGGCTGCCCTGTGAACCAGGAGCTTGTTTTTGTTTAAAGGGACAATATCGTCAAGATCAGACTTTCAACAGGGCATGCATGGAATCAGTGTCCGAGATTCAGATGAAAACGTGCCTGAAAATTACTGGCTCATTTATGCAGCAGCAACAGTAATTATGACCTTATCATGTGGGGTATTATTTTCAGTCAGAGTTAATCTAAAACTAGCACTCCGATTCCATGCCCTTTTGATCATGACAATATTACGCCTTTGAGGAATGCTTACTGCTGTTTTAGGCTGTCATCACATCCAGACACATGTAAACAAATCCATCTGCAGTGGATACATGGCCGACCTAGTTTCATACTCATGGGAAGCCCTGTATTATAAACATAAACCTTGCACACAGATTGTTGTATTACCGTATATACACAATAAATTGGTAATCTTGACAACAAAAATTATCACAGTTTCACATAAAACTTACTTGGTGTAAAGTTGAAGATCGCTTGGGATATTTTTGTCTCCTATGTGCAATCATTTAAGTAGTCAATGATTTTTATTTTTAAATCCGAAGACAGAAATTCCACGAAAGCGCATTTCCACTATTCTCTCATTTGCGACACAATGAAATCAGTTGAAATTTTCATAGGTTGCTTTTTATTCTTGTTTTTTCGAATCTTACACCAAAAAAGTCTCGGTGACGCGCTTTTTTTCTTCTTTTTTGCCAACCAGTGAAATACGTGCTACATGTATACGCGGTTATTGGAACCAGACCAAATTTCCCATACATAAAGTATGGTAGCTAAGAGAGGCTTCACAAAACGAGCAAACGTTCATACCCCTATGTGGGTCGTTTAAAACAGAATTCCAGTCAATCCAGCAATTTTTGCTGCAATTGCACATAGTTTCATAGCAAAAAAACCAAAACAAAACAAGAAAAATGCCGACGCGTGGGTCTGAGGCGACGCGTGTGGAGACCAGAAACCGGAGACATTTTGGGGGGCCTTTTAAAGTATGCCTCGGGGTGCAATTCAGAGATTTAACCAAAAGTGTAAAAGGGTATATACCGGCTTTAAGGGGATTGCAAAAAAGTATCCCAACTCTACATGCTGAAACAAAAAGGAAAAAGCTACATCTAAAGCAGCGATTTAAATGTATTTCAAACAGGAGTGATGAAAACAACAAGTTGACCAGGAACATGATTAAAACTACAAATTTCGATTTATTTTCTGAATTTGAACTTTTTAAAGGATTAATTGTACAGTAAACATTATCCTTTGCCCAACTTAACTCTTCAAAATATTTAAAATAAGTAAACATTCGTATACGGTGGAAATGAGGCTTTTCACTCAATGAGTAACAACAATTAAACACAGAAAATGATAAAATTCATTTCAGTGACCTTATTAATGTCAATAATAACAATTTAAACAAATTAAGATGACATAAAAAGCTAACATAAGAAAATATTAATAACTAATAAGGCAAGGTCAAAACGTTCAATCAAGAAATTTATTATTTTAAATGTTTACAAGTTGCAACTGACAAAGCTTGCTCTCAGATTCTGTAGCAGCAACAGCGCCCTCTATTGTTGACTCGATGCTAGCTCTTGGTGCATTGATGATTTCATATAAGGAATTAGGCAAGTTACAATTATGAGGCAGAGGACACATGTATTTTCCATCACTGGTTCTTCATTGAAGCCATACTTTTATTTCTAAAATGTTATTTCATTTCCACGCCACCAAGTAAAAAAGGTTCTCAGGATAGCCAGTGAATTATAACATAAAATGTACCAACTTGTACCAAATCTTCTTTCACATTTTCATGCGATGATTGTTTAATGATCTTTCAAAGGGCTACTAAACTCCGTGGACGACTAGTACATAATTCAGTTGTTACTGGTTCTACTGGGAGCAATACAAAAGTTAATTTAACCCCTAATAGCCCTGACAATCTTACAGTAAATACCCAGATATAAATATCTGATATTATATGTGATACAATAAGCTACAATCGACTCCAACAACACAAAACTGCTCAAATTCAATCATTTTACTTCTGAAGTGTTTTAACTCCTTACAATTAGGAATCGCCATGACCCCATGAATTTTTGAAAAAATCCTCGATATCTAATATTTGAGAGAAAAATCAGTATGAAAGATTAAGTCAGCCCTGAAAATGGAAAACTATTGAATTTTAATCATTCGTAAGTGTTTTGTTGTCTGATGCCATAAGCAGAGATTTGTCTGTAATCCTTAAACTTACAGCATCTGATATTATGACCATGTAAATAGTTGATATAAAAGTTCAAATATATATCTGATAATTGAAACAGTTATAAAATCAGCACCGAGAACAGGTAACTCAATCCTTTTTACTGGGTTTCCTGCTCGTTTGTTGATGTTATGAGTAGAGCTTTTATCTGAACTCCTTCCATCAGTAATCATTTGAATGAGATCAACACTATATCTAATAAATGAAAGATATATGAAAGATATGGAGTGCTATGGTCGAGCGGTTTAGTGCATCGGAATGTGGGTTCGAATCCCAACCGCGACCGGGGTACTTGTGTCCTTGAGCAAGACACTTTACCATAATTGCTTCTCTCCACCCAGAGGTAAATGGGTACCTGTGAGGGCAGAGTTGGTTGTTGTGTTTGAATAGCCCATATGCGCTGAAATGGCAGCAATTGAGCTGTATACTCCCCAGGGAGCTGAGATGGTTTCAGGAATGATTTATGAGCCTGATGAGCAGGGGTAATAATGTCATGCGCCTTGAGCACCAGTTTGGTGGATACGTGCGCTCTATAAGTCTACATTATTACTATTATTATTGTTATTATTGTTAGTATTATTATTATTATTATTATTATTATTATTATTATTAGATGAAATACACAGTCAGCTCCGAGATCAGTGAGCTTTTTACATTTAATCCTCCTACAATGTTTTGAACTTGTCTGCTGATTTAATGAGTAGAGCTTGAATCTTTGGCTCCTTGGAGTAATGACCAGCTGTGATCATATGGATCTCTGATTTGGGTAGTTTCTGCAGAAAAAGAAGAAAATATATCAAAAAGATTGTACACCATTGGTAATATTTCTGTGCATCCATACATTATAAGAATGAAGAGTATGTATAGAAACCACCTTATTTTTTGGTCTAAACCTCTGATAGGTCTGCCAGGGGTTGAAACATTTTGGCAGATAATCAGAAATATTTGTGTGTTTATGCAATGCTAATTTTGAGGGGGGGGGGGCAAATGCCCCCCCCCCAATTTTTTCCCCGATGGTAAGTCAATGCTTTTTCAGCAGTACAAAATTACATTAAAGATTAATGTTTGCTCCCCTTAAATTTAATCTTGCAAATGCCCCCCCCTCCGGTTACTTTCTTTGCCCCCCCCCCCCCAATTTTTTCCCCGATGGTAAGTCAATGCTTTTTCAGCAGTACAAAATTACATTAAAGATTAATGTTTGCCCCCCTTAAATTTAATCTTGCTCCCCTCTTGCCCCCCAGTCTAACAGGTCTGGTGCCGCCACTGGATGTGATACAATAAAAATCCTTAACTGGATACCTCATGCAGCTCCCAAGCTGTCACTGGAGGACATATAGTATCATATCTCCCTTGTACAATGCTGCAGGGGATATCTCTCAGCTTGTCAACATTATCAAGTATGTAGTTATCAGAATCCAGAAAACCATTGTTGACCATGTAGTGACTTGAAAAACGAAGAAGGAAAAAAAAAACATTTTTATTTTAATGAGCATAATCCTGGGCTGTGAAGGCCAAAATACCATGGAAATAACACATTGGGTAAGTACCCCACCCCCCTACTTTCTAGACCCTCTCCCACCAGGGCTTAATAGGGGAGGGGGGGGGGGGGTTGCTAGGGAATTTTTTGAAGAATTAGCCACCCATTTTGTTGTTCTAGACTTTATGTTTTGCCGCTTTGGTTATTAACAATCATTGCAGGAAGTTTATTGATCAGGCATGAGAATGGGTTGTGCTAGAAAAAACTGGAAAATAGCGATTCACTATTAATGACCCAATCAAGCCGTAGGCTTGGCCCGAGCCGAAGGCGAGGCATGCCGGGGGTTTCAGGGGGCCGGGGCAACCCATACGTAATGCACTTGTCAGAAGAGGTGGCGGAGGATGTGGACGGCCCTGCGCCTGAAGAACTTGTTGGCCCCACTGATGAAGCCACTTGCACGACATAATTTGTCCTTCTTATCTTCACTAGATTTACATGTTCCGCTGTGGTAACATGAGCTTTTAGTGCACTTTTCCCGCAATTTCCATAGTTGATCAGTTTATTGCAAAGCGTGCACATCGACTTCCCTGGTATATCTACCTTTCTGGCGAACTCGCCGAGATTGCACTTTACTTTATCGGCAATACCACTTTTACCAGGCAGTTTAATTTACACATCTTCCTCTAACCAAGACCACTTCCATTTTTCTTTGACACCTTTATCCGACTCCCGTACGAATTGTTCTTCATTTCTATCCAAAATTCTCGGCATTTTGAAGTCGGATGCCTCCGATATTTCACGATAATTTTACTATAACTTTTTTTCTTTCACGTACACAAAGGCCAAAGCGTTAACACGATGGCCGCTCAATCAACGTTAACAACAGCATTTCCTAACGCTCATTATAGGGGATCGTTGATTGGACAATTTTTATGACGTTATGGAATACTTGATACCTAACGCGATCGTTGATTCGTTTAGTAAACTTCATCTCTGTAACAGCATTTCATCGCTCTGCGTACGTCGTGTAAATAGGATCGGACAAACGGGTTTATAAAACAGCTGGGAGCGTCTAAAAACAGAGCTACGAAGCCGACTTTAAAAGTGCCGATCTCGGGGCATTTCAGCAATGATATTTCCACAATTTCCCTAAAAAAAAAAAATCACCCTAGACCACCTCTACCCCCCAAATTTTAAACCGGATTCACATTGAACTCGGAGAGGACATATTTTGGCCTCCAAAAAGCAGGAAACCGCAGAACGGCGGGAAATTCTCATGCCTGATTGATGTTTGTGTGGCCCTCGGGTGCTGACTTTCGGTTAACAGACTGTGAAAGTTTTGGTTAAACGGTTAGCGAACTAATCGGTAACTCCCAGCACTATTCTATGCATACGATAAAAACTCACCACTCTATTCTTGCAAACTGTGTCACCCACAAATCATTGGTGACCTTTATGGCCGCCTCTTCATCTGGGATGAGTTTGCAGATGGAACACTCCCACAGGCTCCAGGCCTTTGCACATCTTAGTTTCTCATCCTCGTCATCACCCGTGAGTCTTTTGTGATATGCTGAGACAAGGTCGCCCCTCTCAGCCTGAAAAAAATGACAGAATCAAATTACGTGATAAAAATGATCAATTCATTTCAATTGAAACAAAATGATCAAATAATTTAAACTTGTTGCAGCAATTCAGAATAAGAATGGGATAGGACATTTAATACAATCAACAACTTTTAGCCAAGTTTTTCTTTCAGATAAATCTGAAAACAATTAATTTTTTGACAATCCCAAATAGTGTATTCTAGGGCTGTGCCGACCGAAACGGTCATTACCCGGTTCCATTTTTCTGTTCCAATTACCCGTAAACGACTTTTTAAAATTCGGACTTAACATTTGAGCGGTGCGAACAGAAATCTGTGACTCTTGAATAATGTAATGTTTACACTTTTACAGACAATTATTTTTAAATTCAAGAGATTGCACTCCAATAAAGAAACGATTGATTTAAGTATGGTATCCTCTGTATTATAAAAGTCAATTTGTTACCGTTTACAGTACATGTATTTGTACACCACACCGGAGGCATGCTTTCAACAAAAATGAAAACGGGTATCCGAAGTTTCTTGATTTCAGGTATCCGGTTCCAAAAATATCCGAAAATGCACAGCCCTAGTGTATTCATGGAGCTTTTTGTTGAAACAAAAATATTACCTCAGGAATCAAAGAGATATAGGAACGCCAATAATCTGGGAAGAAATAGCTTGCACCCTCCTGATAAAGCCACTGTATCTCTTTACTACATGGGGGGGGGGGGAAACAATTTAATTTTTGTTTTCAATTAATGAAAATATTTACTGATTGATATTCATAAAGGGGCAGTATCGTCACGATCAGAGCAGACATTAAACAGGGCATGGAATCAGTGTCCTAGTTTAAGTTTAATACTGTGACGGAAAATTACTTGCTCATTTATGCAGCAGCAGCAGTAATATGACTTTATCATGTGGG
This sequence comes from Zoroaster sp. YZ-2022, assembly GCA_029582265.1. Classification (NCBI taxonomy): domain Eukaryota; kingdom Metazoa; phylum Echinodermata; class Asteroidea; order Forcipulatida; family Zoroasteridae; genus Zoroaster; species Zoroaster sp. YZ-2022. The sequence continues at coordinate 18,991,742 of CM055830.1, forward strand.
GTATTATTTTCAGTCGCTGAGTTAATCTAAAACTTTGATTCCATGCCCTGTCGATTGTGACGATACTGTCCCTTTAACCCTCCTGAAATTTGGCCCAGTAAGCACCGCACCCACAGACAGTCACTTGAGTATTTTTGGTTGCATTGCCAATTGTTCACACATGTGTATTTTTCTCTAAGAGTGCTGGAGATAGTGGCAAATTCAAACACACTTGTGTATGTCCTACATAAGTTATATGCAGTCACACAGAGCTGTGTATGTACTGCATAAGTTAGCAGCAGACTCATATACAGTCGAGTGGTTTTGGTTTGACCTCCTACCATAGCCACATGTCCTTGCATTTATTTGAGTGCACTGCACAAAGTCAGTGGGTTGGGAGTTACATACAAATTTTGAGTGTCTTTGATTGTTAAACCCATAGGAGGGTTAGTTATCAGTGGTACACACTGTTATGTGTATAATTGATTACATCAAAGATAAGGTACATTTTTTACAGTTTTATTTGAGTGCAAAAGTTGTAATATCTTCAATATGTAATAAAGTGACCAATCCAGTCAAGATACTGTCCTAAACCCTGCCCATTCAAAACTAAGTCACACCAGCTGTTTACTAACAAAGCGCTTGCCCTACACAACAACAGTAGTCTTGGAAAGACAATCTCAAAGCACTTTACAAAGGTAAAAACATAAAATAAATGTAAAAGAACAATATAAAAGTATAATTACGGATTTTATACATTAAACATCTATAGAGGATAAATTAGATTAGATTAGATTAAAGATAAGAAAAGTATAAATACATAGCTAAAGAGGGCGGTAATGAAAAACAATGGCCGGACCAACTAAAAGAAAACTGTAATTGGATGATCCTGAACTTACTGTCGTATTGTGAAGACACCCCTTAGCACCATAGCTGTGACCCTCTGGGGGTAAGTCTCGGCATACAGGAGGGCGAGGGTTGCACCCCAGCTGCCCCCAAATAGAACCCACTTGTTAATGCCAAGATGTTGTCTAAGCTTCTCCATGTCTTCTACATTATGCCATGACGTGTTGTTCTAGAAAAATGAAAAAGATTTCAAAGACAAATACCCTTCGGAGGTTTAAGTACAATGCCACAATAACATAAAACTAAAATGACATTTTGTGGGCGCTTACAGAGGGTGCTCTTCATGATGGTACCATGATCTTTTTTGCGTTTAAATCCACCAAATACTCGGATCTGAATGGGCATCTAACCCCATAAAGTCATATCCTGACAGCAATAACTCAAGTTATGGTGATGTATTAGATATTTTCTTAAATTTGGATTAACTGTCAAGTTTTTGCCCGAAGATAAGCTGCTGATCTATTTACTATTTGAATCTACTGCACCAGTTTCACAAAAAATAATAAAATACAGTTTTCATTACCCCCAGTGCCTCGCTCACCTTGAGTTCAGCAGGGGGTGTTGACTTCCCTGATCCCCTTTGGTCAAAGAGCACAATGCGGTACGCCTCTGGGTCAAAGAAGCAACGATCGGCAGGACTTGTACCGCCTCCTGGTCCCCCGTGCCTGGTGACAATCAAAGTGAACAAAACTAAACAAATTAACTTTTAGTTTATTTAAGGTAATTACCAAATTATCTGGAAAGAGTGCAGTACCTGGGGGGCAGATCCAGTGGAAGGGGGGCCATGGCCCCAACGATTTGTTCTAGAAAAACCACTTATAATTTGTTTGGAGTAGTGTATTTGTTTCCATATTTTCCTCTCCTTAATTTGTGCATTAAATTAGTATTATATGCATTATTTCCAATCAATCTGTTCTCCCTGGGATTGGAGGAGTGGAAAGAATGTAGAATTTACCCAACCACTACTTGTGCACAATGTCTGTAAAGCATGTGTTTTTAGCAGATGACCGTCCTTCCTCCGTGTTCCTTCCTCCATGCCGTAAGTAATCAACATCTCACTGAATGTGCGTACATTCATTGCTCAAAGTCAAAATCTCCCAAAATATCGTTTCCAATCCTCACTTGACTACACTTTCCTCTCCTTAAGTGTGACATGTCCTCATCTTTTAAAGGAAAATCTGTGATATGTCATATTTGGATTTAAAAAAAGTGGCGGTTGTATTATACATTCTTTCCCCAATCAATTTGTCCACCTTGTAATTCTTGTTTGTGATTGGAGGATCAAATTGGTAGCCCCATAATAATTTAAATATTCATGACATGTGTGACCGACCGCAATCAACGGTCACCATGGTATATTATGTCAAACACTCAGAGAGACAGACTAGACTCAGACTGTCAGAAGTAACAATTAAACTTAAGTTAAGGGTGCAAGCATGAATAACATGTGAATGATTAAACACACAAACATGACAAAGGCATACAAAAATATAACTGGGTTTCCATCACGTTTGCCACTTTGCTCGTAATACAACTCGTGGATGTCATCCACGCGTAGCCTTCCGGTGTCAAATGGCTCGACAGGGGGGTACAACTGCACCTCATCGGCCATGCTGGTAGTGGTAGACATGCGGGTATGCTGGGCACTGCGCCGCAAGGAATTGCGGCGCTATACGATATTTGATGTACAGTCAGTATAGTAGACGACGGGCTTCCTGCCTGATGCATGGTTCGTTTAGACCGTATTCGCCCTTTGCACGGAATCGCCATCTTGGAATGAAAGCGAGGCCTTACATGCAAGAATGACGTCATTCATCAACATGTCGCATTGCTGTGTACCTCAGCGTGTGAATGACTCCAGATATTCCAATACGCGGCGTGAAGTTGGTTACTTATTCGACGTTTGACATTCAATATCAAACAAGTAACGGTTACTGGTTTGACATTCGATTTAATGCATGTCCTATGGGACAATTGCATTCGGTCAGTTTCTAGTGGTCAGACCCTTTTGGCCGGGCACTGTTAGGTATCACATGGAGGAAGGAAGAGACTTCCTCCATGGGTATCAATGTATAGAGGATGACCCAAGGATGACCTCAAAGGTCACCTTGACCCGGCCATTGGGGTCCTTATATTTAGGTGTTCGGGTATGCACCCGAAACACCTATTGTTTTTGTTCGTTTTTTTTTTTTTTAGGTGTTCGGGTATATACCCGAAACACCTATTGTTTTTGTTCGGTTTTTTAGGTGTTCGGGTATGTGCCCGAAACACCTATTGTTTTTGTTCGTTTTTTGTTGTTGTTAGGTGTTCGGGTATACCCGAAACACCTATTGTTTTTGTTCGTTTTTTTTATAGAACATAACACGTAGATGAAACTAGAGTTGTGACGTCATGATTAGGTCATCAGATATCGATTTTCGATAGATCAAACTTTAATATCTAAAACGTTTCACTTACGTTTCACCTCTGTTGGTGAATCTAAATCAGCTCTGGTCGTGCTCATTATGTATGCATGTTTAAGGAATTGAGCATTTACGCTTCGGAAATGCAATTGACTCGGCTATCGTGACCCCTGAAAAAATTGTGTTTCTGATCAATTCGTTTCGCATAATATATGATGTGATTGACTAAAATCATTTTTAGTTTTTTTTTTATGTCAGCATAATCTATTTATTCTGAAAAAGGTCACTTTATTAATAGCTCTTTTCAAGGTCGTTGAATCGATTACTGCCACATGTTTCAACAGTTGGGTGCATGCAGACCTGCGGAGAAAACCTTCCACAAAAGCGAGTTTTTCACTATTTTCTGAATTTTTCCTATCACCAGTGGATGTTTCATCGTTGAAAACAGACATTATTATGCACACTTAATTGGAGGTAAGTCTGGGCAATGACAAATTTACGAGAATCTTTGATTTAAAAATAAGCATTTTAACCGGCTTCAGACATGTCAGATGTGTTGTAACGCGTTGGTTGATGCATACAGCATGCATAGGTTGACAGTGACAGTCAGTCAGTAATGTGTACGGTATGGGCGCCAGTTAAACGTTGGGACTAATTTAGCGGGTACCCGGTTTTATGTAAACAAAGTATGCTTAAAATTATTACGTGGGTTTTCCTCCATGACTCTTTTTAAATACTTAGGACTAGTGCCTAGTGGTGGTAAATAGTCTAACGTTAGGAGAGTGAAGCCTAGGCATGAGTACAATTACTTAGTAGTTGAATTTAAAAAAAATGATGCTAACGTTAGATGTGTTATCTAATATCAATAGGATGTACTCAGTGTAATATCTAATGTTTAATGTTAGCTCTGTGAAATTAAATAATTGATTAATTTAAACAAACAAATAAATAGTCTGAACAGTGAACAACAATGTTTAAGGGCTGAAAACATTAAAAACATTAGTACAGCTGGACATGTTTACCAATGTCATGCATGTATAATACATGGATGTACTTTGTAAATTATGTATGTCGCAAAATTCTCCGACAAGTCAGAGTTTATTAGCAAAGGTACATTATAAATAATTTTGGTTGACACTAATAATATTTACAACAACAATCATGACATTTAGGGAAAACTTGTAGCTTTGCATGGTGAAGAAGATAAGTAAGACTAATTAGTAATTGCAGTGACACCATGTGGAATACGCTATAGTGAGTATAGTAATTAGTTCTGAAAAGAACTAGAGGTTACAACTTGACATTTTGATCAGTATGCTCTGATCGTCCTCAGGATTTACTACTCAATAGAGAATTTCACATGGTGTCACCGTAATTAGTCTTGCTTAATCATGAAATTTAACAAGTATCATTTATGATACTTTTCAGAATTTGTGATCACATGAAATCATGAAATGGTTTTGAATACAACAAAATAAAACATGCATATTTTGAGTTTAATTTTCTTTTCACAGCTAATCTTCCCAGATGGAACTCCCTCAATTCTGGTGTGGCGATGGTTTGATCACTGTATGGGAACATTGCAAACAGTAGGATTAGCTGCAAATAAGAGTTATGTCATATTAGGAAACAGTCCGGCAATGGGTTAGAAATGAACAGACTTTACAGATACTTTTATTGTTTTAAGTAGCAAACTCTTTGTATGTGTAAAACCGTACCATGAAATTGCTGTAAAGGGAAGTTACAACACCGGTAAATCTAAAAACCTATAAATCAATCATCCTGAGAAATGATTTGGTTTTCATGTTAGAAAAAGAGAATCGTTGTCAAAAACGGAAAAAACATGTAACAGTTTTTGTTTATATTTTTTACAAGGATGTGTTAGTACCATATACCAATGTTGTACATTCCCTTTATTTTTATATTGCATTTTTAGATACATGGACCCCAAAATGTAAGTAAATAAGGCCCTGAACTATTTGACCGATGAAAGATTTTCTAGAGATTTGATGTAACAATGAAAAACCACAAATAATACACAAGGTAGTGCATCCCATGTGTATGTATACATACATGTACATATGTGTAAAACAATGTTTTTTTCTTATTTTTGACAGATCTTTATGCATGCCCTTATTCCTGGTATTGTGGTGGTGTGATGGCACTGCATCAAGGACGCAACCACTGGGGGGAGTCGGGGGGGTCACGACCCCCCCTACTTTTATGTGGACCTCCCCAACTTCTGGAACATTTTGGTATTTTATGTATACATGATCCTAGTAATGTCATTCATGACATCACAATGGCTGCTTGGGACCCCCCCAACTTTCAACACGTGGTTGCGCCCTTGCACTGCATGATGCTTAACAACTTTTGCAGAGGATCTTTCCTTCCGTGAACTTCACGTCCTGCCATGTTGAATTCAGTATGTACCAGCTTGCCACCTTATGGCACCTCCAGTAGACCAATTTCTACTTTATACATACATGTAAATGTAGCTTTGGGCCAATGTTGATTCCAGAGAAACTTCAGTAAATTCAGTAAATCAGGAGTACAATGTCTGTGTCAAAACAGCATGGAGTCAAGGAGTTGAACAATTGTAATATCTTGAGTGTAGGAAAAACTGAACAATATCCGTACTATTGCGCGGGATTTCTGTAAAAAGAGGATGTGAATGATAAATCTGATGTCGCGTACATCTGCAAACATTTTAACTAAACCTGTCCTAAATCAGTGCACTATGACATTCAAGTTAATCGTCCTTTTGGAGCTAAACACTGTTCATCAGCACGTACATCATTGTTATGATTCAAAATATTCTTGAATTTTTTTTTCTGTGTACTCACCTAGGCCTAATATCAGTGCCGCTTAGTTTATAGTTATACCCATGAACTTGTTTTGTGTGGGCTGGGTGAAACAACTTTTGTGGTATCAAAAACATAAGCACTTAATGTGATTAAACTTGCATAGCCAGGTTAATTTATGATGTATTATTTGAAAATAAAGGGTTTTTATGCACTGTTCAGTACCTGAAAGTTATGTTCGCATAAAGACTGCAGACTAGACTGAGGTAAACAAAGACAGATATGACATGTGAATATAAAGATTGTACCCATCTCTACCAAACATTTCAAAATTAACATGTGACAATATTGCCAGAGAAATTATTATAGGGCTGTGATTCCTTTTTAAAAATTACTATTTTTGTGATAGTAAAAACAAAAGAACTGAAAGTTAGGAAAAGAAAATTGAAATAAATGTAAGAAGATGTGAATCCAAAGTACTCCCATGACTTATTTATTGTATGTGTAAAACTGTACCATGAAATTGCTGTAAAGGGAAGTTACAACAATGGTAAATCTACAAACCTATAAATCAATCATGGACCCCAAAGTGTAAGTAAATAGGCCCTGAACTACTTGACCAATGAAAGATTTTCTAGATATTTGATGTAACAATGAATAACTGTTAATTAACGTGAATGTATTGTATGTAAAATACATGTACCGGTACTCAACGTGTGTGTTGTATATGTACTGTGATTATTACTGTGCTCAATATTGGCGCGATTTGTATGTATGTGTGTACGATACATACGTACACGCGCGCTAAAATACGACTATGCACCCACATGATGCAGACTAGTCGCGCACTGTGTAGATTCACGTAAGCACACGACCCGTATTTTAGGACTGAAAAAGTAGTTTATATTGAAAATTTCTGTCATTGCCCACGAATCAAACAAGCTAAAAGATATGAAATATGTAGTTTCTAAATGAATGCGTCTTCATTTTCCAATTAAAAAATTCCAATCTATAAAAAAGAAAAAAATGAAGGTTTAGTATAATTTGTTATTATTTTTTGCTATAGCAGTACTGGCATTTCAGTCCAAGAGAAGGGGTGTACCTTTCCAATCCATGTCAGTTAAACATTTATTTAAAGCTAAGCCCTACCCCTACTTTCAACATCTTGCATCTTCAGATATGCAGAATTGATGCTGGGTGTGATTTTTGACATAATGAAGCACCGGTCGTCAGTCAATGGAATTGGTAATTTGGGCCCCTTATACTTTTATTGCTTGTTTGCCCCTCCCCTTCCCTAGTTCTTGGATTCTATAGTGCTGCAATGATGACCAAAGAATTTTAGAAAACAAATGTGTTGGTTCATCACCAGTGGCAGTATGCCATCACCAAGAACTTGGGGGGAGGGGCAGACATTTTATTCCAAAATTACCGATTCCAATGACAACCTCTGAATGTCACCCATTCTGAACTGTCACTAAATCGTACATACAGAGCGTACATTTATTATAAATGCAGATTGATTCTGTTTTGTTGTCAACAAAGGATCATGGTTGGGTTCATTTACACTGAAGTCATTTCACTTGTTACATGTGTAAGACCATGTACACTAATTTCTAGATTGGTTACAAGTAGGTTAAACAGGTCAACAAAGTGGTTTCAATCGATTGTGGGGGTGTGGGAGTGTGTAACAACAAAAGTCAAGTCATGAAACCCAACAGAGAGTTAAAATTTACAAGCAACCCATACAACTCTTTGATTATTTCAATGTCTAACAATTTATGTACAAAATGGCATCTGATATTTAGGTTGTAATTCTGTAATATGGATGCAGCTACAGACATTTTGCCAATCATGTGTACAACCTTGAAAATGTAAAAATCAATGTAGAATTTGTTTTCAAATTTTATAAATTATTTTTTTAAATTATTTGCAGTATAGGTGAAAACAAAGACAGTTTATAAGCATGTCACAATAAGGAGATGCTTGATTACCTTTACTTCTCCCGAACACCTAGTGTTTGTTCAAACAAACACTTAAGCTCTAGTTTTTTAGGTGTTCGGGTATGTACCCGAAACACCTATTGTTTTTGTTCGTTTTTTTTTATTTTATTTTTTTTTTTTCTTCTCCTTCTTCCTCTCCCCATCGATTGTCTACAAAAAAACACATACTTGCAAACTTCACATGAACTTGAAACTTGGCATATACATAGAACTTAAAGATACACACCGCCTTTGTCGCGCGAAATTGGGCGATAAAAAACGCCCCTCAATATTTCATTGTTTTTGATACATGATTGGAAAGATCTTTCAAAAGTAGAATATAATTGTCCACACAAATACCCCTGAAAACTGCGTCGTTTTTCTGTTATTGTACCCAACAAAATGTCATGTGACTTTCTTCGACCAAAATTTGTCCAGAAAACTCACGAGGACAAAAGTTATAGTTGCACTTTCAGACGTTTAAAAAGTTTATTACTGAACCAAAATCAAGAATATTTATTTTTTATAATTCATTGATACTTGACAAAAGTGAAATGACTTTGAAATAATGGATGAAAATTGTCAAAATCGACAAAAAGGCGAAAGTCCTGGCACTTTCCCGAGACACCGGGAACCGAACCGAGACTCCGCCAGTCCAACCATGGGCGCCAGCGAGGCAAAGCTCCAGAGGCGTAAGCCCGCCGGTTAGGCCATAATTATGTCAACACTTTTCGCGTGGAAGCACGGTCTCGACCACCCGGACATTTTGTGTCAGGTATTCTGGTTTATATGATACTTCCAGTGAGTTTAGTTTTGAAAACAACAGCGACGTATTCTTTTGGAACATCGTTACGCCCTTTCATCTGGTTCTTCAACATGTCAACGCCACCAAAAAAGCGAAAAAAACTGTTCAGTTTGGGAGGCCGTCCGTCCAAATCAACACCAGAGAAACGGAGAATTTTGACCGAGCAGGCTGAGCGAAGAAAGGCTCACCGTTCACGGACAAAAAACCAGGCATGTCTAGCGACCGTTGTTGGACCAGCCAACCTCAAACGATGGAAAAAACTGAGGGATTCGGCTGTTAAACGTGATGGTGACCATGATGAAAGCATGAATGCCTCATTCGTGGGATTATTGTTGGACAGGTAAGAGTAATAAAAGAGAAATTATTATTTTTTGATAGGCCTTATCGTAGGACTTTTTGTGTGGCTATATGCTGAACTGTTATGATGAATTTCCCTGTTAGCCATCACATAATTTTTCATAGTTGCTGTAGCCAAGGCACAATGATATCATGATGATGGTTACAACATGGAGGAAATGGTTACAATACAGACATGTGATAAATATTAAATACTTTTGAAAGCAGAACAATTTCCAGATGGTGAAGGGGTCATGGTGAAAATAGAAACATTGGAGGAAACAGCATCAGGTACCAAACACTAGCCCAGTGGAGTACTTTTTCTCAAGTACGAGTACGAGTACATATTCCTTAATGGAAAAATTATATACAAAACAGCATGGTAACAAGGACAAAAATTAAATATTTATATAGATTCTGAATATATGCACCATGTCCATCTTATCCACCATTATTTCATTAGCTGTTATGTTTTGCTTTATAGGTATGAGAAAACATCACTGCCAGCATGTTTACTTTCATCAACACCAGGTAGAGTTCAGCCTGATACAATTTCCAGTATTCACAGCTACAAATCATTGCCAAGGTAGAGTAAATCTTGGATTGATTCAGATTATTATTTTTATTCCATAATTTGGTTTTATCTAGAAAGTTTATGTAACTAATTTTTGTAAAACAAAATCAGATTTTCTCATTTAGAAAAAAAAAAGTTGTGTATTCAGATTTTCCTTATTAAAGGGAAAATACAACATTGGTTATGTTGGCAAAACAGCTGTTATTAGTAATATTTACTTACTTTGAACTAAGTTCCTGTAATAACACTTCATAATTCTTGAGGGGAACTTAAAGAGTGCAGGTAATAATTTTGTAATTGTGCAATATCAAGTAACAACCAATGATGTACCTTCCCTTTAAAATCATATCCAAACATTCTTGTGAACATGTGTTTTTAATTCCCACAGTGCCCAGGCATCTGTTGGTCAACTCTCTGGTATACAGGAGCTCCATCAATCAACATCCAAGTCAGTTGCCAAAGATCAACAATTTCAGTCAGAGCAACATGTGGACACCACTTCACATAACAAGAGCCTCTATGAGTAAGTGAACTACTAGTACTATTTTGCTGTCAACACATCACATTTCACAAAAAGTTATTTAATTTAAATTGTACAAATCATACTGTGTAAACAGCACTATGTGTACACTTGTCTCTCCATCCAAAAGAGATATCTGTTTGATTGTACTTTTGTGCACATTTCCATTTATTACAGTATAAGTGTTCAGTACTTCCAAAAAGGCAGTTACGTGTGTCCAATTGATGACATTTCAGAAGAGGAGGAGGACAGTGAAGATGAAACGTATGAGCCACTGTCAACTTTGACAATAAAGTTAGTAAGAACTTTTTCTTAAGTATGAGTATTGCCATTCAAGATAAATGTACTCAACTAAAAGTATGAGTACTCCAACTCCAGACTTCATGATAAGAAGAATACCTATTCCTATGTGGTACAAGCACCACAGCTTTGATTATCAAAATGCTGTTTTTTGTACTTGTACTTTAATCAACCAACAAATGTACCCATATTGACGTCATGCCATTGAATACATTTGTGTAATTGAAAGGAAAAAAATTATATTAATATTTTAATTTATTTTAAATAATTTCAGCTTGGAGGACTTTGATGAAGAAAGTGAAGACCTGCCAGAGGTATCTATTGCTAACACGGTTTTTGACATTGAGAATGAAGAATTTGAAGAAGCTGAGGATGAGAGTGATGATCAACATAACGAGGAAACTGAAAGTACTGAACAATTAGCCACACATCCACGCTACATTGTGTACCACAGCAACTTGCTGAGTTTGTGCAACAACATCAAGAAAAAGTGTGGGTTAAAGGCTGCACAGATTTTACAGTTCCTGAAGTCACGAAACGTGGTTCAGCGGCTTCTGTGCATTGGGTGAGTATTTGCATAATTATGTGACTTTTGATTGTTTTTACTTTAGTTCCCCTTAAATTAATTTGATATGATAAATACTTTGTACACATGGGCAAATTTGATATTGCCAAATTTGATATTGCCAATATATAAAAACCAAGTTTAGGGCCTTTTACTGTTACTATATATCATTGGCAGTGTAACAATTAATTTTCCAATTTACATTTTCCAGTTGACATGTATGTACTATGGCTTTAATAACTTTAATAATAATAACAATACAATTTTATAATTTTGTTCATGCTTATTGGTGATTTTTGTGTCTTTTACCATTGGCTGAAATTTTTGTGTTTAATGCAGTTCACAAATTAAAATACTCTTTATGATTTATCACACAGAAATGCAGCAAGAATCACACTTCCATGAACTGGAATTCTCAACCCCGCCTAAATGGTGTAAACATGGGTGACATTGCCATGGGAGGTGCCATCTTATTTTCAGGAAACCAGCATGCAAAAGAACACATGATGTGTACATTCATGAATCTAGGCTGTCCGAGCTCCACACAGTTTTTTCAAGTGCAGCGCCTGTATACAGTGCCTACAGTAGAGAAGTTCTGGGCTAGTCTTCAGGAGCAGATAATTGAAAGCAGACAGGGCAAGGAGGTGGTCATTTGTGGTAAGTTTCATGCACCAGTGACAAATCAAATTTTGACTCTTTTGTCAAGCTCTTTTGACTCATTTAATGCCTCTTCTTTGCAAACACACAAATTTAACGTGTATGTATACCCCTCATGTACCCCCACCACCCATATTACAAATATACAAATTAACCTGGTAAACCATTGGTTCATGACTACATGTATATTAGACATTGTCCTTCCCTTAATTATACTCCCACTGAAAATAAAATCCCTAATTTATTCTTAGCTTCCAATATGTGTGGTACTCTTTCTTTTTTCTTCCAGGTGATGCGAGAAACGATAGTCCGGGTTTCAGTGCCAAGTACTGCACATATACTGTACTGGATGAGGCAGATGACAACATCCTAAGCATGAGATTCAAAGATAAACGGGAGTGTGGAGGGAAGTCTCCCAACATGGAGACTGCTGCCTTTGTTGAAGCACTGGATGAATTACAGGACAAGGTCAAATTTCTTGAAGTATGTACTGACTCGAGTTCATCCATTACCAAGATCATGAGTAAGTTAAATATCAATAATGTTATTCACTTAGACACCATTGATCAATGACACTAGGTGGTGAAATTTGTTTTAAAGTAGTCAATATCTATAGGAAAATTAATCTTAAGATAATGTTAAATTTTAGGAAATTTAATTTTGTTTTTCATGCATTTGGTATGGCATAGCTGAATTAAAAATTTAAAAAAATATAAATAGAAAAGATGTTGTAAGTCATCCTATTTAAAAATAATGCACAATCACTATACTTTAGTTCACTTTTAAGGAGATCAATTTATTTACATTGTACAGATTTTGAATGAAGAACTACATTTATTCTCGTCCAAGCTGTGAAACTAATTAATTTGTGTTTGGAGAAAAAAATGGTGTATGACTTGGTTATAGTCAGATTATGAAAGGTACTGAAAGATAAGCCTCTATCAGACAAAGCAGCATCCCATATGAACAGATATCATGATGCCTTCAATGATTTATTAATTTTTACTTCAATGCTTTACAGGAGAGAAATACAGCGGGCTGAAGCACTCATACGATATATGGCATGCAGCTAAGAACCTCTCCAAAAAGAATTGTAAAGTAAGTGTTAAAAACAGTATGAATATTCAGTGTACAGTACATTTCATTTTAGAATTTGACCCCCTAATCAAAATTGTTTAGTAATTCTGGCTCTGCCTGTGGAATATTTTGGATCAGAAAGTTTACACCTTTACTTATAAAAAAATATGTTTGGTTCTTTAACAGAAAAATATATTATACCAGAAAAAAATAAAAATAAATAAAAAACTGTGTTAGTAATTCGTTTTTACTGTCATATTTTGCAAGTGAGTTTGTTCAATAATTGCTCTTTTCCAAGTAATGTAAATTACTTAATAATAATTTCACTTTATTTAACTTATGCACCAGCCAATAGCGATGAACATTGTTTTTTCCATTTAAGAAGAAACAATGAAACGACTAACACAAATTTATGTTTGTTTCTTAGAGGGGCAGTATCGTCACGATCAACAGGACATGAAATCGGAGTGCTTGTTTTAGATTAACTCAGTGACTGAAAATAATTCCCCACAATATATGACCTAGTAATTTTCAGTCACTGTGTTCATCTTAAAGTAGGACACTTATTCCATGCCCTGTTGAAAATCTGCTCTGATTATGATGATACTGCCCCTGTAAGTTTATGGAAATTTTTTAACATTTTACAGGTTGCACAAAAGGCAGGCAATCGTCAATTGTTGCCATGGACAAAAGATATTGTGACTCATTTTTGGAGATGTGCAGAACTCGCAGGTGGTGATGCTGATGTGTTTTTGGTGAGTGCCAAGAAAAGTAAAGAAACAAGTACAGTTTGGTTTAAAGAGGTTTTAGCATTTTGTAAAATTTTTGTGTTAAGTTGTAATTATAAAAATGTGCCCATTACCCTACATTGTTAAGAGTGGCCAATTTCATGACTAACATTTCTTCAAGTTTGGTCCATAGATGAGATGGAGAGGAATCCTTCACCATGTCAGTGGTGTACATTAATGGGTTTCTGCAATTGGTGAAGGATATGTTCCAGTAAAGTGTGAGCATGGTGAGCTACCACCACTGACTGGACATCCAAGGTTATCACATCTGAGAGCCCACCACAGCACTTGCAGAAATTGTGTTGAACAACAGTTAACTAAAAAGATTCCTACTATGTCAACTTCAGGTATGAATTTTCACTGGTGTTGGAAGATACTCAAAGGGGGCATTGGCCATACTTTTAACATGGCATGTAAAATGTTAAAGATTTTTCAGAAATTTTTAAAAGTATTTTCAATGAAACAAATCTTATAAAAAACATTGCTATATGTTTGGTTACACAAAGGAATAATTAGAAACATTGCGAATATCTGGTTTTGTCTTATGTGAAATTGTGCACATCATATTGTATCCTCAGTTTTATAAACATTTGTACATTCATTTCCACTCTTTGTATAATTTGTTACAGGCACACTGGCAATTTGGAATCTTTCCATAACCCATATTCTCATGTACTGTTCCAAGCGGTTTGCATACAGGTATATACATATATTACCATAGTAATTGGATGTATAACACCGGACTAATTCAATGTATTTTGTATTTATTTATTTATTTATTTGTTATTATGTTATTATTATTATTAGTGATTAGTAGTTATTTGGGGTGGTCTCTGAAAACACTGAAGCATAAGGGTCATCAAACTAAATCTACATAATGTGTCACTCCACTAAATACTTTACATTTATAGGTTTTAAACAATCGTGTACAAGTCATACGGTTGCTGATATTTTGTGTATCTGAAATCAAGAAAATTTCTTTTCAAATAGCACCTGTTAATGGTTTAATAATCCATCTTTTCAGTGGTCCAGTATACAAGGCCCGTAATCAATTGGCTGGAATGGGTGATTATATGCATCACCACACAGAAAACCACTGAAGAATGCCCAGGAAAGCTAATATGTAAGATTAATAAGTCAACAAATTAAAAATATAATGATGGTTGCATTTCACTGTTGTCCAACCCACAAGTATCAAAAATGTCTATGAAAACAACATTATTTAAAACAAATTTGGATATGGAATCTAGATGCTAAATATTTGTTGCCAACACACATCATATTAGTGGAGGGGTGGGGCATATTTTAAAATATTTGACCAAACCAATGTGTAATATGGCAAAAACCCTATATTAAATAAATTTTTAATGTATGTTTTCACCCGTGTTCATTTATCAGGTACCACTGAGCCTATTCAAAACACACAGCCGTACTTGGGTGGTAAAACCTGTTTTGGAGAAGAAACAATACAACTATATGTTAAAGAAGCTAATGGCAGCTGTCTTTGGGGGCTCATCTGGATGATAACAACCTCTTCGTAGGAAAGCAAGCTTATTAGCAGATGAGATCCGAGGAAGCTTGCATCAACGATTGCTCCCATCCCCCCACCCTCAACAGAAGTATTGGTCCAAAAACAAAATGTCAAGATTTGCTGTGAAGTGAAGCCATCTAACATTAAAGTCTTGTCATGGGGATTTCAAATAAATTATTTACAACAAAAGAATTATTTAAAATTGCCGTCCAAGCAAATATTTATGTTCACTCTGGATAGAAACATTTAACTATACAATTTTGTTGAAGAAAACAACATTGTTGTATGTGATAAGTCTCAGACAAGTACAAAATGTACAATATAAACGTTACCTGTAAATATACCGAGAAAAAAAATTCACAACTGTCAAATATAATTTTCCTATGAATAAAATATTTTATGCCACATAGACACTTTTATTGTTTTGTTAAAATATTTTGAACACACCAATGGTTTCTGCATTAAATAAAATAAATTAGTGAAAGAATTTCTGAAATGGAAGGTTTGACATTGGTAATGTCACATGAGCACAAAAATAACCATGTTATCCCAAAGCTAACTTATTATGTGAATTTGGTAAATGTATGGCAATCATCCTGAACAAAATAATTATGTATGAAATGCTCTCATTTCAGAGAAAATATATCAATATGCATTTGCATAAAAATTCACTGGACTTATATTTTTTTGCTGCAAATTTGCATTGAGCAAAACTTTCAGGGGAGTTGGTTGATTAATATTGATTCAAAGAGAGTAAGCATACTCACAGGAAGCTTAGTTTACAGCCAACATTACCAATGCTGAATCACTGTTTATTATCAAAAACTTATCAGCTATTTACACTTTTAAGTAAAGGTTTTCAATTTTGTATATAAATTACATGAACCTGAATAAATAGGTTGCAACAGTATACATGGTGAAATAGGTTACATAATATGACCTGATTGTGATGCCAATTTCTAATGATTACTTGCATTGCAACAATGATCCATATATAATTACTCTTCAATTAAAAAAATCAGCTATTTACAATTTCCAATTAAGATTTAGGAATATTGTATATAACAT